>CM026387.1:27934117-28076617 GCA_014843695.1 Archivesica marissinica
ACTAGTACCCCTGTGTTACTAGTACCCCTGTGTTACTAGTACCCTGTGTTACTAGTACCCTGTGTTACCCTGTGTTACTAGTACCCTGTGTTACCCTGTGTTACTAGTACCCTGTGTTACTAGTACCCTGTGTTACTAGTACCCTGTGTTACCCTGTGTTACCCTGGTACCCTGTGTTACCCTGTGTTACTAGTACCCTGTGTTACCCTGTGTTACTAGTACCCTGTGTTACTAGTACCCTGTGTTACCCTGGTACCCTGTGTTACTAGTACCCTGTGTTACTAGTACCCTGTGTTACTAGTACCCTGTGTTACTAGTACCCTGTGTTACCCTGTGTTACTAGTACCCTGTGTTACTAGTACCCTGTGTTACTAGTACCCTGTGTTACTAGTACCCTGTGTTACTAGTACCCTGTGTTACCCTGTGTTACTAGTACCCTGTGTTACTAGTACCCTGTGTTACCCTGTGTTACTAGTACCCTGTGTTACTAGTACCCTGTGTTACCCTGTGTTACTAGTACCCTGTGTTACCCTGTGTTACTAGTACCCTGTGTTACCCTGTGTTACTAGTACCCTGTGTTACTAGTACCCTGTGTTACTAGTACCCTGTGTTACCCTGGTACCCTGTGTTACCCTGTGTTACTAGTACCCTGTGTTACTAGTACCCTGTGTTACTAGTACCCTGTGTTACTAGTACCCTGTGTTACTAGTACCCTGTGTTACTAGTACCCTGTGTTACTAGTACCCTGTGTTACTAGTACCCTGTGTTACTAGTACCCTGTGTTACTAGTACCCTGTGTTACTAGTACCCTGTGTTACCCTGGTACCCTGTGTTACTAGTACCCTGTGTTACCCTGGTACCCTGTGTTACTAGTACCCTGTGTTACTAGTACCCTGTGTTACTAGTACCCTGTGTTACCCTGGTACCCTGTGTTACTAGTACCCTGTGTTACTAGTACCCTGTGTTACTAGTACCCTGTGTTACTGGTACCCTGTGTTACTAGTACCCTGTGTTACTGGTACCCTGTGTTACTAGTACCCTGTGTTACTAGTACCCTGTGTTACTAGTACCCTGTGTTACCCTGGTACTTACACTAACTGTCACCTCACACCATAACTTTTTCTTTAAATCGTATCTGTAATTATCAATCTCTGGGGACAACTGAAGGACAGACTGTAAAATAACACAATATTTACGAAATAAAATATTACAATAACAAAATGTCCTACCATAACCGACCACACACATGAATTCATAATACAGTGAAAC
This sequence comes from Archivesica marissinica, assembly GCA_014843695.1. NCBI lineage: Eukaryota > Metazoa > Mollusca > Bivalvia > Venerida > Vesicomyidae > Archivesica > Archivesica marissinica. The sequence goes on from CM026387.1 coordinate 27,935,387, forward strand.
CTGTCTTCACGGTAACCCACTAGCACGGAGCTAGTCAATTTTCAAATATACCATAACATATATACCCGTTGGGCACTTGTAACATATCTACCCGTTGGGCACCTCTAACATATCTACCCGTTGGGCATCTCAAACATATCTACCCGTTGGGCACCTCTAACATATATACCCGTTGGGCACCTCTAACATATCTACCCGTTGGGCACCTCTAACATATATACTCGTTGGGCACCTCTAACATATATACCCGTTGGGCACCTCTAACATATATACCCGTTGGGCACCTCTAACATATCTACCCGTTGGGCACCTCTAACATATCTACCCGTTGGGCACCTCTAACATATCTACCCGTTGGGCACCTCTAACATATCTACCCGTTGGGCACCTCAAACATATCTACCCGTTGGGCACCTCTAACATATATACCCGTTGGGCACCTCTAACATATCTACCCGTTGGGCACCTCTAACATATCTACCCGTTGGGCACCTCTAACTATATACCCGTTGGGCACTTGTAACATATATACCCGTTGGGCACCTCTAACATATATACCCGTTGGCCACCTCTAACATATCTACCCGTTGGGCACCTCTAACATATCTACCCGTTGGGCACCTCTAACATATCTACCCGTTGGCCACCTCTAACATATCTACCCGTTGGCCACCTCTAACATATCTACCCGTTGGCCACCTCTAACATATCTACCCGTTGGCCACCTCTAACATATCTACCCGTTGGCCACCTCTAACATATCTACCCGTTGGCCACCTCTAACATATATACCCGTTGGCCACCTCTAACATATCTACCCGTTGGCCACCTCTAACATATCTACCCGTTGGCCACCTCTAACATATCTACCCGTTGGCCACCTCTAACGTATACACCCGTTGGCCACCTCTAACATATCTACCCGTTGGGCACCTCTAACATATATAGCCGTTGGGCACCTCTAACCAACAGCCACCTCCCTATAACACTCATCTCCTATAAAACAATACTTCTCTCCAACATGCTAACAACTTTTATATATACAGTGGAACCTGTTGGCCACCTCTAACCAACAGCCACCTCCCTATAGCATCAAGGTGGGGAGATCAACGACCATGTCATTCCCAAAAAATACTTCAACATTCTAACAACATCTATGCAAAAACCAATGGAAACTGGACATGAAGCTACACACAATATCCTCAAGCTTTCTGATTGGTTGCACAGTTCTATATCACTTTTTCTGTGCACTTTCCCCCTATATTAAACCTTACACCAACCATGTCTTTCCAAACAGGTAGTTTTTTTAAAGAACTTTTAAAGATATAGTCAAATTTGCTCGAGACAGCACGTCTATTAACCCATTCAACACAAAGTAACTGACATGGACTGGTCCATGATATTTTTAGACTAATAAATGAATAACAAAATTACATTTGGATCAGTTCATTTATCAAAATTGGTAATTATTTTTCTAAAAATAGTTATATTACTTGAAAAAAGTGCAGATCCTGATGAGACGGCTCATCACGAGCCGGCTCATCTGGATCTACACTTTTTTGTAAGCCAATTTAGAGGTCTGTGGTGTTGAAAGGGTTAAACCTTACACCAACCATGTCTTTCCAAACAGGTAGTTTTTTAAAGAACTTTTAAAGATATAGTCAAATTTGCTCGAGACAGCACGTCTATTAAGAAAACGCTTGTACTAAGAGATCAAATTCACAGTTTTGGTTCATTTTGCTAAGGAACAAATATTGCCGTATTAACGATACCATTCATGTTTGGACAGCGCATTTTGCCTGTATCCTTTGGATGGTCTCTTAGTTTTACAGATACAACTGTATTGTGAAGCTTACATTAATGCGGGCCTCTGGGTTGTCCTTGTCTCTACCTCTGTCTTCATATTCTGCAATTAACTCCTCATTAATGTCATCAATCTCTAGAAACTCCTCATCCATATCTACATCCTCCTCATCTGCAAGTAACATACAAGCAATACTGCAAACTTCACCAGACTCTGGCATTTCAATTACGTAGCTTCTCTAGAAACTCCTCATCCATATCTACATCCTCCTCATCTGCAAGTAACATACAAGCAATACTGCAAACTTCACCAGACTCTGGCATTTCAATTACGTAGCTTCTCTAGAAACTCCTCATCCATATCTACATCCTCCTCATCTGCAAGTAACATACAAGCAATACTGCAAACTTCACCAGACTCTGGCATTTCAATTACGTAGCTTCTCTAGAAACTCCTCATCCATATCTACATCCTCCTCATCTGCAAGTAACATACAAGCAATACTGCAAACTTCACCAGACTCTGGCATTTCAATTACGTAGCTTAATCATATTTTATTTTGTGTTCAGTTGTATTAAATATGTCAATACAGAAAAAGGCAAACTGACCACGGTCACAAGTTGTAACAAGTTATAATGGGAAATATGGAGAATGTTGTGTCGGTTATAAATGGAAATATGGAGAATGTTGTTTCGGTTATAAATGGAAATATGGAGAATGTTGTTTCGGTTATAAATGGAAATATGGAGAATGTTGTATCGGTTATAAATGGAAATATGGAGAATGTTGTGTCGGTTATAAATGGAAATATGGAGAATGTTGTTTCGGTTATAAATGGAAATATGGAGAATGTTGTTTCGGTTATAAATGGAAATATGGAGAATGTTGTATCGGTTATAAATGGAAATATGGAGAATGTTGTGTCGGTTATAAATGGAAATATGGAGAATGTTGTTTCGGTTATAAATGGAAATATGGAGAATGTTGTTTCGGTTATAAATGGAAATATGGAGAATGTTGTATCGGTTATAAATGGAAATATGGAGAATGTTGTGTCGGTTATAAATGGAAATATGGAGAATGTTGTTTCGGTTATAAATGGAAATATGGAGAATGTTGTTTCGGTTATAAATGGAAATATGGAGAATGTTGTATCGGTTATAAATGGAAATATGGAGAATGTTGTATCGGTTATAAATGGAAATATGGAGAATGTTGTATCAGTTATAACTGGAAATATGCGCTCATTCTTCCCGCACCCAGCAGCTACGCAGTCAATGAATGTGAGATTGGAACAAATATGTTTTATCCATCCGTCAATTTATATAAATTGCACGTGAACAAAATAAACAGGTGGACAAATTAATTCCAGCCAGCCTCGGATTTGACATTGGAGTGAGATTTGTCCGCTTTGAACTATGTCAAGAGTGTTTATTCCAGTGTTAATTTCGCAAGCAGTTTCGCAGCATGATTATATTCACAATAATTAAATGACGCCGGCTGTATCTAAACCTGCGACCAAAGATGGATGCATAGCAGCCTTAGCTACACACATGTATGATCATGTATGCCTAGATAGCGTCGAGTGCATACCAACGCTGTGTATAATTAGAGACAAATGTTAATTTTAAGTTGTACAGTAGCCATGTATCTATAATTATATATGCACAATCCATCGGGAATATTCCTCTATTTCCGATCAAAATTTTGTTCCATTTTCTTGCAATGCAGTAAATAAATCAAGATTGTCTAGCTGCTTATTATAAGAAATCAAGCATTTGACATTTGCTTCGATACGTTTTCGACTAATTATTAGCAGATTAAAAAACAGATTTGCTAGGCTGTATCCTTGCAGTATTGCGAGACGGGAAGCGTAGATTGGAACACGGCGACATACATGTGTAGTAACAACTGTAAAAACAACTGTCTCAAAAAAACGCACATAGAAATAAGTGGTGATTCAAATAAATACGGTATATACTGTGTATATATATATACGTGGCGGAAGTGTAAATTAAATAATGAAAGCTAATAATCAGATTGTAATACTGAAACATTTACATGATGGTGTTACAAATTATTTTGTCTCTATATGTCTTATTTCACATTATTATTTGTTATGTTTCTACATGTCTTATTTCACATTATTATTTGTTATGTTTCTGCATGTCTTATTTAACATTATGTAAATAAATGGTGTCCTTCGCAGCACGAAAATAAAAATTTAAAAAATAAATACGGTATATGGCTTATACCTGGACCAGCTTTGTCTGCCGAGTCGCGAGAATCGTCATCCTCGTCGTCATATTCATGCTCCTCCATCTTCTTTCGTTTCTGATTGGTCGCTGTGTCATCACCATCATCAGCATCCATAGCCTCATCATCATCATCATCGTCATCGTTGACGGTCCGTTTGTCACAAGATGATTCTGTTTCTCCAGAGTTTCGGAAACTTTTCTGAGTTCCGGACGACAATAACCTAGAGTTATTTTAAATTGTCATAAAACTAGAGCTTGATTTTAATAACAAACAAATGTCTCCTCTTTGCTGCATTCCTTCCTTACAAGGCAATGCTATTTATGTGGAACCTCTGTTGTGTACTGGATACAATCAAGAGGTTGCCAGTTCGAACCCCGCAAGAAACCCGGTGGCAGTGTGTGTCCATTAAATCCGTATTCCCTCTCCCTCATGGCGATGGATTCCGTCGGGAATGAGATCTGGAGAGAGATCAATCTAACATGGTTTCCACAATCTAGCTGAAAACATTCTAAATATACTATACTAATGATATAGATGCTAGATGTAATGTTAAGTAGACCTAAGTGGAATCGTTAGATGTAGAAAATTGTTAAATTAGAGGTTGGAAGGACAATTACTAGACAAATATCAGGGATCATTCTAGAGGGCGATGTGGGCGAAATTGTCGCCCTAGGGACCCTGACTTCGCCCTCTGGGGGCCCCACTTCTCCCTAAGAAAAATAAAATATTTTTTGGTTTTTACGATTTTCAAACAAAATTTTGTCTAGTAAGATACACTGGCCCATTATAAAGCACTCCTTCTATTCAAATGTTGTATTTGATGGTTGTACTGTGCATTTTAACCCTATTTTGCAGAAGTATATTAAAGAACACCATTTAAGGACGTGATCGCGCGCTTTCTCACTTCACCCAAACATTCTGACCTAGAATGAACCAACCCTGAAATATTAAAGCAATAATATCTCAAATAACCTGTCGTGGGACACTCACATAAAAAGGTCAACTAAGAAAGCAAACCAAACATTAGGATTTCTACGTAGAAACCTCCAGGTCAAATTCGAACCCCTTAAGTCCATGGCTTACCAGACACTAGTGAGACCCCAGCTTGAATATGGCTCCGAGATCTGGTTGCCCCATACCCAAACATTGATAGACCAAATTGAAGGTGTCCAGCGAAGAGCAGCCCGTTGGATAAAGGCTGACTTCTATCGTACCTCTAGTGTTACATGCTACATTCCCTAAATCTATGCAGACTAGATCAACGGCGTATTGACAATAGGTTATCCCTTGTGTATAAAATTCATAATGATCTTGTTGCTATTCCCATTGAAAATGATCTAGTTCCCTTCTCCCGTCCTGCTCGCCATTGCCATTCCTTGAGCTATAGGTTAATTACAGCAACTCCAGACTACTACAAGTTTTCCTTTTTTCCAAGAACAATCTACCATTGGAACCATCTCCCTCCTGACATTGTCCATCTCCCTACCATAGAGCAATTCAATACGGCAGTTTGCCATGTTGATCATGCCAGTCCCTAGTTGTTCTGCGCAGCTGCTTTTAAACTTTTACCACAACTTATTTTCATTACTTTCTTAAATCATGCTTTTAACTACTCATACTTTTAACTTCTTTGCGGTTTTTGATGCGCAACATGTCTACATCCCCGCGAGGGGTTCGACATTAAAGGAAGATAGAGATAGATAGCAATACTAGTATCTGATCCAAAGTGCAAGTGTGCAACATGAAATAATTTCCCCAGAGGGATTTGAACCTACAGCGGTGAGGGGCAAGTGATTTGAAGTCAACGACCACTCGGCAACAAGCAAATCTGAATCAACATAGAGAAGGACAAATCTGTATTAACCCATTTCATTCTGAATACATTTAAAGGCTTTTGCAAACAACATAGATCCAGATCAGCCGCAGTGTGACGCTGCGGCTGATCAGGATCTATGTTGTTTGCTACATAGCTAAGTGTCTTAGAGCATGATCAGGCGGCACGTTCCATGGCGGCTGCTCTGGCTCTATGTTCTTTGCAAATACTGTTTGAACGGTATCCAGAATGAAATGGGTTAAGTGTTCCCAAAATAGGCTTAAATAATGTTGAGCAACACATTTACTTATGCTGGGCATTTATCTTTGCTCTGATCAGTTGCACCATTTTCTTTATATACGTCTTCTCTACAAATTGGAGGATTTTGTTCGGCATCACGATGAACCGTTCTCTGTAGCATTCTCGGGGCAGGAAGTTGAACCGGATCTTAAATACTCTCCTACGCTGCCTGCAGAAATAATTTGTTTGCTTGTTATTTGGGTTTAAAGTTGCACCAACAGCTTAGGTCCTATGGAGACTCTCCAGCTATTACCCCTCCGAACCAGTATTTAAGGCACGGACGGAAACCCGGGTAGAACCACCGACCTACTGCAAGCCAGCTGTAGCCGTTACGATTGTGCCCTTAGGCAAGGCATTTAAATTCCACATTGCCTCTTCTCTCTCCCACGTGGCGATGGATTCCATCAGGAATGAGGTCTCGAGAGTGATCAACATAATTGTAAGAACTTGTTTCACAATCGAGCTGAAATAAATTTGAATAAACTAAACTAAATTACTACTCAAATGTGTTTTCAGAGAGGATATATTAAATGTGAGCAACAGGCAAAATTCATGTAAGATTTAGGGTTAAAATAACTTAAAAACAGCTACTCTTAAATGCCATTATCGTCTAGTCATCAAATTAATATTGCTTTGGTACGGTATAAATTTGTGCCAACTTGTTACATATAATCGTCCGCCATCTTTATTGTAAACTTGATCCATACTTTACAGCACCCCGGGTTTCAGTTTACAGTTTCTTATTTAAATAACTACAGAGGAAGATAATCACAATAAGCTTTAAGCTTCAGATTAAATCCATTTTCGTTTGTATAGCTATACAATAGATATGTACTGTACATAATGAACGTTTGTATAGCTATACAATAGATATGTACTGTACATAATGGACAAATACATATGTTTAAACCAACTACAGAGACCGTCTGCTATTGTGCCATCCATGAGAGATATTCATATCAACATATTTGGAATTAGTCTTTCAGCCATGTGCTGATGGTTTTTACGACTATCTAATGATGTTGGAATTTTGTATGGGTTCAGAAGTGTACAGGTTCAGGAGTGTACAGATTCAGAAGTGTACAAGTTCAGAAGTGTACAGGTTCAGAAGTGTACAGGTTCAGAAGTGTACAGGTTCAGGAGTGTACAGGTTTAGGAGTGTACAGATTCAGAAGTGTACAGGTTCAGAAGTGTACAGGTTCAGGAGTATACAGGTTTAAGAGTGTACATGTTCAGAAGTGTACAGGTTCAGGAATCAGGAGAGTACAGGTTCAGGAGTGTACAGGTTCAGGTGTGTAAAGGTTCAGGTGTGTGTACAGGTTCAGGAGTGTAAAGGTTCAGGTGTGTGTACAGGTTCAGGAGAGTACAGGTTCAGGAATGTACAGGTTATTCAGGAGTGTACAGGTTCAGGAGTATTGTTCAATACTTACACTCGTATTTTTCCTTTGATTGCCAGCCACTCACGCACCTGGATATCTTTGATTAACTGTCGGTGGAAAAACAGAATAGTATTACAGGGGCGTAGCTACCAATTTCATATTGGTGTGACATAGCTGGCGAGTCAAGATCTGGTCTAACAACACAATGAACTCGGCACTTAAACCTACTAAATGATACAGATATGCTGACTTCAGTGTCATTGTTGACCAACCGAGTCACGGTGGCTAATCCACCATTATTGAGGCAACATTTTGACCTATTTTGAATGCTTGGTGCGACATTTTGACCTATTTTGAATTATTGGTGCGACATTTTGACCTATTTTGAATGATTGGTGCGACATTTTGACCTATTTTGAACGATTGGTGTGACATTTTGACCTATTTTGAATGATTGGTGCGACATTTTGAATTATTGGTGCGATATTGTCTCGTACTAGTCCTACACCAATGTATTACGGTTACCCAAAGCAAAACAATATTCCCTGTGGACATGTTATTTCTCGTTACATGCAGTCTTCATTTGTGTGACTTCAGCTTTAATTATGCCCTATATATATTATGCATCATGCTAAAGATCTGGGACTACTGTCCATGTTTCTATTAGACCATTGATGTTTGATATAAGGTTAAGACATTCAAGTCGGCATTGGTAAAAACCAGTCTCCTCTTTGACTATGTTCCTTGTTCACATGAAAGTAGCATTTCCTTCACCTTTGAAAGTTTCGATAGGAGGTGGTTTTTAAAGAGCCGTCTATATTTGCAGGTTGTCTCTAGTAAAGGCTGTACGATCAAACAGCAAACAAGTCGCTGTCACCGTCACTAGTTTGATATGTATATACAGCAGACCTGTATCTGGACATTTAACATAGGGAGAAACTTATAGTCTGATAGGGAGAAGTTTCTGGTCTGATAGGGAGAAGTTTCTAGTCTGATAGGGAGAAGCTTCTGGTCTGATAGGGAGAAGCTTCTGGTCCGATAGGGAGAAGCTTCTGGTCTGATAGGGAGAGGTTTCTAGTCCAATAGGGAAAAGCTTCTGGTCTGATAGGGAGAAGCTTCTGGTCTGATAGGGAGAAGCTTCTGGTCTGATAGGGAGAAGTTTCTGGTCTGATAGGGAGAAGTTTCTGATCTGATAGGGAGAAGCTTCTGGTCTGATAGAGAGAAGCTTCTGGTCTGATAGGGAGAAGCTTCTGGTCTGATAGGGAGACATTTCTGGTCTGATAGGGAGAAGTTCTGGTCTGATAGGGAGACGTTTCTGGTCTGATAGGGAGAAGTTTCTAGTCTGATAGGGAGAAGCTTCTGGTCCAATAGGGAGACGTTTCTAGTCTGATAGGGAGAAGATTCTGCTCCGATAGGGAGAAGTTTCTGGTATGGCTTAATATTGGAACCCTTTTGTTACGAAGCAGACACCAATGCACTAACTAGCAGATGCCAATTATGGACCTCATTTTTGTCAGAATTACACTTCTTAAAAATGAACTTATATGGTTTTCTCCAATATTTGTACGAATAAATGACATTAGGTCAAACATTTTTATGTATGTTTCTGATCTCCTTGGAAAAAAGGTTAAGTGACTGGAAATTAATAAATGTTTTGCCTCAATGTGAAATCTGATTGAACTTTTATTATTAACATCTTTATATGTTTGCCCTTGAAATGAATTGATAAATGTTAGTTTGTGGAATACTTTATTTAAATATTCAATTTTGTGTGTGAATAGTACAAACTCGGGTAGATCGGGGGACTGGAAACACAGATTTCTTTATTGGCCTACCAGAACATACAATTCAATTAACCACCAAGTCCTACCTCGTTAAGATTAACCTTTGTAAGTTTTCTCTGAAGTTTCTTCACTTTATCTCGTACTTCATCACCGGCGATTACAGGCACATCTAGTGCGGGGGTCTTTATGTTCTTGCTGCCCACTAGAAGAATCTCACGTAACCGAGGGATACCCAACGTCACGTTCATTTCACCTCGACCGGCGAAGTGAAACGTGTTCAAGGTCATCTGTGTAGACGGTTCACCGATCGACTGAAACAGATAGAAATACATTCTAGTACTACAAATGAAGCTGGTTACAGTTGCTTCAAACACTCCATCACATAATACTATATCATAAAGAACCATAACTCTTGTCGACAATTTAAAAAAATTTTTTTTTAATTTAAGTTTATTTAACGTCGCTACCGGTTTCCCATTTGAGCGACGGCCAGTTTACCTAACAACACCTTTCCTGGGCAGGCTCCAGCGGTTAACCAGTACTTGGGTGCACCAACCTCCGTAAGAAACTGCCAACTTTTTCATATAAATGAGACACTGTCTGAGCGGGGCTCGAACCAGTCACGTGACTATCAGAGATGATAGGTTACAGTGGTATACAAGTCAGAGACCTTAACCACTCGACCATGGAGGCGGACTGACAAATTATTTCTTTTTGATAGTTTTATTTACCGTTGCTCCCTGGTTAATCGGGCAACGCCTCCAGAGGTGTATTAGTCATTTCATTTTTTGGAGAATAGTGCAAGAAGCAACCCTGGTTCTTATTACATGCCCGGTGCATAGTACCGATACAAAATACGCTTACAGCCCAATCTGAATGACTCATTATTAGTATTGTCAGGCAAGGGATCCTGTGATCCATGGATCCGAAGTCCAGCGGGTTAACAACAGGACCGCTGACCCGTGATGTCTATACAATGATATTAACCCATTCAACACCAAGTAACTGACATGGACTGGTCCATGATATATTTAGACCAATAAATTAATCAGAAAATTACATTTGGACCAGTTCATTTATCAAAATGGGTAATGTTGTCTTAAAATAGTAATATTACTGGCAAAAAGTGCAGATCCTGATGAGACGGCTCGTTACGAGCCGGCTCATCTGGATCTACACTTTTTGTAAGCCTATAAATAGAGGTCTGTGGTGTTGAAAGGGTTAACAATGAGCTGGATTTTGATACGACAACAAACAGTATGGAAATTACATAAAAATAAAGAATTTAGAGATATGGAATACCGTAAAACCTTCAAACTTACCAGACTCATATAGATGCAGTGAAACAAAAAAAGCATACGAAACATATTTCTTCTTACAATCATATACTGGGAAAGGTCCAATTCTAAGCCGGATTGTCCCAGAAACGTAACATGAATGAGATTGACAAATATATGACGTCCAAGCGACACCGACATTTTCCAGCACATTCCTACCAGATCGGTTGAATAATGTAGGAGCTGTCTGGACACATCAACATAGATCAAGGCAATATTTACTAAGAATTTGGGATTCTGTTGTTGAAACTGTTGAATTGGGTTTTTGCATCTACAGTTCCGGTTATATGGTTTCATATCTCATATTCATGGAAATAAACCACAACACAAACTGTTCACACCTAATTATTCACGACATCCGACCTTGCAAAGGTAAGGTACAGGTCACAACCTTCGAACTTGCACAGGTACGGCACAGGTCACAATGTTCGACCTAGCACAGATAAGGCACAGGTCACACTGTTCAACCATGAACAGGTATGGCACAGGTCACAACCTTCTACCTTGCAAGGGTAAGGTACAGGTCACAACGTTCGAACTTGCACAGGTACAGCACAGGTCACAATGTTCGACCTAGCACAGATAAGGCACAGGTCACACTGTTCAACCTTGAACAGGTACGGCACAGGTCACAACCTTCTACCTTGCATGGGTAAGGCACAGGTCACAACCTTCTACCTTGCAAGGGTAAAGCACATGTCACAATGTCTGACCATGCACAAGGCAGCGGTTAATATTCTAAGCCACCTGGATGCTCTGGAAGCATGCACGATCATACCGAACACTGTACAATGGGAACAAACAAACCTACCTGAGCACAGAGTAAACCCACAGCTTCACCGGGCTCTATCAACGACTGTTGTGCTTTCGAGTTCAATAACTTAGAGAACTGTTGTCCTGAGAAACCTTTACTCTACAAATAAATGTCAAACAATGCTGTAACTAACAACCATTATAAAATTAAATGTAATTACAACTTCTGGCATTATAGCGTGTCTGATCTACGTAGAGGACTACTTTTTGTATGGTGTGACGAGTCAAAAGGACAACCTTTTTTGTAATTTGTAAAATATTATTTGTAATTATAATAATTGAATGTTCTTTTTTCTGCGTTTCATCTGTTTTTATGCAAATTAGGTGTAAAAAAGAAACGGACATTTCATACATCAATGAAACGCAGAAAAAGAATATTCAATTGTTAATTAAATGCTGAAGTTCATCCCCGACCATTTCACTCGGTATAATCACTCGGTCCAATCACTCAGTCATCTACATCTACAAGTTGATTATACTACAAACACCATTCCTACCGCTAGAATGTATGCATACAAGTTGATTATACTACAAACACCATTCCTACCGCTAGAATGTATACATACAAGTTGATTATACTACAAACACCATTCCTACCGCTAGAATGTATGCATACAAGTTGATTATACTACAAACACCATTCCTACCGCTAGAATGTATACATACAAGTTGATTATACTACAAACACCATTCCTACCGCTAGAATGTATACATACAAGTTGATTATACTACAAACACCATTCCTACCGCTAGAATGTATGCATACAAGTTGATTATACTACAAACACCATTCCTACCGCTAGAATGTATACATACAAGTTGATTATACTACAAACACCATTCCTACCGCTAGAATGTATACATACAAGTTGATTATACTACAAACACCATTCCTACCGCTAGAATGTATGCATACAAGTTGATTATACTACAAACACCAGTCCCACCGCTAGAATGTATACATACAAGTTGATTATACTACAAACACCATTCCTACCGCTAGAATGTATGCATACAAGTTAATTATACTACAAACACCATTCCTACCGCTAGCATGTATACATACAAGTTGATTATACTACAAACACCATTCCTACCGCTAGAATGTATACATACAAGTTAATTATACTACAAATACCATTCCTAATGCTAGAATGTATACATACAAGTTGATTATACTACAAACACCATTCCTACCGCTAGAATGTATACATACAAGTTAATTATACTACAAACACCATTCCTACCGCTAGAATGTATACATACAAGTTAATTATACTACAAACACCATTCCTAATGCTAGAATGTATACATACAAGTTGATTATACTACAAACACCATTCCTACCGCTAGAATGTATACATACAAGTTAATTATACTACAAACACCATTCCTACCGCTAGAATGTATACATACAAGTTAATTATACTACAAACACCATTCCTAATGCTAGAATGTATACATACAAGTTGATTATACTACAAACACCATTCCTACCGCTAGAATGTATACATACAAGTTAATTATACTACAAACACCATTCCTACCGCTAGAATGTATACATACAAGTTAATTATACTACAAACACCATTCCTAATGCTAGAATGTATACATACAAGTTGATTATACTACAAACACCATTCCTACCGCTAGAATGTATACATACAAGTTAATTATACTACAAACACCATTCCTACCGCTAGAATGTATACATACAAGTTAATTATACTACAAACACCATTCCTAATGCTAGAATGTATACATACAAGTTGATTATACTACAAACACCATTCCTACCGCTAGAATGTATACATACAAGTTAATTATACTACAAACACCATTCCTACCGCTAGAATGTATACATACAAGTTAATTATACTACAAACACCATTCCTAATGCTAGAATGTATACATACAAGTTGATTATACTACAAACACCATTCCTACCGCTAGAATGTATACATACAAGTTAATTATACTACAAACACCATTCCTACCGCTAGAATGTATACATACAAGTTGATTATACTACAAACATAGCACGTAGTGCAGGAAGTAATGATAGCGCGTTAGCTTCAGATGGGAGAGGCCATGAGTTTGTGCCCATCTGTAGCCGTTTAGCCGAGCTAAAATAAATATGTATACAGTCAAACCTGTATTAATGGTATACTCTATTAAGCAGCCCGTTTTCAGATTCCAATACTTTACTTTATTATGTATGTGCCCTCTATTAAACAGCCACCTGTGCTTAAGACAGGTTTCACTATTAAACTAAATGTACGGAGTGTACTCAGAAATAGTACAAACTTGCTCGAAAGACCATTTTTATTAAGAGACCACTTTTTCAGTTTCGGTTAATGTAAGAACAAATTAACCCGTATTAAGAGATCGTTCCTGCTTAGAGACCGCTTTTTACCTTTCCCTTTGATGGTCTCTTAATACATGTTTTACTGTAGTTCCAAGTAAAACTACTCACATTATTTGTCCTAGCGTAATATTGGATGCGATTTCGTAGTTTTTCCGGTAGTACGTCGGGAATGTAGGGTAGGAATCGCGATAACACAGGATCGGGGCAACTTCGACATTTCTTGCCATACCTGAAACTCACACAAATGTAGCCGATAAGAGATTCATCTCCAGAAATGAGCATCACGACCACAGGAGCATGTATTCCTTCCGCGACTATGATTTTGAAGAGTACCTAGCTTGGGGGTTATAAAACAATTCTCAGATCTCAAAACTGGAGCTCAAGCGATACGATTGGTCTGAGAGCTACAATCAGCTAAACCAATCAGAAACCCGAGACTGAGCTCGAGGTTGGAAAACAGTTTTATAACATCTGGCCCTGGTATACAAAATTAATTTGCATATTTGCACTACACTGAATCAGCTTACCTAGACAATTAACTTACTTTTTCTTTTCTTTTGCACTCAGATCGTTCCATAATGAACAAAGATGTGCGTTTGTCCGTGATCTTCCCAGCGGTATCGCCGAATCCTCCGGCAATTCCACACACTGCCCAACGTCCCGACAAAACTCGAGAAATCCACCTCTCCTTGTGCTTATTTTAACACTACCATGCTTTTTCCGCCATTTCTGGATCTACAAATTAACAATACATCTTATTTATTATGCGAGTTCAAACCCCGCAAGAACCACGGTGGTAATGTCCCTTAGGCAAGGCACTTAAATTCCACATTGCCTCCTCTCCCTCCCTCATGGTGATGGATTCTAATGAGGTCTCAAAAGCCACTAAACTATTGTTGCGAGAACGTGATTCGCAATAAAGTTATAATAAATTTGTCTATTGCAAATCTTGTTTTCATCGCCCCAGGTTGCCACGGTTACGCCTCCTGATATTTCAGGGTTACACCTCCAGATGCTTCAGGGTTACGCCTCCAGATGGTTCAGGGTTATGCCTCCAGATATTTCAGGGTTACGCCTCCAGATGGTTCAGGGTTATGCCTCCAGATGGTTCAGGGTTATGCCTCCAGATGGTTCAGGGTTATGCCTCCAGATATTTCAGGGTTACGCCTCCAGATGGTTCAGGGTTATGCCTCCAGATGGTTCAGGGTTATGCCTCCAGATGGTTCAGGGTTATGCCTCCAGATGGTTCAGGGTTATGCCTCCAGATGGTTCAGGGTTATGCCTCCAGATGGTTCAGGGTTATGCCTCCAGATGGTTCAGGGTTATGCCTCCAGAAATTTCAGGGTTACGCCTCCAGAAATTTCAGGGTTACGCCTCCAGATGTTTCAAATGTTCTAAAATAATTTGTGGAAAAGTAACAGTTCCGGAATGATCAATGGATTTGTTACATGCCTTTTGTGTACCACCGATACTTGGGGCCCTGTAGCCTTACATAGAAATTTCTGATTCATGATGTTATATCTGAGGTGGAATTTGTCTGAATAACCTATTTGTACACATTTTGTTTATTAGCTGCTTGGGGACCAAGGGCTGTGCATGGAAAATTGTATGTTCGGGTTTTACGGCTGCATCAGCATCGCCGGCGGGCAGCAGTTTACCTAACAACACCTTTCCTGGGCAGGCTCCAACTTGATGCACCAACCTACGTAAGAAACTGCCAACATTTTCATATAAATGAGACATGGCCTGATAATTTGTCCCTCACTGGTGTTTGCTCGAATCCACTATGAAGTGAGGAAGATATTCTTCTGGTTTAGGGAAGGTTGCTAGTATCTGAAACGATACTCATAATGGCGATCCGCTAAACCTACACACACCTGCATCACACCACCCATTGGTGCAACTCCAAACTAACAATTATGTTATGTTATATTTCGGGTTTTACGCCTGCATCAGCACCATGTTGAGCTATATCCCCGGCGGGCAGTTTACCTAACAACACCTTTCCTGGGCAGGCTCCAGCGGTTAACCAGTACTTGGGTGCACCAACCTCCGTAAGAAACTGCCAACTTTTTCATATAAATGAGACACGGCCTGAGCGGGGCTCGAACCTGTAGGTGCTCATCCAAGAACCTTTCATGTCAAATATGTTCAGTATTATGGAGATAATATCAATAAGCATTAAAGCGACACTACATCGGTGAAAACGCAAATGTCTGCAGAATGTAATTTGCTATTATATGGTAATATTTCCCCCATATATTTGCCTCAAAAACTAAGTATTTCAACAAATAAACAAATGTCGTATAAGCGGTTTGTTGACATAATAAAATAATGTAAATAGGGTCGACATTCATGCAAAATACAAAGCATTCATCCTGAATAACACGAGATATGGTACATATTTACCGTGATCTCACATTTGTGTCTAATCTTAGTTAAATTATCTCTAAACAAAAGTATCGCATGTTTAGTTATTGCCTCCAATGACAAGCAAACGTCAATTCATGAGCGTGGATGTCCCGTTATATGAAATCCTACTGTCACTTTTGAAAGTTTGTATACCACAAAAACACTGTTTATTGATTCAATGTTAGTGTTGGAATGTATTCAGAAGAATTTGTAGTAGCAATGCATTTATACGTGAAAAAATGCATTTTATTTTATTTCCTTTTTGCGATGTAATGTCGCTTTAATGCTTTCAGTATAAGCAATAGATAATGTACTGTACATTATGAATGTACAAATATTCTTAAACCAAGTATGTTCAGTAGTTTCCACAAAGTAGATTCAATTCTTAAGACCTTTCTTTCTATCCAACCATTGGTTAGAGAATACATAAATACAAGAAATATGCTCTAAATGAGGATACCCATAATGACCTGCCCATCTGTCTGCAGGCGAGTATATTTACATTGTTATTATGCTCGCCATGTTGAGCACAGAAAGAGTCGATACACAAACACTGCAAAAATACTTGTCCCTCGGTGCATTTTTTTATGATTTGTAATGGAATAAAGTCAACAAGATATCTCACACTTAGCTCAGTTTCATTCTAAAATGGGGGGGGGGGGCGAAACCATTGTCAAAACGAATGTCACAAGTCCACAAAGTACCCTCGACTTATGCCAGCTTAAAATGAATCGTTTCAAGCCAAGATAAGCCACTCGACTTATGGGCGAGATCTATTAATGGCCGGGAATATACCCAGGGATCATTCTAGAGGGCGATGTGGGCGAAATTGTCGCCCTATGGACCCTGACTTCGCCCTCTGGGGACCCCACTTCTCCCTAAAAAAAAGAATTTATTTTTGGTTTTTACGATTTTCAAGCAAAATTTTGTCTAGTAAGATACACTGGCCCATTATAAAGCACTCCTTCTATTCAAATGTTGTATTTAATGGTTGTACTGTGCATTTTAACACTATTTTGCAGAAGTATATTAAAGAACACCATTTAAGGAAGTGATCACACGCTTTCTCACTTCTCCCAAAAATTCTGGCCTAGAATGAACCCTGATACAGCATAGAGCTTGATCAGATTGCATGTTCTGTGCACCTTCTGCGTCATCTGATCTTTTTTGGTTTTTACGATTTTCAAACCAAATGTTGTCTACAGTAGTACAGTAGTAAGATACACTGGCCCATTATAAAGCACTCCTTCTATTAAAATGTTGTATTTAATTGTTGTATTTTAACCCTATTTTGCAGAAGTATATTAAAGAACACCATTTAAGGAAGCGATCACGTGCTTTCTCACTTCTCCCAAACAATTCCGACCTAGAATGAACCTGGATACCATACTTTCAGCTGCACAAATGTATTCTATCCCCCAATAAACACAACATAAAAATAATACCATGTACCTTTTTTTCCATCTTGCCGGCAGCTTTTGCTTCCGTTTCATCATGCACGACTTTCTGCTGTTTAGTGTTCAGGATGTGCTTATTAGCTTCCAGGAAGGGGAACTGTTTTGGTGTGAGGAAACCCGTCTTGGCAAGGTCTAAACTATCCTCTCCATATTTAAACTGTAAAACAAGTCGCACATTATTCCATCTGTAATTTGCTGAAATCTGGACGCATGCTAAATTTGCATTTCTGTATTTCTCCTGATAAATCTCACACATACATGTACATACGTGACTGTGCAAATCCACAACATTATAAATTGATCAGATGAAACGACATTGCGTGAGCAACTTTAACAAAATATGAGAAATGTTATTTATGAAGATTGTGTAGCAAGTCTTGTTTGTTTGGTTTATTCAAATTGATTTTAGCTCGATTGCAAAACAAGTTCTTACAACTTGTTAATCACTCTCTCGACCTGATGAAATTCATCACCATGAGGAGATAGAAGAGGCATCGTGGAATTTAAATGCCTTGCCTAAGGGTACATAACGGTTCCAGCGGGCTCAAACTCCGGGCCCTTCGCAGCTGAAGCACACGTGGTACAACTGCGCAATCACAACTTCCACAAGTTTATGAAGATTGATTGTGTAGCAAGTTTGTTTTTTGTTTGTTCGGGTTTTACGCCGGCATCAGCACCATTTTGGGCTACACTGCTGGAGGACAGTTTACCTAACAACACATTTCCTGGACAGGCTCCAGCGGTTAACCAGTACTTTGTGCACCAACCTCTGTAAGAAACGGCAAACTTTTTCATATAAATGAGACATGGCCTGAGCGGGGCTCGAACCCGTGATCATCAGTGATGATAGGTTACAGTGGTATACAAGTCAGCGCCAGTAACCACTCGACTACAGAGTACAGAGTATAATTTGTTACACAGAAATGGAGGTACGGAGAAATCCAGCCAACTCAAAGGGACTATCTCGGTTGAGAAAATGACGGGCTCCCTGCCATATAAACTTATCTGTGTAAACTGAGCCGTGTCGTGTAATAGGCATTGTGTACACGTTTACAAAAATCTGTAACCGTGGCATCCCTACCAAGCATAAATCACTAACATTTCATCAGCTGGGTTTAACTACCTTCACGCAGACCAGAAAACAAGTATACATGTTCAAATGAACTTTATATATAAAAGTTCAAATAAATCAGGTTGTTGTCAAATTGTGGTTGTGGTGTGCACCCAAAATAATACTACATTCCAAGACATACCTGTATAACACTGCTGTCGAAGTCACGCATTGGGGTTACATGTCTGCACCCAAAATAATGCTACATTCCAAGACATACCTGTATAACACTGCTGTCGAAGTCACGCATTGGGGTTACATGTCTGCAGCCAAAATAATGCTACATTCGAAGACATACCTGTATAACACTGCTGTCGAAGTCGCGCACCGTGAGGTCGTAGTTTACTTTAATCCCCTCTAGATGCTTGATCAAACACCTCTGTAGGTAACCACTCCGACTGGTCTTCACAGCCGTATCTACAAGACCCTAACCAACAAACAAATACACGATATTTGCTTCAGTGTACGATCAAATGAACATGGAAATATATTATTATACAAATTTATTTTAGCTCGATTGCGAAAACAAGTTCTTACAGCTTATATTAATCACTCTCGAGACCTCATTCCTGATGGAATCCATCGCCATGAAGCTCTCCTTCATTCTCTCAGAAGAGGCAATGTGTAATTTAAATACCTTGCCTACGGGCACAATCGTAACGGTTCCAGCGGAGGTTCGAACTCTGTGCCTTTCTTACCTGAAGCAAACACGCTACGCTACCACTGCGCTATTACGACTTCCAGAAATATATGTGGAAATATAACAAGTGGTACTATAGCTTTTTATGTTTATGAGAGTCGTTGAATATGAGCATTATCTTAAACAAACAATTTTTATTATTTTAGGCTGAAGTGAGTTTTATATTGGAAAACGATGCTTTCATGTACTTAATGGCGATAGAGCGTTCACGTTGACAATATTTCAAATTGCAGTGGCTGGCTACCATATTAAAGCATACAGCTGTGAGAATAAACTGGTGTTCCACAACTTTCAACCAGTGGAATAATACATTTAATCACAATGATTTCTATATATCATTGGAAAGCCTAAAATAAAAGATGATCGTCACATCCGTACCCCAAACCAAGAAACAACATTTGATCTGGTATTACTAATGCAACCAAGAAATAAATTTTCACCTCTTCAATTATTGATGCTTTTCTGCATGCACGTGCATTAAAATATGCAACAGGACATAGTCTGACAAACAAATGATTTGTGAAAATAATTTGAATTCTGGCAATTTGTTTCAGAGTAGAAGATTTTTAAAGTTTCTTCTTTTGAATGGCAATCAGATTTCTGCAAGGAATCACTTCATTTTTGATTATTTTGCAGAGGACCACTAGTGTATTTGAAATCTGGCCATCAGTATAAAATATTTCCCCTGTTGTATTTGTATGATTGGCAACAAAAGTTCTTTTAAGGGTGCACAATTGTGAATTATCGAATTAATTAATAAAATCAGACGATATGCGACTTGCTTGACTGGTCCTTGTTGATTGCCCCATGTGTTTTACGTTTCTTTATCGTCGCTACCAGTTGCCTATATGAACGACGCCTCCTGAAGAGATTAGTTATTTTAGATTTTTGGAGGATAGTGCAATGATACAGTGAGACTCAAAGTCTCCTCTGGTTCTTTTACGTGCACGGTGTAAAGCACCGACACGAGACCTCGGTTTAACATCCCATCTGAAAGACTGTTAATCTTATTAGGGTCAGATGGGGGATCGAACCTGCGATCCCTGGATTACCAGTCCAGCGTGTTACAACTGGACTACAGATCCGTCTGTAATGATTGCCCCATTTCCCAATAATCCGAAGTAATAAATTAATCGGAGACAGACGTTTTCCTCGAGGCACTAAATTGTCAATAAATTTCAAACTGCCACCATGATTTAAAAACTGATAGAGGGCCAATTGACTGGGACACCAAGTGTTACAAGGATTATTATTGTGGATAGCGAACCAGTCTATAAGGGAAGTAACTGCTATAGAGCTTCTTACAACAGGTGTGTGTCTAAAAATAGATGTGGAATTTCTGATAAGTTGATTTTACTACAGATTTCAGATTATTTTCAGTGCCATAGAGCATCTATATAGTCGAGCGTGCCTAAATATAATTTACTGTCCTACAAAACACAATGGCGAGGACTGCAGAAAGCACTGAATAATTATAATAAAAGTGTTCACGAATAAGTTTATAGTCGAGCGTGCCTAAATATAATTTACTGTCCTACAAAACACAATGGCGAGGACTGCAGAAAGCACTGAATAATTATAATAAAAGTGTTCACGGATAAGTTTATAGTCGAGCGTGCCTAAATATAATTTACTGTCCTACAAAACACAATGGCGAGGACTGCAGAAAGCACTGAATAATTATAATAAAAGTGTTCACGGATAAGTTTATAGTCGAGCGTGCCTAAATATAATTTACTGTCCTACAAAACACAATGGCGAGGACTGCAGAAAG
Organism: Archivesica marissinica; assembly: GCA_014843695.1. Classification (NCBI taxonomy): domain Eukaryota; kingdom Metazoa; phylum Mollusca; class Bivalvia; order Venerida; family Vesicomyidae; genus Archivesica; species Archivesica marissinica. The sequence goes on from CM026387.1 coordinate 27,956,698, forward strand.
CACTGAATAATTATAATAAAAGTGTTCACGGATAAGTTTATAGTCGAGCGTGCCTAAATATAATTTACTGTCCTACAAAACACAATGGCGAGGACTGCAGAAAGCACTGAATAATTATAATAAAAGTGTTCACGAATAAGTTTATAGTCGAGCGTGCCTAAATATAATTTACTGTCCTACAAAACACAATGGCGAGGACTGCAGAAAGCACTGAATAATTATAATAAAAGTGTTCACGAATAAGTTTATAGTCGAGCGTGCCTAAATATAATTTACTGTCCTACAAAACACAATGGCGAGGACTGCAGAAAGCACTGAATAATTATAATAAAAGTGTTCACGGATAAATTTATAGTCGAGCGTGCCTAAATATAATTTACTGTCCTACAAAACACAATGGCGAGGACTGCAGAAAGCACTGAATAATTATAATAAAAGTGTTCACGGATAAGTTTATAACCACGTGTGGCTTTTCGGTCAGGATTTTTCCATTGCAAGCCAAGTTGCTGGGCAAGTTAGAAATCTGAAGATGTGACAACCCCAGATAGAGATCAACGATCAAATACATTCTTTATTTTTTGTCTTATTTTTTTCCTCTTTCTATTTCTCTAACTTGGAAAAACACACCACAAACCAGTTTTGTATATACATGGAATGCAATATCTATATACGTTTTTTAATATTAATAATATAAAATGTCATTGTTTAATTAACTTTTGTATGTATGTACAGAAAAAACCAACAACGGGGTGACCCCAAAGGCGCCTCAACATTAAACAAATATTACTGATAGAGGGCCATCTGCCCATGTGTGGTAAGCTATTTTACAATGTCATCATCACTTTCATCGGAGATGTCAAAGATATATTCCTGCTCAAACTGATCGGCAACATTTCTAAACAAGTTGCTAACATACAACTGTATTCGTTACAAAATCAGTATTACTCAAGATTTGCAGTAATGAAATCCATCCTTTTTAGCATTTTTAATGTACTTTAAATATATAATCTTTACTCTGACAATAACAATCGTTCGGCTCTGTTCAAAGCTCAATTACTCTGTACATACATCACTTCCCGCATGTATTATTAAAAATTACTTACATAAAAATGGGGACACACTCATACAATTTTTAATTTGTTATCAGGAATACGAGTTTAATGGTTATTTATAAATGATTTGAATGGTGATGTATTACCTCTCTCCCAGCCATGCAATGGAAGAAGTACTCTTGCTGGCGTATACCCGTCAGGAATCTGCCTGTAACAAATCCACCGGCCCGTGGGGTGACGTCGTACGGGAGGAAGGATGGGAGGGATTTACCACTTAGCATGAGAGGTGGACGTCTACCTTCCAGCTCAATCTGACCCAGCAAACATGAGATCTGCATACAATTCACCTGAAAAATCATCGCACCTTATATTTCAGCTATAACATATTTTAGCTTTTCAAACAGTTTATGTTGCCCATATCCCCCTCAAACCAGAGATCCCCATCACATGTTGCCCATATCCCCCTCAAACCAGAGATCCCCATACCCTTTGTACCATTCAAGTGATAGCTGGATAACTTCCACACTGGCTAGGCTCATAGCTGGATAACTTCCTCACTGGCTAGGCTCATAGCTGGATAACTTCCTCACTGGCTAGGCTCATAGCTGGATAGCTTCCTCACTGGCTAGACTCCTAGCTGGATAACTTCCTCACTGGCTAGGCTCCTAGCTGGATAACCTCCTCACTGGCTAGGCTCATAGCTGGATAGCTTCCTCACTGGCTAGACTCATAGCTGGGATAACTTCCACACTGGCTAGACTCCTAGCTGGATAACTTCCTCACTGGCTAGACTCCTAGCTGAATAACTTCCTCGCTGGCTAGGCTCATAGCTGGATAACTTCCTCACTGGCTAGGCTCATAGCTGGATAACTTCCTCGCTGGCTAGGCTCATAGCTGGATAACTTCCTCACTGGCTAGGCTCATAGCTGGATAACATCCTCGCTGGCTAGGCTCATAGCTGGGATAACTTCCTCACTGGCTAGGCTAGGCTCATAGCTGGGATAACTTCCTCACTGGCTAGACTCATAGCTGGATAACTTCCTCACTGGCTAGACTCATAGCTGGATAACTTCCTCACTGGCTAGGCTCATAGCTGGATAACTTCCTCACTGGCTAGGCTCATAGCTGGATAACTTCCTCGCCAGCTGGATAGCTTCCTTTTTGAGATATTACTAGAGTTCAATCCTTTTACAGTGAGCAAGTCTATATACCTTTGTACTTAAAACTCAACAGGACTTGAAACCCACAAAGAGTATGAGAATAATGTTCAATTACCCACTATGTCATGAAGCCGTCTGCCAGTTTTGGGTCATCTGTATATATATGTGGAGAATTTATCAATGAAGGAAGTCATATTTACCATAGAGCCTTTAGCTCCAGATTGAACCATCAACTGTAGGTTGTTGTCAGGGAACAGTTTCTCCAGACCATTCGGCATACAGGCACTGAAACAACGATCACATTAACAACAAATGTTTGTTTAACCACTTACTGTGTTGGAAACGAGTGTATTCGTTTTTGCAAACAGCACAAAGCCAGATCAGATGACGCAGAAGGTGCACAGAACATGCAATCTGATCAGGCTCTATGCGGTATGCTATTAAGATCGTGGACCTAAATGACTCGGATGATTAGCAAACCACATAGTTACGTGGCGGCTGATCTGGATCTATGTTGTTCGCGTGGCGGCTGATCTGGATCTATGTTGTTCGAACAGTCCTTCCAATTAATTCATCATTTTAAGGGTTAAATCCATCCTCCGGGGAAATAGTGAAACTGGCTATGTACACATAATGGTATAAAAGACGTTTTCTTTACTTTTTTCTGTCATAGAATTTTGTTTAAATATAATGTGTTGCTCAAATTTTTGTGACCACAAATTCACTGATAAAATTTGCAATATCAATTAACTGAGATAAAAGAGCAAATCATATTTGCTCATTGTGTTCAGGATTTGAGCAGACAATTTTTCAAATGTAATAATATGTTGCCGGCAAATTCTCTGACACAATTTGCAAGATCAATTACTGAGATAAAAGAAAACAAATATGTTTTCTTGTTTGTGTTCATAATTTTGAACAGGTTATCGTGAGAATGTAAATATTTTCAAATTTTTAAATTTGATTTTTTGAGAAAAGGTAAACAACTGTTTATATGATACAGACTAAAAACATACCGGTAAATGTTAACCATATTTAATTTTAATTCTGGAATTATATACAGGACACTTGGTTAGTCAACAAATATTAAAATTCTCTATATTCTGAAGGTCTATCTTATGCCCTGCGTCACAGGCACAAGACACAAAATATTTGTGTTGCCCTATGGTCATATAGTAAGTAACGTTTACTCCGAAGGCAACCAACGGAAATAAAACAAGCATGCAGAAACATCGACGAGAAACTAGGTAAAAACGACCAGATCACTGATGTGGTCCCGACAGGAAAAACGTAAATCAACAAATACTTTTTATTTGATGGCGTTCGGTCAAATAAACAAAGAACGGTGCACTGTTTCATCTCGAACATCAGGAAGTGCAATATTGTTGATTTTGTCGATGTTTCTGCATGCTCGTTTTATTTCCGTTGGTTGCCTTCAGTAAACATTACTTAGTGTCTTGTGCCTGTGCCCTCCTAGAAGTAAGCATTACTTAGTGTCTTGTGCCTGTGCCCTCCTAGAAGTAAGCATTACTTAGTGTATTGTGCCTGTGCCCTCCTAGAAGTAAGCATTACTTAGTGTATTGTGCCTGTGCCCTCCTAGAAGTAAACATTACTTAGTGTATTGTGTCTGTGCCCTCCTAGAAGTAAACATTACTTAGTGTATTGTGTATGTGCCCTCCTAGAAGTAAGCATTACTTAGTGTATTGTGCCTGTGCCCTCCTAGAAGTAAACATTACTTAGTGTATTGTGCCTGTGCCCTCCTAGAAGTAAACATTACTTAGTGTATTGTGTCTGTGCCCTCCTAGAAGTAAACATTACTTAGTGTATTGTGTATGTGCCCTCCTAGAAGTAAGCATTACTTAGTGTATTGTGCCTGTGCCCTCCTAGAAGTAAACATTACTTAGTGTATTGTGCCTGTGCCCTCCTAGAAGTAAACATTACTTAGTGTATTGTGTATGTGCCCTCCTAGAAGTAAGCATTACTTAGTGTATTGTGTCTGTGCCCTCCTAGAAGTAAACATTACTTAGTGTATTGTGTCTGTGCCCTCCTAGAAGTAAACATTACTTAGTGTATTGTGTCTGTGCCCTCCTAGAAGATGAGAGGAGGGAGAGGGCGGCATAATTATAATCCTTAAACAATACTAACTTAACAATGTCGTTTTGTATTTCGTTGGTGCGATTCCTCATGTTCATGTCTAGTTCTCTCATATGTCTCTCCTCCGAGCTGAACTGCGCATTCTTCAATGCTCCGAGCAGCTCCGCCTTGCTACGACTGCTCTCCAGCTCCAAAGCCTTCCTTGCGGCAAACTCCCCGCAGTCTGGCGACATCTTTATTATTTTTCTCCGTTTCTTATTTCCCTGGTGTCAAACAAAAATACTACAACAAGAGAACTTGGTCCCACAGCTCCACTGCGGTTCGTTTGACCTTAACTAGGTCAGTCAAGGTCAAACTATATACATGTACAATAAAAATGGCAGCAATTAATTAATGTCTACCTCTGGTTATGCAACAATACGTTTCTATGCATTGCATCAAACGGACAAAAATGTAGGTTCCATTTATGTGAAACCCCTTGCGGCGACCTAGACATGCATCTTTGCAATCTTTGATATCTCATTATTATAATTCACTTAGTTGCGGAGATGGGCCTAAATATATAAGAAAACTAGTATAGAAACTCCGGTGGAACCTCACACTTGATGCCACATAGCAGTTGGACAAGTTCCAGAAATAAGGAAATAGTTCCATATTTGCAATATAGTAAACACACAAAAACCTAGGAAACATTTAATAACAAATACAAATTCATCTCAACAATATCACGTACACAGAGTGCTACTTTCAGCTTTCTTCATCTGCAATATTTATAAAGTGTGCCGTACTAAAAATAGAACAGAAATTAACGCATGTATTGGGAATTTAACAGGGTGCAATATTGGGTACAATGTTGTTCATTGTTTTACGAATTGAATTGCCCTGGTATTGATTAACCCATTCAACACCAAGTAACTGACATGGACTGGTCCATGATATTTTTAGACCAATAAATTAATAACAAAATTACATTTGGATCAGTTCATTTATCAAAATGGGTGATTTTTTCCCTAAAAATAGTTATATTACTTGAAAAAAGTGCAGATCCTGATGAGACGGCTCGTGATGAGCCGGCTCATCTGGATCTACACTTTTTTGTAAGCCAATTTAGAGGTCTGTGGTGTTGAAAGGGTTAAACATAGATGTATGCAGTTAGAGTGTAAATTAAAAGAAGCTGTTTCGAGATGGTCGCCTCAATGAACTCTAGAAATTGTAAACTATCTACTGAAGATAGAACATAGATTGCTTAATTTTGGTGTAAATTATGAATTATAAACACACATTTTTTCGTACGAAAATCGGAAACTGCTAGGCGTACTGTTTTAACCCTTTCCTTCATAGAGATTTAGATTAATATACTATTATATCTCCATACAAACGACAGCCATTTAGCTATCATGCAGTGGATAAGTAGTCGCTATATCTATCCCACCTCCATAGATATTAATGGGACTACATAGAGATTCTGGCCTTTATTATGAACATTGGTTTGGCTACTACATTGTCAATGTATGTCGTATTGGTAATGGCGTCAAGAGGTGCTTCTATGAGGGAAAGGGTTAAAGACCATCGGAGAGCTTCCATTGATCTATTATTAGTATCATTATTCAATGCACAAAACACAGAAGTATTTATAATTAACACAAGTTTGGGTGAAGCTACCATAAAAAAATATATATACATGTAAGTACCGGTACCTGGTCAAACATACCCACCCGTATGTCCCTTTCACACTCACATTATGAACTCAAGGTCAAACATACCCGTATGCCCCTTTCACACTCACATTATGAACTCAAGGCTTCATGTTTGGAGAGGAATTAATATAAGTTTTCTGAAAACTTGTTTTCCAATCCAAACCATTAACAATTTATGTAATTTGTAACATTTTTTTTATGTTATACATGTAAATTTATTGGAATAAATACTGTTTAAACCAAGGCTTCATGTATGCAGAAAATCACATGTAATACACAAAAAGCGTGCTTTTCATATTATGCGCATTTATACACATAAACAATATCTACGTTTTCCTCTCACCTGCCTAGTGACCAGAATATCTTCCACTCCCAGAGTAAAACCTATCCACTGCAGGAAGTTTGTAAACAGTCGTCCAAAACATGTCAACATGAGACCGGCTACTCTACCGCCGTACAACTGAAACAAAACATGTCAACATGAGACCGGCTACTCTACCGCCGTACAACTGAAACAAAACATGTCAACATGAGACCGGCTACTCTACCGCCGTACAACTGAAACAAAACATGTCAACATGAGACCGGCTACTCTACCGCCGTACAATTGAAACAAAACATGTCAACATGAGACCTGCTACTCTACCACCGTACAACTGAAACAAAACATGTCAACATGAGACCTGCTACTCTACCACCGTACAACTGAAACAAAACATGTCAACATGAGACCTGCTACTCTACCACCATACAACTGAAACAAAACATGTCAACATGAGACCTGCTACTCTACCACCGTACAACTGAAACAAAACATGTCAACATGAGACCTGCTACTCTACCACCGTACAACTGAAACAAAACATGTCAACATGAGACCTGCTACTCTACCACCGTACAACTGAAACAAAACATGTCAACATGAGACCGGCTACTCTACCACCATACAACTGAAACAAAACATGTCAACATGAGACCGACTACTCTACCACCGTACAACTGAAACAAAACATGTCAACATGAGACCGGCTACTCTACCACCGTACAACTGAAACACAGTGTAATATTACTATTAAACAATACACTCATTTCAGCTACAGCCGTACAACTAAAACACAGTGTAATATTACTATTAAACAATATACTCATTTCAGTAACTGAGCATTGATGGTGCAACATTAATGTTCTGGAAACGTTCATTAATCATGATTCAACCAATAAATTGAAGGCATAAGTTTATGAAACTGTTTAAAAATATTACTGGATTGTAAGACATCGGTCAGTTACTACCCCTGAATATTAAACGTATGTAAGTTAAGTGGTTTCCTCCATTTGTATCCACTTTCTCATCTTATAACTATTCAATTACTATATCGTGCAGTATATCCAATGGGTACTTCCCTGTAAACATTCATTATCAAATAAGTAACATGATTTTGATAAGATGACATTCATCATACTGCAACATCTGGTTAGGGAACAACAGTAAAAACAAAGGATTCCAACTGGGATAAATGAGGCATTATCTGCCACAGGGAGGTAATAGAAAGCCAGTGATGTCCCCTGTGGTTGGTCCACAAGGGAAACATCATGAACAGGCCTACCGTGAATTTCGATTTGTTTACTGTGCCACTATAGGATTAATTATTATATATGTATTCAGCTTCTTCATTTAGTTTATACAAATTTATTTTAGCTCGATTGCGAAACAAGTTCTTACAACTTATATTAATCACTCTCGAGACCTCATTCCTGATGGAATCCATAGCCACGAGGGAGAGAGAAGAGGCAACGTGGAAATTAAATGCCTTGCCTAAGGGCACAATCGTAACGGCTCCAGCGGGGCTTGAACTCCTGACAGTTCGCACCTGAAGCGAACGCGCATCAACTGCGCTATCACGACTGCCACTGCATCTTCATTTGCAAGTTGAGGAATTATTGTAATGTGATGTATGCATTACAATTCAAAATATCCAACAAGGAAATCATTACACCTCTGGATGTAGGTCATTGGTGAAAACAAATGTATCGATATATCGACAGACAAATCTCGAATATCGATTATACAGTCAAACCGTATGCAGCCAGCCAAGGGAATCACAGGAAGTGGTTGCTTAGCACAGGTGGCTGCTTAATAGAGGTGAAATGTATAATAAATTAAAGTATTGGGAATTGGAAAAATTGACTGCTTAATAGAGGTGACCACTAACACAGATTTGACTGCATACGGTTTGTATGTACCACATAGTAGCTATGTACGAGACCATAGTTTGATGATCTGTATAGCACATTGTATACCGTAATACATGATAGAGTATCTTCCCTTGTATTTACACGATAGAGTATCTTCCCTTGTATGTACCACATTAGCTATGTACGAGACCATAGTTTGATGATCCGTATAGCACATTGTATACCGTAATACATGATAGAGTATCTTCCCTTGTATTTACACGATAGAGTATCTTCCCTTGTATGTACCACATTAGCTATGTACGAGACCATAGTTTGATGATCCGTATAGCACATTGTATACCGTAATACATGATAGAGTATCTTCCCTTGTATTTACACGATAGAGTATCTTCCCTTGTATGTACCACATTAGCTATGTACGAGACCATAGTTTGATGATCCGTATAGCACATTGTATACCGTAATACATGATAGAGTATCTTCCCTTGTATTTACACGATAGAGTATCTTCCCCTGTATGTACCCCATAGTAGCTATGTACGAGACCCTAGTTTGATGGTCCGTAGTGCCCATTGTATACCGTAATACACAGTACATATATTTATCCTAGGTTTACAGTAATTCGGGTAATGGTGTGTAATCAAGTGTTGTGTTTATATGCACGATTATTTTGTGCATTTTCGGATAGTATAAATAGTGGAATGTAGATAGTTATCTCCATTCGAAGTCGTTTCCATTACACTATACATGTCAGTTTACTGGCCCCCGCCCACCCACCCTGAATTGAATACGTCAGTCTCGAAAGATTACGGTCTGTTTTTGATGAAAATATTCTCTGTTTGCAAGGGCAGCAAGTGGACGGTATTGATCATTGCAGATCTTGGGGTACCCGTACCTGGTAATTCTATTAAAATCGAAATTTATATACTGAGTCAAAAAAGAAACGATACCTGTTGTTTATGTGTCTATAATTTCAACATTTATTAAGAAAATTCTTTGAAAATTCATAAGATGATAGTCCAACATGTTTGAAAGAGGAGCACATAAAGCATAATGAGCCTCCGAAACTGTCTGCTGCGTGATGACGTAATTCGTCGGACAGGGGTCTAATGGAGTTTTCACACAGACGTCAATACCGAGTATGGGCACCATTTGCGTCTCTCACTGCAATGCACCGCCGTCGCATCGAACGGAAGAGTGTCTGAATCTCTTGCTGGTCAATATTTGTCCACTCCTGACGCAAAACATCCCTCAGTTGGTTTAACGTTACCGGCTGACGTGGCGGTCTAACGTATCCCACAAATGTTCTATGGGTGACAAGTCTGGTGACAAAGCAGGCCACGGCAGGGTTTCAATATTGTTCTGCTCCAATAATGTGGTGGAAATCCGAGCAGTATGACACCTGGCGTTGTCCTGTTGGAACAGTGTGACGTTTCTGTTGGCGTTAAAGAACGGCACAACAACTGACGCAAGGATCTCATCACAGTACCGCTGGGCGTTTAGGTTCCCGTCCACCACTAACAGTTCAGTGCGACTGCCGAAGGTGATACCGCCCCACGCCATAACGCTTCCGCCCCCGAACAGATCGACCTGACGTACACATGCGTCGGCGTAACGTTCACCGCTTCTGTGATATACCCGCTCTCTGCCATCCGCTCGACGCAAACAGAACCGCAATTCATCGCTAAACATCACCGAATTCCACTGTAACCGAGTCCAGCGAGCACGTTCCGTCGTCCATTCCCGCCGTACGTCACGGTGACGTCGTGTCAGGATGGGCCCAACGTATGGCCGATAGGCACGAATGCCACGTTCACCGAGCCGGTTCCTGACTGTTTGTGCACTGATGCGATTGTTGGTCATCCCAGGAGTAACGGCAGCTGTGTGCGTAGCAGGTAGGAACCGGTCACGTAAATGTGACGTCCGAATGTGACGGTCCTGTTCACGCGTCGTCACACGTGGTCGACCAGATCTTGGACGGTCGTCCACCGATCCATGTGTTCGATAACGTCGAAGTAGACGTGTTATCGTGATCCGCGTAACCCCCGAGTCGATTTGCGACGTCACGCCGACGTAAACCGCCGTCAATCATGCCAATGGCACGCATTCTCTGATTGCGGTTTAGCCTAGGCATTTTGTTAGAGGTAACATTGGGTATGTAAGGTGTTTTTCCTCGATGATAATGCAATACCAGTACAATAAACCGGTTTTCCGATTTGTACATGTGTAGGAAGTTGTCTTTGTTGAGGAGCACGTGCAAATCGGAAATTCGGCGTTCCAGGATTATCGGGTGTTTATTTACCTGTGTTTATGGTTGGCTGACGTTGCAATAAGATACCCGGTACTGATACGTAATAATATATTAAACCTTTCTATGGTTTTATCCGTTTTACGTCATTTTTAGTTTGGTATCGTTTCTTTTTTGACTCAGTATATATCAACAGGTTCGACGCCCTTTACCAGGATTGTCCAAACGTTTACATCCAGTGGTTGATTACAAAGATACCAATCGTCAGAGGAATGGCATCTTTATTAATGGTGGCTTAAGAAATGAATTTCGGACTTAGCGTATGTTTTTACTTTGTCACGCAGCTACTCTCAATTACAATGTATGTGATTTAAGTTTCTAAGACTGTTAGTTCAGACAGGTTATAGTAGGTTAATCTAAGTGGCGGTACCGGTTTGAGCCCAAAAATTGATATAATAGATGTCAACAGTTTAGCCTCTTAATTTATGATAACATTTATCGTTATACTGCTCGTTGCAGATGTCGATGCGCCGTAAAACACCATTCATTCACTGCTCGTTGGGAAAGTCACGGGGCAGCAAAGAAGGCCTTTTCACACTGGATAGTTGCATGGTTTCTTTCTACCTCCCCCTCCGCCACAAAAAAGAAATAATAGAAAAAGATGACGAGATTATATTATATATAATTAGGGGAGTGGGTTGGGGCAGTCGGCACTACAGTTTCGTATTTACGTGGCTGTCTTATATCGAGATGTATACTTTAACACAGAGTATGGTGTACTTTACATCACAGACTGATTTTATTTTATGTTGTGAGGTTTTCAAGCATTAAATACTCGCACAGAGTTAATATTATGGTCGCAGGTTTAAACTTGAAGAGAATGCTTATACTTGTATACAATAAATTATTAACATGGTAATGCAAATGACCCATCCTAAATCTTGTTTGTGATTCTTTCCCCCCTAGAATTACTTGATTATGGGATAAATGATTTATTTACGTTTGAGCAGAGCGAATTAGGGAATAAAGTATCTTCCCTTGTATTTACATGATAGAGTATCTTCCCTTGTATTTACATGATAGAGTATCTTCCCTTGTATTTACCTCATAGCAGCAGTGAATAAGACTATAGTTTGATGGTCCGTAATGCCCCTTGTCTAATACACCACAGAGTAGCTCCCCTTGTCTGATGATTACATCGTTACTCTCCATCATATACGTGTAGGGCAAACAACTCTTGTGCTCCTGATCCTTTATCCAACTCTATTGTAAAATATCAATTATATGCTTAGTTGCATCAATGGTGCCAAACTTCGGCACCGCATAGTATATCAGCCATTCCCCTATCTATCTAGATATATACATGTATGTACAATGTCCTATCTATATAGATACATGCATGTACAGTGTCCTATCTATATATACTTCAATGTATGTAGGGTCCGCCTCCGTGGTCGAGTGGTTAAGGTCGCTGACTTGTATACCACTGTAACCTATCATCACTGATGGTCACGGGTTCGAGCCCCGCTCAGGCTGTGTCTCATTTATATGAAAAAGTTGGCAGTTTCTTACGGAGGTTGGTGCACCCAAGTACTGGTTAACCGTTGGAGCCTGCCCAGGAAAGATGTTGTTAGGTAAACTACCCGCCGGCGATATAGCCCAAAATGGTGCTGATGCAGGCGTAAAACCCGAAATATAATAATAATCAATGTATGTACAGTGTCCTATCTATATATACTACAATGTATGTACAGTGTCCTATCTATATATACTTCAATGTATGTACAGTGTCCTATCTATATATACTACAATGTATGTACAGTGTCCTATCTACATATACTTCAATGTATGTACAGTGTCCTATCTACATATACTTCAATGTATGTACAGTGTCCTATCTACATATACTTCAATGTATGTACAGTGTCCTATCTACATATACTACAATGTATGTACAGTGTCCTATCTACATATACTACAATGTATGTACAGTGCCTCTATCTACATTGTACTGTAAATTGGTTACGTTCGCAACATGGAAATATTCGCGATTTTTGCGAAATGACTATTTTTGAGAAAATATGAGCCAGCGTAAATATCTGCATTTCCACATGTACATATTTCTACCCTATCACGGGATATATTTCGGTAACAGATCTAATACTATAGAATACTACAGATAAACTGTGTATCAGCTCATAAATAATCCAAATACGCACATGCTTTAATTCTGATGTGTGGGGGTTACTCCCATCCTTACTTGTGATTGTGGACAAGTGAAGTCAACTTGTGGTGACGTCAACTTGTGGTGAGGTCAACTTGTGGTGAGGTCAATTTGTGGTGAGGTCAATTTGTGGTGAGGTCAATTTGTGGTGAGGTCAACTTGTGGTGAGGTCAACTTGTGGTGAGGTCAACTTGTGGTGAGGTCAACTTGTGATGAGGTCAACTTGTGGTGAGGTCAACTTGTGGTGAGGTCAACTTGTGGTGAGGTCAACTTGTGGTGAGGTCAACTTGTGGTGAGGTCAACTTGTGGTGAGGTCAACTTGTGGTGAGGTCAACTTGTGGTGAGGTCAACTTGTGGTGAGGTCAACTTGTGGTGAGGTCAACTTGTGGTGAGGTCAACTTGTGGTGAGGTCAACTTGTGGTGAAGGCAACTTGTGGTGAAGGCAACTTGTGGTGAGGTCAACTTGTGGTGAAGGCAACTTGTGGTGAGGTCAACTTGTGGTGACGTCAACTTGTGGTGAGGTCAACTTGTGGTGAGGTCAACTTGTGGTGAGGTCAACTTGTGGTGAGGTCAACTTGTGGTGAGGTCAACTTGTGGTGAGGTCAATTTGTGGTGAGGTCAACTTGTGGTGAGGTCAACTTGTGGTGAGGTCAACTTGTGGTGAGGTCAATTTGTGGTGAGGTCAACTTGTGGTGAGGTCAACTTGTGGTGAGGTCAACTTGTGGTGAAGGCAACTTGTGGTGAGGTCAACTTGTGGTGAAGGCAACTTGTGGTGAAGGCAACTTGTGGTGAGGTCAACTTGTGGTGAAGGCAACTTGTGGTGAAGGCAACTTGTGGTGAAGGCAACTTGTGGTGAAGGCAACTTGTGGTGAGGTCAACTTGTGGTGAAGGCAACTTGTGGTGAAGGCAACTTGTGGTGAAGGCAACTTGTGGTGAAGGCAACTTGTGGTGAGGTCAACTTGTGGTGAAGGCAACTTGTGGTGAAGGCAACTTGTGGTGAGGTCAACTTGTGGTGAAGGCAACTTGTGGTGAAGGCAACTTGTGGTGAGGTCAACTTGTGGTGAAGGCAACTTGTGGTGAAGGCAACTTGTATTGTACTAAAATCCAATTTCTTACTTTTTCATAGTAATTAACTACATGTCTACGAGTATTGTTTGTTTGCTCGTTTGTTTGGGTTTTACGCCTGGATCAGCACACTTTTGGGCTATATCGCCGGCGGGTTCATTTATCTTGCAACAACTTTCCTGGGCAGGCTCCAGCGGTTAACCAGTACTTGGTGCACCAACCTCCGTAAGAAACTGCCAACTTTTTCATATAAATGAGACACGGCCTGAGCGGGGCTAGAACCCGTGACCATCAGTGATGATAGGTTACTGTGGTAAACAAGTCAGTGACCGTAACCACTTGACCACAGAGTATTGTAATTTAAATTTATTACATACATATTTAATACAATGTCTCAATCAGATACAGACTGAGTGCACGGGTCCTCAGTGGCCGAATGGTTACGGTCGTTAATTTGGTATTCTATTTTACATTTACTACATACATACATTGAATACAAATGCATCAGTCCGCTTCAGTGGTTGAGTGGTTAAGGTCGCTGACTTGTATACCACTGTAACCTATCATCACTGATGGTCACGGGTTCGAGCCCCGCTCAGACCGTGTCTCATTTATATGAAAAAGTTGGCAGTTTCTTACGAAGGTTGGTGCCACCAAGTACTGTTTAACCACTGGAGCCTGCCCAGGAAAGGTGTTGTTAGGTAAACTGTCCGCCGGCGATATAATTCAAAATGGTGCTGATGCAGGCATAAAACCCGAAATATAACATATATAACATAACAAATGCATCAGTACCTTTTCTGGAACTTTAGCCTTCCCATCCAATGACAATGCAGGCTTGCCATCCGGTATAACATTGAGTACAACAGAAGATAACACCTACAACAAGGAACACATTCAAAGCTACATACATGTTAAAGCCTCAGAATTCACTTAGAATTGTTAAAGCCCCAGCATCAACGGTCAAACTTATCTTAAGCAGCCAAACAATGAAATCACAGCAAGAGTCAGTTTACAACAAGCGACTGCTTAAAGCAGCCCTATATCGTATGAAATAAAAGATATTTGAAAAATTCAAATTTTACGTATGGGAAACAATGCTGCTACGCACTCTTACATTATAATTTGTATAATTATGTTCAATTAGAAAACAGTGTTTTTTTGCGATAAAACAAACTCAAAACCAAAAGTAGGACTTTCCGAGTCGGTCGGTCACGCACTTGTTTACAATCGGAACGCATCGTCCGCACTTGTTTACATTCGGAATGCATCATCCCAATTTGTCCAATTGAATTCCTTGAGGTGTCGATTCATACCTCTGTTATCTAAGTCTTTTAGGGACATGTCTGCATCCTCGCGAGGGATTCGGCATTAGAGGAAGATAGATAGATAGTCTTTCATGTTCAAAATAATGTTGACATTCTAACGGGGTTTTCAACATCCGCTGTTGTTTCACGCATGCGCGTTGTGCGTGTTTACATTTCCTGTGTTGATAAACACATTTCCTTTGTTGATAAACAATTCGCGTATACGACGGTGTATATTTATTAGATTTGTATCATTTCTGAGCGGAGCTGACTGACTATTTCGATTTTTGTAAACATTGGTACATTAGTATTTATATTTTACCAAATAAATCCTTTATTACGATATAGTGCTGCTTTAATATGTATAATAAAACAACATATTGGGAATCTGGCTGCTCAATGCAGGTTGGCTGCTGCTTAATATGTATAATAAAAACAACATTGGGAATCTGGCTGCTCAATGCAGGTTGGCTGCTGCTTAATATGTATAATAAAACAACATATTGGGAATCTGGCTGCTCAATGCAGGTTGGCTGCTGCTTAATATGTATAATAAAAACAACATTGGGAATCTGGCTGCTCAATGCAGGTTGGCTGCTTAAAAGAGGTGACCACTAACACAGGTTTGACTGTACTTGGAATGTGCTGGAGATATTCTAAGGAACGGATGTTGTGATTACTATTTGTGATTACTATTTGTGATTAATATCTTAGAGTTCATTAATGATGATGATTACTAATTGCCTAACTAATCAACAGTGAAATTGAACAGTGTTTGTGCGAAATAAAAGCTTGTAATCAACGACAATAATGCATGTTTAGGTGATGTCGCCCATATTGGACTGCTGTTTTGAATTGTTTTTTATATATTTATTTATAAAATCACCATTATACCGCAGTATACGACAGCTTAGTTAACACTCGCAAATATTTGCATATGAATTAATGTTTGCTTTCCATTTGTTGATGAAAACTAGCAAGACTGCAATCATAATCAACATCAGTATCATCATCAGCAACAACATCAGTATCATCATAAGCAACAACATCAGTATCATCATCAGCAACAACATCAGTATCATCATCAGCAACAACATCAGTATCATCATCAGCAACAACATCAGTATCATCATCAGCAACATCAGTATCATCATCAGTAACAACAACATCAGTATCAGCAACAACAACATCAGTATCATCAACAGCAACAACCGTATCATTATCAGCAACAACAACACCAGTATCAGCAGCAGCAACAACAACATCAGTATCATCAGCAGCAACAACACCAGTATCATCAGCAGCAACATCAGTATCATCAGCATCAACAGCCGTATCATTATCAGCAACAACAACACCAGTATCATCAGCAGCAACAACAACATCAGTATCATCATCAGCAACAACAACATCATCAGCAGCAACAACATCAGTATCATCATCAGCAACAACAACATCAGTATCATCAGCAGCAACAGCCGTATCATTATCAGCAACAACAACACCAGTATCAGCAGCAGCAACATCAGTATCAGTATCATCATCAGCAACAACATCAGTATCATCATCAGCAACAACATCAGTATCATCATCAGCAACAACACCAGTATCATCATCAGCAACATCACCATCATTATCATCAGCAACAACACCAGTATCATCATCAGCAACAACATCAATATCATCATCATCAGCAACAACAACAACAACATCAGTATCATCAGCAGCAACAGCATCAGTATCATCATCAACAACACCAGTATCATCATCAGCAACAACACCATCAGTTCATCATCAGCAGCAACAACATCAGTATCATCATCAGCAACAACATCAGTATCATCAACATTAAATTATCATCATCATCATCACCAAATACATTAACTGAAAATAAAGGCTGACAACTATAAAACTAGTAAAATGGTGAGTTGTGTGCAAAAATAATTTAATGTACATAAGTTTTATATTTTTGTAGACACTGGAGGAATGAGTACATTCGAGAATTTCAATTATTTTTCAGACAAATTGCTGAGCCATGTTAGAATGATTATTCTAATAACAAACATACGTGTAGAGTAAAATCTACCTCGGGTTATACTGCGATATACCTACCTTGAACTATGCTGCGCGCGCACCGTGTTTTGGCTACGTCATTTATACAATATGTGTAAAGTTTTATGAATGAAAGTCACGTGATGTTTGTAAAAAATACCGTTGGAATTCACGGAAGTGAGCTATTTTTAGAATCAGATAATCTCTTGTCCGTCTTGTTTTTCTGTTAAGTAACGTTTCAGTTACTATTCTGTACAGTTTTATTTGACAAAATAAATAAAATTATTGATCAGTTACAACTTTTGTTCATTTATGCACTAGATTGATATTTTCCATAAAAAATAACGTCATCACCCCTTACGCGGGAGGAAATTTCGAAAGTCAAATGCACGGCGTTTGAAGAAAATACTCCTTTAAAATTATTAGAAGTAAGTCGTGTTAGAATCGAAATAATAAGTATCAACCGTGGTATTTCGGCCTGAGTGATATATTTCTACGCATAAGAACGACAAACGAGGGTTATTCTGCGATATACCACGGTTGATACTTATTATTTCTTAATTATACTATGGTGTCTATGTCCAATAATGTACACATATTGCTACCTGTTTTCCTGACCACAGCTTCACTGGTTTAATGATTGAAGGAGGCAACAGTATCATTGGTCCATTTTTGTCGACAAGAGCACCATATACAAGTCTGCAGTAATCCTCTCTGAAAGCAGACAATTCTTCATTCTGTTAGTTTGGCGGTTGGGCTTTAGTCGTACCAACAGATTAGGTCGTATGGCGACTCTCCAGCTATTATTAGTGGAGGAAGACCCCAGGTGCCCCTTCGAGCAGTATTTCAGGCACGGACGTGGGGTCCCACATAGAACCACTGAACCTATAGCAGTGAGGTGCAAGTGATTTGAAGTAAATGACCTAAAGCTCTTGGCCAATTCATTTCGTTAGAATATACAATCCATTCACAAGCCCATATTCAAAATATGTAGGATTATTTCCAATTAATGTATTGTGGTCTGGAACTAACACAAGTAAATGTGGGCAATTTTACATAATATCAAACACGACTATGGTATAATGCGACTAAACTTGGCTAAATGTACATGCATACAGTATTAGGAAACATTTATATTTAACAGGTCGCGAAATGACTATGGTATAATGCGACGAAACTTGGCTAAATGTACATGCATACAGTATTAGGGAACATTTATATTTAACAGGTCGCGAAATGCGTCAGACTGCCGGAGATGTCCAGCATATCAAAATAAAATTAATGTAGACCAATTTGTTCAAGGTAAATTTTGTCTGGATAATCACCAGCTACCAGAAACTGTTGGCAGCATGTTTGATAAAATAAAATTAACGGATTATATCTGATTGCTAACTGGTCACATCCTACCAATCGTCCCACTGAAATGTACGCATAAAATGCACGTATTATTGTCATATGTTTTCGCGACATGATAATGTCCGACGTTTGTGCTAAATTTCCGAATATGCTGGAGAGATTCATGTAATATACTGTTTCTTAGTTTTTCGAACAGCCAGTGGCATTTAGCACACAAGCACAGTGTTCAATTGCATAACTGGACATAAATTACAGCGAAACTTAACTTGCAACTTCCATACCTAATGAAACATATATATAGTGTCTGTATTGGGTAATATTGTCAAATAGTGCTGGACCCAACAATATGAAGCCAATTTATAAACATGTTTACAGTCAGTTTCCAATATGTCATTCTTGGCATCTGTGGTCCAGTGGTAGAGCGTCGGATTTGGAATCGATCGGATTCGATACTTGGTCAGGCCACGTATGTAGCGCCATTGAACCAACTCACACATTGCTTAGTACTGGTTAACAACTTAGGTCGGCTAATCTTGCCCAGGAAATCATGTCTACATCCCCGCAAGGGGTTTGACATTAATGGAACATACATACAATCCCTCAGCAACATTATATACACTTCAACAACATGTATGGCATGAAACTGACAGAACTTATACTCTACAACACTCACTTGTTAAAGAATCTACCTCTAATGGTCAAAGAAACACCAGACACCATATGATCCTGTATCAAACCAGCCAGAGGGGTGCCATCTTTTGGTACCAGGTATTGAAAGTCAGTACTGGCTACAAATATAAATTGATATATGTATGTTATATTTCGGGTTTTACGCCTGCATCAGCACCATTTTGGGCTATATCGCTGGCAGGCAGTTTACCTAACAACACCTTTCCTGGGCAGGCTCCAGCGGTTAACCAGTACTTGGGTGCACCAACCTCTGTAAGAAACTGCCAACTTCTTCATATAAATGAGACACGGTCTCTAGCGGGGCTCGAACCCGTTACCATCAGTGATGATAGGGTACAGTGGTATACAAGTCAGCGACCGTAACCACTCGACCACGGAGGCGGACTTAATTTGATATATATATTATAAAGTGTCGATACGGGGACAAATAATGAATTATTACACACTATTATATATAAGCTATTAAGTAATACAATATTTATTTGACTACGATTTGGGTAACAAGCTATATTACGGTAATCACTTTCGTTGGCGCGGATGAAAACGTATATACGGTCGTTCACGTGGAAGGAAAGCCAGAGAACACGGAGAAAATCCACCTGTCCAATATGTCGACTACCGTACCATCTCGAATAATTCCCGGTCCGAGGATGGATACCAGGTTGCATTGGTGAGAAGCGAGCGTGCCAACCACTGCGCTAATCAGCCAGCCTTTAGGCTATCGATTGCTCACTGTAAAGCGGGTATGCCGTTGCTGTGCAGTTGGTGCTTTGAGGCTCATCAATCAACATATAGGTAACATTGTGCTGAACACATGTGGTTTCATATATCTTATTTACACAAGAATTCAGCACGATATATGGACACACAGCTTTTTAACGTGCGGGAATCGAAACCCTACTATTCACCTCCTATGATTATGAAAGGATAAATCGAGTTTCTTATACTACCTAACCAGTCTCTGGGTTCCAGATATTAAATAGAGAATATTAGGTTACTGTCTTATAAATTTTAATTTATTAGGCGAGTCGGAGAAAAAATACAAGGCGAGGCTCTCTGCCTCGCCTTGTATTTTTTCTCCGACTCGACTAATAAATTAAAATTTATAAGACAGTACTTAACCTAATATTCTATTTATCCTAAATTCTGAGTGTGCACTCGACACAAAAACAAACAAACTAGCCATGACAGCTTACAAACTCGCTACGCACTTGGTAATATGTTGCGCATTGATATTTCTATTTATAGATAAATGATAAATGACATTTCTCTGACAACAGTAGTTTCCAGAGGGGTCTCATCGAGTGCTGTTAATTCATCCCAAACAACCTGAAAGTTTGCCTGTACACGACTTTCTTCTTGGGACATTTTCCAAACTCAGCAGACTACACAATGTGACGACAGACGCTTTGTTTATTTACAAACCGTAATCTGGGTCATAAAAGTAGTCCGTCATGAAAGCTTTATTTATTAGGCAGGCCGTTTTTGTACGTTATTTCGCATGAAGGAAGGATAAAGTCACTTTATGCACTTACTTAGAATGTCACTATCATGTGCTGCATACAAATGTTCAAGTGGCCGTAAATCCGTAAAGTCATTCAACCTGAACGGGATCACAATATGCACAACTAGAAAATGGTACGCCTCCGAGTTCCAGGGACAGACCAGAAGAGCAATAATAATTTACCTAAATGGTACGCCTCCGAGTTCCAGGGACAGACCAGAAGAGCAATAATAATTTACCTAAATGGTAAGCCAGAGTTCCAGGTACAGACCAGAAGAGCAATAATAATTTACCTAAATGATATGCCTCCGATCTCGCAATTTCATTCTGTGGAAAGTGGGCGTTCATTTCATCGCCATCAAAGTCAGCATTGTATGCCTTACAGTTGGCATAGTGGAGACGTATCGTCTTCTCTCCCTTCAACACCCGGGCCTGACATACAACAATATAGGTTATTTCATTTCACTGAGTAAATAAAACTTGGGACATCCTCAAATATAACTTTCTTTATTTACTAGCAGGCCAGCAAGGATAGATCCACAATAGCAAAATATTATGCAGTAATTCTAAAACATAGTAAAAGTTCTCATTGTATATATTTTTAATGATTTGACATAATTTAGTGTTTAATTAATTTGTTTGGTCTTTACTTCTGAGTGGTTTCCATTTTCTCAACCCATCATGTGGTTCTATGCAAAATACCACTGATTTAAGACCAAAGTTGGGTGGGTCGTCTTATAGAAGAGATCGGTAGACAGAACGTACTGTGATTTAATATACCCATCGCGGTCATAAATAAATTAATATTTCTATACAAATTTATCCTTCCAATCACACTACTGTTATAATTCAGTATCAAGTTATCAACAGCATTACCAGGAAAATTATCGTGTCATGTCATAGAAAACATGCATTTAAAACAGAACGGAAATGGCAGCAGTCAATAAAACCTAACGAATCGCCCACTGTGTGCAGTTCTCTGTACCGTATGTCCCTGAATACTGGGTCTGTGTAGTGTCGGCTGTCTGTTTATCAATAAAACATCTCCATTTTTTAAGTGTCGCATCACCTGAAATTTCGATAACGTAACCATTTCCATACAATATGACGCCACATCAGGCCTTTCGTATAGAAAAACAATCAAGCGCTTGATTTTTGCCAATTTCTATCGAGAATTTGTCAACTTAAAGTAAGATGCATCACACAAACTAATGAATTTGTTGTTCTCTGCAGTATTAATACAGATTTTATGATTTCTTAATTATTGACCCGAGAGATATATTTTAGACTTCGTAAATTCAAGCGTTGTACATCTTAGTGCTCGAAGGGGCTGGGGAAATTACTCGAAGGGGCTGGGGGAAACCCTCGAAGGAGCTGGGGAAGGCCCTCGAAGGGGCTGGGGTAAGCCGGCGAAGTGGCTGGGGAAAACCCTCGAAGGGGCTGGGGAAAGTCCTCGAAGGGGCTGGGGAAAGCCCTTGAAGGGGCTGGTGAAAGCCCTATCAGATTTGGATGTAGGATTGTCTCTCAGACATTTTGAGGTCCACATCAACAAGTAGGTATCAATATATAACATAGTAAGGATGCTGCTTATGAACATTGGCAAACGGCCGTACAGCCTCAATGTTGTCTCTATCTTCCAACACAGGAAGTGCAAACAGATATAGTATCAGGTTTGTATTTTTTGGTTTAAACAGCTTAGGTCATATGGCGACTGTCCAGCTATTATTGGTGGAAGAAAACCCTGTGTGTCCATCCGAACAGTATTTCAGACACCCAGGTAGAACCACCGACTTCCCCCAAGTCAGCTGGACAGCTTCCTCACAGAAATGAATTTGACACCCCTGTGAGAGTCGAAAGTCCCATTATAGACTACCGAGAATGGGGGGGGGGGGGTAATTTTCTGATGACCCCAGAAAACATATCAAAGGACAGCCCAATAGTCTGCAAATAACGGAGACAAAGATGATTTGTTCCTACATAGATATAATGAAGTAGCACGGGTACCTTTTTCACTCCGCTAGGATTTGATTCTATTAAAGGAGATGGTGTGAGCAGCTGCTTTGCTAGTGCTTCTCGTTTATCAGGATATCTCTTGTCCAATCGTACCACAAATCCGTCTTCACTCATAACGTGTGTGGCCCTAAAGTACATTCATAAAAACCATACAAAATGTCCTGCTTCTCGTTTATCAGGATATCTCTTGTCCAATCGTACCACAAATCCGTCTTCACTCATAACGTGTGTGGCCCTAAAGTACATTCATAAAAACCATACAAAATGTCCTGCTTCTCGTTTATCAGGATATCTCTTGTCCAATCGTACCACAAATCCGTCTTCACTCATAACGTGTGTGGCCCTAAAGTACATTCATAAAAACCATACAAAATGTCCTGCTTCTCGTTTATCAGGATATCTCTTGTCCAATCGTACCACAAATCCGTCTTCACTCATAACGTGTGTGGCCCTAAAGTACATTCATAAAAACCATACAAAATGTCCTGCTTCTCGTTTATCAGGATATCTCTTGTCCAATCGTACCACAAATCCGTCTTCACTCATAACGTGTGTGGCCCTAAAGTACATTCATAAAAACCATACAAAATGTCCTGCTTCTCGTTTATCAGGATATCTCTTGTCCAATCGTACCACAAATCCGTCTTCACTCATAACGTGTGTGGCCCTAAAGTACATTCATAAAAACCATACAAAATGTCCTGCTTCTCGTTTATCAGGATATCTCTTGTCCAATCGTACCACAAATCCGTCTTCACTCATAACGTGTGTGGCCCTAAAGTACATTCATAAAAACCATACAAAATGTCCTGCTTCTCGTTTATCAGGATATCTCTTGTCCAATCGTACCACAAATCCGTCTTCACTCATAACGTGTGTGGCCCTAAAGTACATTCATAAAAACCATACAAAATGTCCTGCTTCTCGTTTATCAGGATATCTCTTGTCCAATCGTACCACAAATCCGTCTTCACTCATAACGTGTGTGGCCCTAAAGTACATTCATAAAAACCATACAAAATGTCCTGCTTCTCGTTTATCAGGATATCTCTTGTCCAATCGTACCACAAATCCGTCTTCACTCATAACGTGTGTGGCCCTAAAGTACATTCATAAAAACCATACAAAATGTCCTGCTTCTCGTTTATCAGGATATCTCTTGTCCAATCGTACCACAAATCCGTCTTCACTCATAACGTGTGTGGCCCTAAAGTACATTCATAAAAACCATACAAAATGTCCTGCTTCTCGTTTATCAGGATATCTCTTGTCCAATCGTACCACAAATCCGTCTTCACTCATAACGTGTGTGGCCCTAAAGAACATTCAGAAAAACCATACAAAATGTCCTGCTTCTCGTTTATCAGGATATCTCTTGTCCAATCGTACCACAAATCCGTCTTCACTCATAACGTGTGTGGCCCTAAAGTAATTTCAGAAAAACCGTACAAAATGTCCTGCTTCTCGTTTATCAGGATATCTCTTGTCCAATCGTACCACAAATCCGTCTTCACTCATAACGTGTGTGGCCCTAAAGTACATTCAGAAGACTACAGTGGATCGGAGTAAATGTGTGTGTGCCAATTACTCAGGTCATAGTGACATTGTCATGCTGCAGGCAAGTTTCAACTTCTGCTGACTACTGGTAATTTCTATACAGAATTTATTTTGGTATTAACCCATTTAATTCTGGATATATTTAAAGGCGTTTGCAAACAACATAGGTCCAGATCAGCCGCAGCATGACGCTGCGTGCTGATCAGGATCTATGTTGTTTGCTACATAGCCAAGTGTCTTAGCAAGATCATCTGAATAGCAAACAACATAGAGAGACTGATCAGACGGCACATTCCGTGGTGGTTGATCTGGCTCTATGTTCTTTGCAAATACTGTTTGAACGGTATCCCGAATGAAATGGGTTAAGCATGCATACAATGAAATTATGTTTTTTTATGCGAGTCTTTCCTGTGATATATACCAACAAGTTATCTACTTGTCCTCGGGCAACTTAGATGCACAATTCCACGTTTCCGTTCTACTAAATGTACGAGACGGCGTAGAGCTTCCACATTCATGGTCTAATACCTTTAATTCTCAATTCCACGTGTCCGTTCTACTAAATGTACGAGACGGCGTAGAGCTTCCACATTCATGGTCTAATACCTTTAATTCTCAATTCCACGTGTCCGTTCTACTAAATGTATGAGACGGCGTAGAGCTTAAACATTCATGGTCTAATACCTTTAATTCTCAATTCCACGTGTCCGTTCTACTAAATGTACGAGACGGGCGTAGAGCTTTTTTCACACCGATTATCGCAGTGGCTAGCGCGCTCGCTTCTCACCGATGCAACCTGGGTTCGATCCTCGGACCGGGAAGTATGTGAGATGGATCAGTAGTCACCAGATCGGACAGGTGGGTTTTCTCCGGGTACTCCGGTTTCCTCCCACACAAATCACCACATTCACGCTTTCATCCGCGTCAACGAGAGTGATTAATATAAGTTGTTAGAACTTGCTTCGCAATCGTTGTAAAATAAATAAAGTTTAAACTTTAAGCTTTCACACCCTGGGATAATATTAATAATATACATTTCGACTTCACTAGGTAGAATATCATACATCTATATACAGAGGTGAATAACATTCATGAAATTTCTGTTATTATTAGTGTAAAATTGAAATTTATTTCACCGAGTGATCACGTGATGAAATAAAACCATATGAAACAGTAATAAATACAAATCTTTTTCTTTTATATGTTATGTTATGTTATATTTCGGGTTTTACGCCTGCATCAGCACCATTTTGGGCTATATCGCCGGCGGGCAGTTTACCTAACAACACCTTTCCTGAGCAGGCTCCAGCGGTTAACCAGTACTTGGGTACACCAACCTCCGTAAGAAACTGCCAACTTTTTCATATAAATGAGACACGGTCTGAGCGGGGCTCTAACCCGTGACCATTCACTGATAGATTACAGTGGTATACAAGTCAGCGACCGTAACCACGGAGGCGGACTTTTCTTTTATACATTATGATTTACAATGATTTTGGCAAATATAATATTTGTTATCCAATTTTATTCAATTTAACTGCCCCTGCTGGGAGCCTGATTTCACTATGATACACAACCGCACACCAACAACTTTCGCAAATAAAAATAGTTCCGGTATAATTATAAAGTTAGTTTCTGTTTCATGTCAAAATTAAAAACAAAAGACAACACATATTCATTAGAAACGATTACTTTATAAATAACTATTTATGATTATCAGAAAATAGTTAAAATACACAAGTACATGAAACTGCAGAGTAAAAGTCATGCGCGTTCGCTTCAGGTGCTAAAGGTCCGGAGTTTGAGCCCCGCTGGAACCGTTACGATTGTGCCCTTTGGCAAGGCATTTAATTTCCACATTGCCTCTTCTCTCTCCCTCGTGGCGATGGATTCCATCAGGAATGAGGTCTCGAGAGTGATTAAGAACTTGTTTCGTAATGGAGCTAAAATAAATTTGTATAAACTAACTGCAGAGTAATACGAAACACTTGCAGTGGGAAAAAAATGACATCTTCCACTGTTTCAAAATGGTGAAAGATAGCATTTTGTTTCACTGAGAGAAATCAATCATTCATTGGAAAGCATAAAAGAAATAATTTACTTCCTAGTTTATACAAATTTATTTTAGCTTGATTGCGAAACAAGTTCCTACAGCTTATATTAATCACTCAAGATTTCATTCCTATTGGAATCCATCCCGAGGGAGAGAGGAGAGGCAGGAATCCATCACGAGGGAGAGAGAAGAGGCAGGAATCCATCATGAGGGAGAGAGGATAGGCAGGAATCCATCACGAGGGAGAGAGAAGAGGCAGGAATCCATCACGAGGGAGAGAGGATAGGCAGGAATCCATCACGAGGGAGAGAGAAGAGGCAGGAATCCATCACGAGGGAGAGAGAAGAGGCAGGAATCCATCACGAGGGAGAGAGAAGAGGCAGGAATCCATCACGAGGGAGAGAGAAGAGGCAGGAATCCATCACGAGGGAGAGAGAAGAGGCAGGAATCCATCACGAGGGAGAGAGAAGAGGCAGGAATCCATCATGAGGGAGAGAGGAGAGGCAGGAATCCATCACGAGGGAGAGAGGAGAGGCAGGAATCCATCATGAGGGAGAGAGGAGAGGCAGGAATCCATCATGAGAGAGAGAAGAGGCAGGAATCCATCACGAGGGAGAGAGGAGAGGCAGGAATCCATCACGAGGGAGAGAGGAGAGGCAGGAATCCATCACGAGGGAGAGAGGAGAGCAGGAATCCATCACGAGGGAGAGGAGAGGCAGGAATCCATCATGAGGGAGAGAGGAGAGGCAGGAATCCATCATGAGGGAGAGGGAAGAGGCAACGTGCAATTTAAATGCCTTGCTTTAAGGGCACAATCATAAAGGCTACAGATGGGCGCCAACTCGGAGCCTTACCTGCCATCTGACACAATGCTTACCCAGGGTATATATCAGGACCATTTATCACTGCTTGTCTCAGTTCATGCACATTCCACGGTGTAACCGGCTGGGCATAGCTGAGCACCTTCGCAAACACCTCCGGTATACCAATCTCGTTTGTGTTGATGTTAGGATCAGGGGAGATCACTGATCGAGCAGCAAAGTTCACACGCTTCCCCATCATATTTTTCCTGAAAATCCCATCCTTCTTTTCTATAACCTGTTACAAGTAAAAAGATGTAGTTGAATTCATATATATAATCATTTTGTAAAAGCTTGTAAACTTGTTTTCAAATCCTACTAGTTAATCCTATATTATAGTTTTAATTCACAGTCAAACCTGTGTTAGTGGTCACCTCTATTAAGCAGCCAACCTGTGTTAGTGGTCACCTCCATTAAGCAGCCAACCTGTGTTAGTGGTCACCTCTATTAAGCAGTCAACCTGTGTTAGTGGGCACCTCCATTAAGCAGCCAACCTGTGTTAGTGGTCACCTCCATTAAGCAGCTAACCTGTGTTAGTGGTACCCTCTATTAAGCAGCCAACCTGTGTTAGTGGTCACCTCCATTAAGCAGTCAAACCTGTGTTAGTGGTCACCTCTATTAAGCAGCCAATCTGTATTAAGCAGCCAGTTTCTAGATTCCCAATATGTTGTTTTATTATATTTTTGACCTCTATTAAGCAGCCAATTACATTTCATGTGTTGATAAACAAATTCGCGTATACGACGGTTTAACTTTATTGGAATGTTATCGTTTTTGAGCGACTATTTCGCTTTTTTGTAAACACACACACATTAGTATTTACGTTTTACCCAAAACATCCTTTATTACGATGTAATGCTGCTTTAATAGATCTCAAAAAATATAATAAAACAACATATTGGGAATCTAGAAACTGGCTGCTCAATACAGGTTGGCTGCTTAATAGAGGTGACCACTAACACAGGTTTGACTGTATATTCGTCTTAGCAAACAGCATGGAACCAGATCGGACGAGTCTGATCAGGCTCTATGTTGTTTGCTATTCGGATAGTGAAGCTAACACGCTTGGTTGAATAGCAAGCAACACAGATCCAGATCAGATGTGCATACACTAGCTATCATTACAATACAATGACACATGCAAATTTAATTTAGTTTATGCAAATTTACTTTAGCTCGATTGTGAAATGTACACAACATTTTGGAGAGACTCCGAGTGTTTCGGAGAGCTTGTTTTCGGGGAGCTGGTTGTGTTCACCATCTCTATCCAGTGCACTAATTCCCTACCTGTTTGATGCCAGGGTTAACATCATCGGAGAGTTTATCAAGGTCACTATCTACGACGGCATTTGAATAAGACTGTAGCCTAGCTAGGGCATTGCTCAGTTTGTCCACAAGAGTCTTGCCAGGAATTTGGTTTACATCTCTCTGAAAAAGAAATACAATTTCACTGTTTCAGGCAAAATATCTAGACAACGAGGTACGTAACATTCACATGCTCGAACATGAAATTTACAAGCCCAAAGGGTAACTGACGAACACTTATGTTATGTTATATGTCGGGTTTTACGCCTGCATCAGCACCATTTTGGGCTATATCGCCGGCGGGCAGTTTTACCTAACAACACTTTTCCTGGGCAGGCTCCAACGGTTAACAAGTACTTGGGTGCACCAACCTCCGTAAGAAACTGCCAACTTTTTCATATAAATGAGACACGGTCTGAGCGGGGCTCGAACCCGTGACCATCAGTGATGATAGGTTACAGTGGTATACAAGTCAGCGACCTTAACCACTCGGCCATCCAAAGCTTTCAATGACCCGGTCAGAAAATCATCATCTTACCGAGTACTTTGTTGTCTCCACGGCGTCCGTCGTTGCATTGGATTTCTCCATCTCCCATAGGATTTCCCTCACTATGTGGTTGCACTTTAAAACACGCAGCAGGTTGGATGTCTGAGGGTGTTCAAACTTCTTACCCCTCATCCTAGCAATCTATAATGAAATGCTACATTTGGGTTCTTACCGTTTATTTTAATGTGTTTTGAAGGTCATGACCTCATTACAAACACGATGACTTCACGAGATTCTTCAACATTTAAGGAACAGAGGACTAAAGATACGCATAGACTGTACACAACGCACAATTTGTTTATTCAGAAAC
The DNA here is from genome assembly GCA_014843695.1 of Archivesica marissinica. Lineage (NCBI taxonomy): Eukaryota > Metazoa > Mollusca > Bivalvia > Venerida > Vesicomyidae > Archivesica > Archivesica marissinica. Next base: position 27,985,988 of record CM026387.1, read on the forward strand.
ACATAGACTGTACACAATGCACAATTTGTTTATTCAGAAACACATAGACTGTACACACTGCACAATTTCTTTATTCAAGTGTTATCACAGACAGTCTATAACCGTCAAAGTCGGTTATGTCAAATTCTCCGGTTATCTTGAAGTCGGATCAAAGTCCAATTTTCAGTGTACATATAAAACTGGCTCTGTTTATATCGAATTTCGTTAAGTCAAACTGAAATTCTATGTTTGACTTGAACACTCAGGGCTAGTCAATAAAGTTAACACGTTTCTTTTGTTTTTCAGAATAACGCTATACCATGCAGAAGCTACAATAGTGTATCTCTTTGTTTGCCGATGTCACTAGGCCATGCAGAAATAACATTTGTTGAACATTATGGTTGGTAGTAATTTGACGATGTTGTGTGCAAATGGACTGTGATAAATATAACATTGTTATGTTATGTTATATTTCGGGTTTTACGCCTGCATCAGCACCATTTTGGGCTATATCGCCGGCAGGCAGTTTACCTAACAACACCTTTCCTGGGCAGGCTCCAGCAGTTAACCAGTACTTGGGTGCAGCAACCTCCATAAGAAACTGCCAACTTTTTCATATAAATGAGACACGGCCTGAGCGGGGCTCAAACCCGTGACCATCAGTGATGATAGGTTAATGTATTACATGTCAGCAACCGTAACCACTCGACCACGAAGGCGGACAAATATAACATTGTAATTGTGCCTAAATACGACAATTCAATCAGTTCTAAGAAAAGATGCAGGCAAAATATGGGAACATGAAACTAAAAACGATATTTGTCGGAATTGATTATTGATTAATCCTTTCAGATTCTCCCATTTTAGTCCGGTGCCCCATTTAATATACAGCGTACGTAAAAGAACAAGTATATCATGAATTCTGACTGAAAATACAAAAGCATGCAAAGTTCTAAACATCCGAATTGTATGTGAGATTGGACATCATTAACTGTTGTGTCCTACTGGATTTTAAATAACATGCTTTGATTATGTTATATGAGAGTATGCCATTTCCGACACCACAGGGATAGTTTATTAATAGTAATAAATGCTATTTTATAAAACCATTCTAATAAAAGATTACACAAGTTCTAGGAATTATTTGAACTATATTTTGTATTGGGTCACGAGAGCGATTGAATTAATGTTGTAGGAACTTGTTAAAATCTAATATAAATTTCTTATAAACTATATCGGTCCAAAATGATGCTATACAAACTAGAGAGACTTACCGGCCTGAACTTTGTTGCAGGAACTGGTATAACTTCCACGAAGAACATATCTGTAGGATGCTCAAGCTCGGATGCCTTGAGTGACGGGTACATCTGTTCCAATAACTCCCTCTCCAGCATCCACACTTTATGCAAATGCTCTAAAATAGGAACCATCATGTATGATGTAAATGACAAACAATCATGAATATTCATTAGTTGTTATTTTGCTGAGCAATACATGTCCTCAAATTGTAAGTACGGTAACTTAGTAAGGTAACTCGCACTATATCTCACTTCTGACGTAGGATCAGTCCTGTCATTATCTGATATCATCATCATCATCATCATCATCATCATCATCATCAATATGATATAACATATCACCATCATCATCATCATCATCAATAATGTGCGACCAATCACCAAAAGTATCAGTAGAACTAGGGGTTCCACTAACTGTTCCAACATTACAAGTCCTGACTTCCTGACTCCCAATTTTGGAAGTCCCAGTCCAGATATTTGGAAGTCCCAGTCCAGATATTTGGAAGTCCCAGTCCAGATATTTGGAAGTCCACTTTTGCTTACAACAAAGTATTTGATATATGTGTGTTTTAACGACAGTAAAATATCAATCTTGTGTCAGTGTCTTTTAATTGATGATGATGTACTATTTCAAGATATAAATTACATACATTAGTTGTGTATAATATTAATATTATGTCAGTGTCTTTAACTAAAACATTTATGAATATATACATGATGATGGTGATGATGATACATAAATTACATACACTAGACAAACACTGTAATACTTTTATTATCAATCAAACAAACACTTTTTTGTAATTATTTGGAATTAATGCACAAACGTCCCAAGTAATTTGTACTACTATGGGATAGATATCCAATCTGTGACCTCAAAAGCTTCTACCATTAATATTTTATTTATACCCGGTGAATAAGTGATTGTTCCTAATACAAATAAAACATCTTACTAAGTCCCGACTACAAAAAATATCTTTCAACAGTTCTAATTATAGACACCCGGCTACGTCGCTTCAATTCTAGTTGAAAAGTCAATTAACCCTTTCAACACCATATACCTCTAAATAGGCTTACAAAAAGTGTAGATCCAGATGAGCCGTCTCGAGACGAGCCATCTCATCAGGATCTGCACTTTTTGCCAGTAATATTACTATTTTTAGACACTAGAGAGCGACATGAGCGAAGTGGTCGCTTTTTTCCCGCCACTTTGATTAAATAGACATCAAGGTGACGTCCACTTCGCCTTATTTCTGGAGGGCATACTTGCTAATTAATGATAATCCATATCATCGTGTGGCATTTTGACAGTCCAATATACCGCCTTGAGCCATAAGCTAATCTTCCACGACTTCCTGATAATAAACTTAATAAAATCGATCAGCCGCCGATGTAATACAATTTTACATAATTTTCGATGTTTTCTAATCCGTTTGTTTGCTTTATCGTTTGGAATACACACTGCCAGGATACCAATTTATAACAATCAGTGTTGAAATACAGGTATGTGCTAAAATTTAGTCATTGTTGAAAATATGTGCAAAAATTGACTAATAAAAAATCAATTTGCTGAAAATTGGAATATCCCAAAGCTATTTACGGAAAATTTCTCGGGTCAAGGTAATATTTTGTGGTTGTGACTAAATTTATCAGACTGGCTTTCAGTGCCTACATGTATGCAGCGTATACAAAATTGATAGCCAGTGTAGAATCATGCATTTCGAATATGCTGATGCCGGGGCCCTGACTGCAAAGTATCTCAAGCCAGTGCTTGTAACAAAAAAACGAACATAATTTACGAGTTTCTGATTCGAATTTTAGTTTATTTCGCAAATGATGCGAGTTATGCATATTATAAATGCATACACATGTTTAAATTCAAATTATCATAGATATTGAAATGAATATGTCCGATTTATATAAGAAATGTATGCAAATTAACGGTTTTACAATGTTGTCGAACCGTACTCGATCCGTTTCGTACCGATTTCGTTCATAATAAAACTAAATGCAGATCAACTTTATTTTGGTATAATCAACATTCCTATTGGTTTGTCAAGATTTATCTGTGTGCAGGACCCAGAAGGCTCAGATGTTGAACTCAACTACTCATGATCAGTTGGTGACATTTGCACCCTCATCATGAGTATCATCATCAACCATCACCCTCATCATGAGTATCATCATCAAACATCACCCTCATCATGAGTATCATCATCAAACATCACCCTCATCATGAGTATCATCATCAAACATCACCCTCATCATGAGTATCATCATCAACCATCACCCTCATCATGAGTATCATCATCAACCATCACCCTCATCATGAGTATCATCATCAACCATCATCATCAAACATCACCCTCATCATGAGTATCATCATCAACCATCACTCTCATCATGAGTATCATCATCAACCATCACTCTCATCATGAGTATCATCATCAACCATCATCATCAAACATCACCCTCATCATGAGTATCATCATCAACCATCACTCTCATCATGAGTATCATCATCAATGTGATATCCAATCATCATCAACCATCACCCTCATCATGAGTATCATCATCAACCATCACCCTCATCATCATCAACCATCACTCTCATCATGAGTATCATAATCAATGTGATATCCAATCATCATCAACCATCACCCTCATCATGAGTATCATCATCAACCATCACTCTCATCATGAGTATCATCATCAACCATCATCAACCATCACTCTCATCATGAGTATCATCATCAACCATCACTCTCATCATGAGTATCATCATCAACCATCACCCTCATCATCATCAACCATCGCCCTCATCATGAGTATCATCATCAACCATCACCCTCATCATGAGTATCATCATCAACCATCACCCTCATCATCATCAACCATCACCCTCATCAACCATCACCCTCATCATGAGTATCATCATCAACCATCACCCTCATCATGAGTATCATCATCAACCATCACCCTCATCATGAGTATCATCATCAACCATCACCCTCATCATGAGTATCATCATCAACCATCACCCTCATCATGAGTATCATCATCAACCATCACCCTCATCATGAGTATCATCATCAACCATCATCAACCATCACCATGAGTATCATCATCAACCATCACTCTCATCATGAGTATCATCATCAACCATCACCCTCATCATGAGTATCATCATCAACCATCACCCTCATCATGAGTATCATCATCAACCATCACCCTCATCATGAGTATCATCATCAACCATCACCCTCATCATGAGTATCATCATCAACCATCACCCTCATCATGAGTATCATCATCAACCATCATCAACCATCACCCTCATCATGAGTATCATCATCAACCATCACCCTCATCATGAGTATCATCATCAATGTGATATCCAATCAACAAAACCTTTCATATTTCTGCTTACCTTTTATCTTGAATGGAGTAAGAAATGTGACCTCCCCTGACTTGGCCTCTTTGCCTTTTGTGCCTTGTAGCTTTTGTTTCTTCATCTGGGGCTGGTCGTCGTCCTCCTCATCACTAGCCTGTTTTCTGTTTCATGTTTATACATTAATTATGACAAACTTCATTATTTTATGCTTTCCAATAAAATATGTACATTTAAATTTGTATGCATCAGTGAAATAAAATGTGCTATTGCACTGGTTGAAATCACAGGGATTCGGCACGTTTGGGGGTACTAGTATATATATTTAAGTACAGGGATTCTACTCTGTGGGATGTCAGATTTCTAGTGTCCTAGTACGGAAATGTGACCTGCTATGGCCAATGTTTGTGGCAATTGTTTGCAAAGTATACATGCATGCAGCTTAAAGTTGTGTTTTATTTGAAGAACAATATAAAGACTCGGGATAGGCGTTATATTTGGACAGCTTTGTACAAAATTGTCTCAGATAGGGCCATTTTACTGATCGATGCGAAATCTGACAGCCCACAGAGTAGAATCCCTGTACTTAAATATATATACTAGTACCCCCAAACGTGCCGAATCCCTGTGGTTGAAAGCAGTACAGTGTGGTACCTAGCCGCTGCATGTTGATATGTTGTAAACGCAAACATTTTGGTACTCAAGTTGTCAGTGACGCCATGTATGACGTCTCTCATAACGTTATTTATGGTAGTCTAAACATGACAACAGCTTCACGTAATCACCAATATTTACACTTGTTTTTATGTATTAAAGTGATAACGAACTGGCCTTATTGTGAGTATTGTAGTGCGATACAGCATATGTAGAGGCAATGGTATAACTAATTGTGAGCGGGAGAGCGGAATTTATATCCACATTCATTATAACTAATTGTGAACGGGAGAGTGGAATTTATATCCACATTCATTATAACTAATTGTGAACGGGCGAGTGGAATTTATATCCACATTCATTATAACTAATTGTGAACGGGCGAGTGGAATTTATATCCTCATTCATTATAACTAATTGTGAACGGGAGAGTGGAATTTATATCCACATTCATTATAACTAATTGTGAACGGGCGAGCGGAATTTATAGTCAGATTCATTATAAACAATTGTGAAAGGGTGAGCGGAAATTGTTTCTACATGACATTTTAAGCAATTGTGAACGGGGGAGCGGAATTTATATTCAGATTCATTATAAACAATTGTGAACGGGCGAGCGGAATTTATAGTCAGATTCATTATAACCAATTGTGAACGGGTGAGCGGAATTTATAGTCAGATTCATTATAACCAATTGTGAACGGGTGAGCGGAATTTATAGTCAGATTCATTATAACCAATTGTGAACGGGTGAGCGGAATTTATAGTCAGATTCATTATAAACAATTGTGAAAGGGCGAGCGGAATTTATTTCTATCTACAATCATACTTATTTGCAGCAGTTTTTGCCCCAACGACAAATATCTTGGAATTGTACTCTGTACGTAATTTCAGCATGTGTGTTGAACAGTGGAAGCATTTGTTCTGGTACTTTATGTGGGTTCTCATGAAATATTTCGTAATCTCCTGTCTCATCGATTCCGTGTTCTTCACAATCACGTGTGATTTCACACTGCCTGCAAATATGAGATAACAACAAATAGACAACAACAAATATGAGATAACAACAAATAGACAACAACAAATAGACAACAACAAATAGACAACAACAAATAGACAACAACAAATAGACAACAACAAATAGACAACAACAAATATGAGACAACAACAAATATGAGACAACAACAAATATGAGATATTGTTTGGCAACATTAAACTGAGAAATTAGCATATTCTGTGAACGTACTTCGTTAATAATCGATTCCGGAAGTAAAATATCAGCTTTACATTATGGTAGACTTACTTACTAATTGGATTCAAATATTAACAGTAAAAATCTAACGTATGTCCTGGCCGTAGTTCACAAAACCTTTACGAAGGCTTTGTTTAAGATTAATTAGTCTCAATTCATTTAAAATTGGATGACCAATATCGATGAAAATGCACATGAAAAAGAGCATTGTACATCACTCATTCCTACTAGAGATTCCCAAATATCCGGCAGGCGATTTGTGAGACATTTTTGGAAGAATTTGTGCTACTTTTAGACAGCGGCCATGTTGGATTGCATAATGACATGATTTTAACAACCCCCCACCAACCCAAGTATCATGACCATAAAGGTGGCTATAGACCCAATGGTTACTGGGGAGAAGACGTTTGAAAATGTTCACAGAAGACGACGGACAGACAGATTACTGTAACAATACTTCACATGGGCATAGAGAGACATTGATATCTGTAGGTCTTAACACCTTTGCGCACAAAACAACACCGTTTTTGCAGTGGGCAATGACGTGCGATAGACAGACGCCACTAGTTTATTCATGTACTTGTAAATATACATAATAACATACTTTCTAACATATGCATTGTATATACTGTATCTTTGTAAATGCTAACTACGACAGATCAGGGCGTTCATTTGACCCGAGCTCCCGGGTTTTGACGCACGAAAATTGATAAAGACGCATGTTTGACTCTTGGTGAAAATGCCCTGAGAGTCAACTTTGACCCGGGGCGTTGATCGGTCATGCGTCATCAAATATTTTCTCAGCAGAGTAATTATCAAAATATGTCTGTCTACGAGGTCGAAGACCGTAATCGTTCATATATAAAACGCAGTTATTTTCATCAAAAGTCTGCTGCATTTCGTTTTGAACGATCGTGATTTACGAGGGACTCACAAACGGACAAATGGCGTCTAGGCAAACTTTACGTAAAATCTTTATCTCAACCAGCCGATCAGAATATAGTATCAACCACGCATAAAGCGCCTTCATCACTTGCTCCGCCCAGGGTTAGGTTCAAAACGCGTGGTTGATGTCATTATTCAGTTGGGTGGTTGAGAAAAAAGGCTTACATAAACCTTAGTATCAAAGGGAAATAAATCTTTAATAACGTTTCCCTAATACCTGTACGGCTCGGTATTTTTCCGGTAAAAATTAGTTTTTATCAAAAGACAATTATTATTGATTGTTACAATAAACACCTTTAGCAAGTTTTGCAAACAAACAATTACCGTTTGTGTTTGCCATCATATGTGCTGCTAATCATGAGAACTGAGAAGTTTAAGTAGGTGTTGACATTATGTGTATTGTCAATGTACAATCGGCATAGATAAAACGGTGTTTTTGTAACACGTGTATTGTCAAGAATAAGTTGTCTGCTAATTGAGAAGCTTATAGTGGGCCACTGATATAGAAAATATACGCCGGAATCGTGATGATGTCGGTGAGTAAAAGTACTTAGAGGAAGGGCCAACCAACAGTAACAGATTTCCCGGCTGGAAAGGTTGTCCGCAGATTTGACAAAATGTGCAAGCGTAGAAAATGAGACAGTAACTTCAAACGTGCTCAGTAAAGTGAATGAATTAATGATTTGTGTCTTGAATAAAGTTTAAAAAACTGTTTTTCATAAAAATAAAATACATATTTATTATAAACATGTGTTCGTTTTGGTTAAGGTACAGTCATGTATTAGTAGAGAAAGGTCTGGCTTGGTCAGCTCACACATTGGTCTAGAGTGCATTTTATGATCGAGAAAAAATTACATGTACGTATTGTACCAACATGCATATATTTGACTCTTGAAAATTCCAGCTTGACTCTTGAAAATTCCTGTTTGACTCTTGAGATTTTGACCTCAAGGGTCATTGACTCTTGAGTTTGAAAGTCTAGTGAACGCCCTGCAGATGCGACATGTGATGTACCAAGCCAGGGTAAAAACCAGAGAGAAAACTTCACCCACTATAGTTAATGTAAAATACTCTGGAAAACTGCACCTGGTCCACCACATTCCACCCATCTTGCATCCATATACTATTATGCAATAAATACATTACTTTTAAGTAGCTCCGCATCGTTGAGAGCTTATGTTGCTTGCATTGAATAAATGTTAATATTACTTTTCTATATATCTTTGTGCATATGAGAATTGGAATAGCGAAATTTAAATAAATGTCTTGTGTTAATCGCTGTCAGAACTAGAACTGATTTTACTAAACGATTTCCTTGTGGCGTGTTAGCACCACAAACCTGTCTGACCACTCAGTCATGTGATCACATACATGGCTGAACCGCACATTAACTAATACAATGCTTACAGTTCTTTAACACATACATTCTGCACAATACTACGTAACGCTCAGAACTTCAAAATAAATAGTCAATATTGTCATTAAAGCTACAAAATGTCAATTTTTGATATATGCAGTACTGTCGTTCAAGATATTTCAACAATAGTAGTTCTATAAGCTGGAGATGAGTGAAGATATTGGAATCCCAGGATGCATCAGTCTGGATATCAAACACATACATGTATAGTAATAGGCTTAAGATAAACACTAACTGTGAAAGGCATTTTCAGCAAAAGCTTCGATGTCCAGTTCTTTTCCTTGTTTTTCCGACCCCTTTTCAAACTCCGCAAATAAACTCTGCATGTCTGCAGCCTCTGCTACAAGGCCTTCATTCAGTAGGCTACATTGGGCCAAGAAGAGTTTTGCCGTAGTTGCCTCAATATTCAACCTGTGACAATGAAAGCAAGTGGCCTTTACCAACTGAAATGATAAAACATGAGGAAATCACAGTATTCAGTGTCTTTTTACTGGGAAAAGGCCAGAAAGACATTTACCATCCGTACTCGCCTATAAGGCATTTCACGTATAAGACGACCCCTAAGCAATAAGCTGGCGGTAAATAGCTTGTCTTATAGGCAAGTATGGACGGTAAGCTAAAAGTGTACAAATTCTCATATTATTTCACACAACGGTCATGGAACTGTTCATATGCCTGGGTACATATTACAACACAACGCTGCCACCCCCAAGTGTGTCTCGTCACAAGCGATTGTCTGTATGAGTTGTCTTGTCACAGCTAGTGTCTGTATAAGTTGTCTTGTCACAGCTAGTGTCTGTATAAGGTGTCTCGTCACAGCTAGTGTCTGTATAAGGTGTCTCGTCACAGCTAGTGTCTGTATAAGGTGTCTCGTCACAGCTAGTGTCTGTATAAGGTGTCTCGTCACAGCTAGTGTCTGTATAAGTTGTTTTGTCACAGCTAGTGTCTGTATAAGTTGTCTCATCGCAGCTAGTGTCTGTATAAGTTGTCTCATCACAGCTAGTGTCTGTATAAGTTGTCTCATCACAGTGATTGTCTGTATAAGTTGTCTCGTCACAGCTAGTGTCTGTATAAGTTGTCTCATCACAGTTAGTGTCTGTATAAGTTGTCATGTCACAGCTAGTGTCTGTATAAGGTGTCTCATCACAGCTAGTGCCTGTATAAGTTGTCTCGTCACAGCTAGTGTCTGTATAAGTTGTCTCATCACAGCTAGTGTCTGTATAAGTGGTCTCGTCACAGCTAATGTCTGTATAAGTGGTCTCGTCACAGCTAGTGTCTGTATAAGTGGTCTCGTCACAGCTAGTGTCTGTATAAGTTGTCTCATCACAGCTAGTGTCTGTATAAGTTGTCTCATCACAGCTAGTGTCTGTATAAGTTGTCTTGTCACAGCTAGTGTCTGTATAAGTTGTCTCATCACAGCTAGTGTCTGTATGAGTTGTCTTGTCACAGCTAGTGTCTGTATAAGTTGTCTCATCACAGCTAGTGTCTGTATAAGTTGTCTCATCACAGCTTGTGTCTGTATAAGTTGTCTCGTCACAGCTAGTGTCTGTATAAGTTGTCTTGTCACAGCTAGTGTCTGTATAAGTAAATGCTGGTTCAGCAAAATAAAAAATGTCAAATGAAAAATGAAAAAAAAATTATGCTTTTCAATGAATTGAAACACCCGAACATATAATATTTGTACATACTCCGATAGAGAATTATATCTTACCAATTTTCAATAGGTTACATGTACATATGTACCTCAACAGTTACAGATTTTACAACTATTTCAACACACACATGTATGTACACCATCATATATTAGGAATAATCAAACGGAGGAAGGTATTTTGCCTTAAGTTTGGCACGAGTTTTGTCCAATTTGCATAATCTGGACGTAGAAGAACCCACTGAAACTTACCTGGAATAATGTGGGAAATACGATTGTATTAAATAACGGCAGGGCAAGTTTTAGGTGTCCCATATGTCCTGGACAATTCTGAGTTGATAACCCGCATGTGTGACACAGGTCATTTCTTTCTGTTGGCCCTGCAATGTAAAACATGTATGTGTGTGTATACACTTCCTGACTGACAGCTCCAGGTAAATCTTCTGAATATAGTGCACCTGTAATTGCTCTTCTGTATTATGAACAAGAATTCACCGTCACATTTGTTACATCAAAAATCATTTGAAATGGCATGATGTCCGCATATTTTATAAACATATGTGTACATCTAACGTTAGTATCAATAAAGGGGAACTACGTGTACTCTGAGAAAACATCATTTCATTGTATGCATGCCTACTAGTAGCTACTACCAGGGTTCAAGCTGTCGGTCACCAATTGCGACAAAAAACAAATACTGATGCTAAATTTTGTGAATTGGCGAAAATATTCGGCACAACTTATTTTTAAAAAAAATATTTTGTCAAACACAAATACATGGCTTCATATATTTATCTCAGAACAATATATGGCTCTTAGTTGCCTCCACATTTTTCAGATTGGCTCCTGTTTTTTTTTCAATTGGCGACAGAAGTGGCGCAGACAAAAATACAGACAGAGGGAACCCTGTTACTACATGAATAAATTCTGTTTAAACTAAGAAATTAGTTAGCGGAATTTGGAAATGTACACAATCCATCATGACAGTTATGTATAAAACATTTACCAAACCCAGCTAGGTCAGCGGACAGTGTGCAATCAGGGCCGCAGGCAATTCATCAATGTTTTATTATACGGATCTTTACAATTTACTCGATTTAGTGTCGCGACTGATCGTTTTTAATTAAGGCCGGTCAAATTTCGTGTGGGATGAAAAAACTGGAGTACCCGGAGAAAACCCATCTGTCCGATTTGGCGATCACTGTATATATATAGTATACCATCTCGCAAACTTCAAAGTTCACCCAGACTGGGTGAGAAGCGAGTTTGTTACCCACTTCACTTATCGGACAGCCAGACTATGTTTCTTATGCAATATATAAATAACAATATGTCGTGGGTGATTATTTCTGGGGGGATTATGTCCATATCCCCATGTAAACACAAACGTGGAATTGTCAAGTCCTGGATTACAGTTTCAATGGATCCTAATCGAAGTTACATGTTGTATATAGTACAAGCAATTATGAAACAAAACATTTCAGTTTATATGCCTGCAAGAAAGTTTATAGCCCATCAAATATCTGCAAAGCATGCATGTCAGAACCTCAATCCAATGGCAAGTCCACTTTGGAAGCTATGTCTTAATTCTGGTGACAAGTAGGATTCAGTAACGGACAAGACAATATGCTGATATTTGCAGAAATCTTGAAGTGTGTTTATAATGGAGCACCACTGGTGACATCGTGTAATTTATAGTAACTGTGAGAAATTATTGATCCATCGAAAATATTTTACTAATATTGCAAATTTGGAGAATTAATTTGTAAGCTTTATGTTCTTTTTCGTGTATATTTTGTCCACACAGTACATGTACATGTTATCTATAGGCAGTACAAGCTCCGCCCACTCAGATTTGCGCTGTATTAAATGGTATCAATAGCTTAGGTCATATGATGACTATCTATTATTGCTGGCAGAAGACCCTGGCTAAAACCACAGACCTTCCACAAGCCAGCTGGATAACTTCCTCACATGAAGGAATTCAGAACTCACTATTGAGATTCGAACCTACAGCGGTGCGGGGCAAGTGATTTGATTTTTAAAAAATGTAAAACAATGAAAATGATAAGTGAAACTTACTCCGTTATTCGAGAGTTACTTAGAACTACATTTCTATAACATTTCATGTTTGTGTTAACCCATTTGATTTTGGATACCGTTCAAACAGTATTAAATTGAGTATTTGCAAAGAACATAGAGCCAGATCAGCCACCACGGAAAGTGCTGTTTGATCAGTCTCAGGCTAAATCTCTATGAAGGAAAGGGTTAAGAGATGCGTCTATGTCATACTTCCAACACTCAATACCGAGTATGACTGGGCGGCGCTTGTCAGGGAGGGGTTAATGTAGGAAGGGGTTAATGTAGGAAGGGATTAATCTAAATGTTTTATAAAATGCAATTTCATCACAAACTACATGTATTAACAACAGCTGACTGCAAATGAGTCGATGAAAACGTGGCTATCTTACCAAGAGCTGGGTCATACAGGCCACCTATGTTGCAGTGGCCGAGGTTATCAAACGTTTCCACATTTGTGATTTCCTTCACGCTCAGCTCCCTCACTTCTGTCTCGGAATAAAAGCGGAACTTCACGCCTTGTATCTCAAACTGAGGATTGTAATCTACTCTTAGATTCTGTTCCATTCTGCAATAGGAAGTCAATTGATAATTAATCACTTGATACGTGTCCGTATCTCTAGCCCAAGCTACTCGTATCTCTAGCCACTTCCAAAAATGATGCATCCTCAATATTTTCCACTATGTATCCCCAATGATCCTAATATCGGTGTATACTAGTGAGCGGTGATATCAGAATAAGACAAATGAACCGCACATGCTCATTTTGAGTTTACTATTTACAATTTCCATCGGATTTCAGCAAATGTCCATAGCAAAAACAAGCGGAAACGTCATTTCTACAGGTAACTTTACTTTCATTTCAAAACATTTTTATTACACTCGTCAGTTTTCGTTCATGTAGACAATATTTAGATGAATCTATCGGCTATATTTGACACAATTGTAAGGTGCCCGCTCATGTGACGTCATATGATTGCCGTAGTGTATGTCTATGAGGCTAAATTTACCTCGTCACAGGTCATTGATATCACCGCGTAGATAATACATGTAGATGGAGGCCAGTGCTGTTGCTTTCACTTTGTTATTCATTCCGTTACAATTTATTTCTTACTAACTGATATTGCATATAAATGATATTGCATACAATAAAATAAATATCATTAAGATTAATTGAGAGTGAACCTTATTTGCACAGCCTCTTTTTGAAACAAAAATACACCTGTGTAGGTTATTGGTCAGACACCGCTATTGCAATTTCCATAGGCCACCATTATAACACACAGTGCCATTACATTTTCCCCAAAAATAGTTTGGCACAAAAGACAGTACTTTTCAACAGACTGACCTTTGAGCCACAGGAAAATGTCAAATTTCAATGGGGTTGACCAATTGCGGTTTTTTTATATCTCACTAAAGGCACCCACCCCCTACTCTGAAGGTAATTTGGTGGTGAATGTTGCACTGATACCTGAATTTATAATAAACGATCCTTGAATTTATAATATGCTGTTTATTTGTCACCAAATAGTCTGCAAATATTTTTAAATATTCCAAAATGCAGCTCATAATTATATTGTATTTTTACTATTTTAATATTTAGAAGTCATTTTCACTATTTGAAAGTATTCACTATTTGTGACAATACCTACTCAGCCAATCTACACTTTTTGAACCAATCCCAGACCACTATATCAATAACACCGTCTGACCTATGTATGTATGTTCCAATAGTGTCAAACCCCTTGCGAGGACCTAGACATGTTTTCTGCAGGCTTAGCCGACCTAAGTGGATAACCAGTACTAAGCAATGTGTGTGAGGTGTCTTGCTCAATGATACTACATACGTGGCTTGACCCGAGTATCGAACCCGGGACCATTTGATTCCAAATCCGCCGCTCTACCACTGGACCACAGATGCCACACTTGCTTATTGACCTATTGCTTATGTCACAGAGGATATGTATGTATTTTCCATTAGTTAATCATTTAATGTTGACTTGCGGGGACTTGGACATGGTTTCCTGTTAGCCGTAGGCAACCTAATTGGATACCGAGTACCAACAATGCGTGTGAGGTGTCTTGCTCAATGACACCACGTACGTGCCCTGACCAAGTATTGAACCCGCAGCCCTTCGATTCCAAATGTGACTCTACCACTGTACCACGGAGGCCATTATTCGATAAATGTGTATCTGTGGTAGAGTGAAGATATAATAGCCATCCAGGAATGTAGTGTACATATAGGAATTGTGTAGTAAGCACCATTACTCATTTATTTTGCTTTCTCCACTGGCACGGAGATCGCGAAAACAAGTGATAAAATAAAATGTCTGGAAATGTAGACAGAAAATTGCTTCAATATCTTAATATAAAAATATATTCTCAACGAAATCAACGACAACAAGTCTAAATAATTGCCAAACCATCCACAAACCTCTTAAACACTTAAATATGATACAAATTGATAATTTTCAAACATGTGATACGATATTGTAATAATTGCCATTTTGTGATAACTGCAAACTGAGGTCTCGGACCAATAATACAAAGGTTACAGATAAAGCTTATAAAGAACACCTATGTCCGCCCTCAACTCGAGTATTGCTCAACCATATGGCACCCCTGGCAAAGTCTCTTAACTATAGGCAGACATTATGCACAGATACAGTAAGTAACGTCACGGTTGTCATTTTCAGACCTGCTTTATGCATGCGGTAGATGCGGTTTTCAAAGAGAAAAATTATTAATGAGCAAAAATCATGTAAATAAAAAGAGTAAATTTCGAAAAGATGTAAATCTTGATGATTTCATTAATCCCATTCATGTGTACCCTAAATAACCCTTAAACAGGGGTAAATATAAAGAAATGTGTATTGTTCTATTCACCAAGTGCATTGACAAATGCATATCAGGCTATTATAAATAGAGTCATGGGGTTGCCAGTAAAAATAGCAGCAAGATATTATGGTGACAGTACCACCCTCCACATTAAGTGACATAGAGAGAAATGTCACAGCTTACCACATTTGAAGAGTAATCATAATTTGTTGGTGTTAAATTCCTCCTTTGCAAGTAACAATTATTGCTATGCCCCTATGTTAATTCGATGGGAATTAACTGTAATCAACATTCCCCGTACATGAATTACCCTAGGTTGGCCGAAGATATTTCCTATTTTCGGCGCCATGTTGTATATTATTTTTAACAAATGTTATGCAATGTCCCTTTAGACAATTGCATTAAAGGCAAAACTTATCACTTTACTTAGTAATACTATTTCACATGTTGTAAAAGAGAGTAACTAGAAGCTATTCACCGAAAAGCTTGAGATGACCGAATACCGGTATGCCCATGGTATATTTGTCAGAGTTGCATGGGGTGTATCTATTCAATCGGCTGCCTATGGCGGTTATTGGTGGAGGACGATCCCAGCTGCTCCTTCGAGCAGCAATTCAGACAGAAGCAGACACCTGGATATAACTATTGATCTTCCACAAGCCGGCGGTATAGCTTCCTCACATGCAATAGTCAGATACCACCAATGAGATTCGGACCCATAGCGGCGAGGGGCATAACATTTGAAATCAACGACATTAACTAATCGGCCACGGAGGCCCACGTATACCAAATACACTATTCTCAAGTATTTAAGTGTTTCTATCAATTCGATGACAATAAAATGTATACCAAGAAAAACTAGTACATATAAATATATAATAGAAGTGATATGTAATAGAAGTTATATGTAATAGAAGTTATGTGTAATAGAAGTTATGTGTAATATACGTTAAATGTAATAGAAGTTATACGTAATAGAAGTTATATGTAATAGAAGTTATACGTAATAGAAGTTATATGTAATATAAGTTATATGTAATATACGTTATATGTAATATAAGTTATATGTAATAGAAGGACGATTGAAAACACACTCGGATAGTGTATTGAGTGAATGTATATAAATTGTAAAGTGCATAATTTAGTAACTAAATGCAAACATGTTGACAATAACATGAAACCCTGTCCAGCATGGAACATCCGCAAATCATATTGGAACCAATTATTGTTGCAGAACATTCAACTACGTAAACAAATTGATCTGGCCAGTTCTGGATTCCAGCTCAAGCATGTATGTAAATGCGCACACACGTGAAAGCTTGGAACTAGTTTCCTGAATTTTTAAAAGCAGTAATTCTTATCACATAAATTCCCATTCGTCCAGAAAATGGATTTGATTTTCCTCCTTGTCTGATTAATAAATTCCTTGCAAAACGTTGAATCATTCTGATATATGTCGCGGATATCGTGCGCAGCACCAAGGATAGGAAGCTACATGTAGCTACCTACACAGTTTGGGGAGCATTATATAATACCAGACTGATATATGTCGCGGATATCGTGCGCAGCACCAGGGATAGGAAGCTACATGTAGCTACCCACACAGTTTGGGGAGCATTATATAATACCAGACTGATATATGTCGCGGATATCGTGCGCAGCACCAGGGATAGGAAGCTACATGTAGCTACCCACACAGTTTGGGGAGCATTATATAATACCAGACTGATATATGTCGCGGATATCGTGCGCAGCACCAGGGATAGGAAGCTACATGTAGCTACCCACACAGTTTGGGGAGCATTATATAATACCAGACTGATATATGTCGCGGATATCGTGCGCAGCGCCAAGGATAGGAAGCTACATGTAGCTACCCACACAGTTTGGGGAGCATTATATAATACCAGACTGATATATGTCGCGGATATCGTGCGCAGCACCAGGGATAGGAAGCTACATGTAGCTACCTACACAGTTTGGGGAGCATTATATAATACCTGACTGATATATGTCGCGGATATCGTGCGCAGCACCAGGGATAGGAAGCTACATGTAGCTACCCACACAGTTTGGGGAGCATTATATAATACCAGACTGATATATGTCGCGGATATCGTGCGCAGCACCAGGATAGGAAGCTACATGTAGCTACCCACACAGTTTGGGGAGCATTATATAATACCAGACTGATATATGTCGCGGATATCGTGCGCAGCACCAGGGATAGGAAGCTACATGTAGCTACCTACACAGTTTGGAGCATTATATAATACCTGACTGATATTTCGCGGATATCGTGCGCAGCACCAGGGATAGGAAGCTACATGTAGCTACCCACACAGTTTGGGGAGCATTATATAATACCAGACTGATATATGTCGCGGATATCGTGCGCAGCACCAGGGATAGGAAGCTACATGTAGCTACCCACACAGTTTGGGGAGCATTATATAATACCAGACTGATATATGTCGCGGATATCGTGCGCAGCGCCAGGATAGGAAGCTACATGTAGCTACCCACACAGTTTGTGGAGCATTATATAATACCAGACTGATATATGTCGCGGATATCGTGCGCAGCACCAGGGATAGGAAGCTACATGTAGCTACCCACACAGTTTGGGGAGCATTATATAATACCAGACTGATATATGTCGCGGATATCGTGCGCAGCGCCAAGGATAGGAAGCTACATGTAGCTACCCACACAGTTTGGGGAGCATTATATAATACCAGACTGATATATGTCGCGGATATCGTGCGCAGCACCAGGGATAGGAAGCTACATGTAGCTACCTACACAGTTTGGGGAGCATTATATAATACCTGACTGATATATGTCGCGGATATCGTGCGCAGCACCAGGGATAGGAAGCTACATGTAGCTACCCACACAGTTTGGGGAGCATTATATAATACCAGACTGATATATGTCGCGGATATCGTGCGCAGCGCCAAGGATAGGAAGCTACATGTAGCTACCCACACAGTTTGGGGAGCATTATATAATACCAGACTCTGTCAAACGTTGTATATCGTCCAGGACGTAGATGATGACATGGATGAATTATTACTTGCTATGTTATGTTATAACACATTCTATGAGTAAACATACAGTACGTAACGGTGTGTATATTGACCCAATATGTGAGGTGATAATTAGGGCAGACGGATATGTAGTCCAGTGGTAACACGCTGGACTGGTAACCCATGGATCGCAGGTTCGATCCCCCGCTTGACCATAATAAAATTAACAGTCTTTCAGATGGGACATTAAACCGAGATCTCGTGTCGGTGCCGTACACCGTGCACGTAAAAGAACCAGAGGAGACTCTGGCATGCGTCTATGTCTGTATCATTCCATAAATCTAAAATGACCAATCTCTTCGGGAGGCATCACTCATATGGGCAACCGGTAGCGACGATAAATAAACGTAAAACACACACCAAACTCCTATTAGAAATACTGCTAGAGAGTATGGTGTACCAGGGGCCAGGTGGACCAAGATGGCACTAGGTCTGGACCAGGTCCGTTATTCACACAGGAGCATTAGTCTTGTATTTACAAAGTGGGTGCAATGTAAAAATGGTAAATGTCAATATTTGGTGCGTCTGAAGGTTTGCACAAATACCAGGAGGAGGGGTGACTCATTTATTTGCCGACAGTGAAATGCCGGAAGAATGACTTGAAAAACGGAAATGTAAAACGTGTTACCAACAGAAATGACAAGTTGAAATTGTTTAGTGTGTGTTACATTATACATATACGTCTCCGTAGCCCAGTGGTTAAGGCGTCCGCCTACGGAGCGGGAGGTCGATGGCTCGAGGAGGGGTGACTCATTTATTTGCCGACAGTGAAATGCCGGAAGAATGACTTGAAAAACGGAAATGTAAAACGTGTTACCAACAGAAATGACAAGTTGAAACTGTTTAGTGTGTGTTACATTATACATATACGTCTCCGTAGCCCAGTGGTTAAGGCGTCCATCTACGGAGCGGGAGGTCGATAGTTCGAATCTCGTCAGGGGTTCATTCTGATATGGGCCGGTTGGTGAGCCGCCAGCTAGTTAAATAATGGTAACCGATTGCCTACCAGCCTGACGTCTGGCACACACGCATAGGATTCGGGATGTTCATAAAAAAGAGGTGTCTTATATGTCAGAATTGGCTGGCCCTTTAAATAGGGGTGACACTATAATAAACAACGTATATATTTTTGTATACATTTGCATTCAATTAGGTGGATTTGACTAATTCATTTTTATTTCATTTCATGTTATTGTAGATCTCTACAAAACCTCAGTAATAGGTAAGATTTAATATTGCTATTTTTACATTCTTTTGAGAGTCAGTATAATGCTAGTGTGCGCGAAAACCCATACCGCTAAGATATACATATACATGTATAAGATCCAAGCGGTATGGGACAGCTCTCGCATTAATACAATAAATAAACAGAAAGGCACAATCAGTTCATCTTAGCTTTCAGATTAATTACGTCTATATAAAAAATAACATTTTGAAAAGCAACACTTCAAACGAAAAGGTAATAAATGATAGAAAAGCGTTCATTAATTATTATCAGTGTCTAGCACGCCATGTCTATCCATTACAGCGGGTACTGACAGAGATGTATACAAATGCAAATCCATGGCAATTAAAAGCTATGATGTTCTATTGTGATCATCAGTATATATTTCCTCGTCTTGGGTTTCATTTTAATGTCATCAGATAATCTGTCGGGCCCTTTGATATTTACGGATAATAAATGTATAAAGTTTCATCCTTACATCTTTTAATATTTCTTATTTGCTAGATGGATTAAAGCAGACGTGTCCTTCATTTTCACCGACTTTATTCCAGAACACATTATAGCGCTCTTTTGTGTCATTTGTTTAAAGCGACATTACATCGCAAAAGGCAAACACATATATATTTTTTCACGTATAATTTCATTGTTACTACAAATTCTTCCGAATACATTCTAACACAACATCGAATCAATAAACAATGATAATTATGTGAAAGAAGGAGTTCATATAACGGCCATCCACGCTCCAGAATTGACGTTTGTTTGTCATTGGAGTCAATACTAAACGCGTGGTACTATCGTTCAGAGATAATTTAACTGAGATTAGTCTACAAATAAATATACAAGACACAAATGTGAGTCATAACGGTAAATATGTACTATAAATGGTGTTATTCAGGATACACGCGTTGTATTACGCATGGATGTAGATCTTATTTACATTATTTTGTTATGTCAACTAATCGCGTATACGACGGTTTTTGTATTAGTAGAAATACTTAGTTTTTGAGGGCAAATATTTGGGGGGAAATTATACCATATAATAGGAAATTACATTCTGTAGAAATTTGCGTTTTCACTGATGTACGGTCGCTTTAACCTAGACGAGTTGTTTGTTTGATTTTTGGGCTTAATGTCGCACCACCAGTTTAGGTCATGCTGACTCTCTAGCTAGTATTGGTGTAGGAAGACCCCGGGTGCCCCTCCTAGCAGTAGTTCAGCCATTTCAGACACGGATGTGTATCGGAGTAGAACCACCGACCTTCTGCAAGTCATCTGGATATCGTCCTCAAATAAAATAATTAGACACACCCAGCGGGATTCGAACATACAGCGGTGAGGCGCAAGTGATTTGAAGTCAACGACCTAAACCACTCGGTCGTGGAGGCCAGGGGCGTAGCTAGCCTTTTTGAATTTAAATGCCCAACTAATAAATTTAGCACTGATGGTATAGCTAGTGGTGCTGAATGGTTCCTAGAACTTGCTGTTCCAGGACAATTTTTAATTCTAGAACGTCGATGGTGCATTCTGGCGCATTTGAATGTCCGTTTTAGACGATGTATATTAATTTTCAAAATGATATCAAATTTAGTATTAAATTGCTATGCATATATACACACAGATAAAATGTCATACTGACTACAATATACTTCTTGAGATAATTATGCTACCGCGGAGAAGATTCTATACCTTCAAGACATGGATTTTTAAATTGTTTTGGTCAATCTACGTGCCCGGATGCTCCTTTGCTTCGAGGAAATTGCTGCACAACGAAATTATGCAAATTGCACCTCGAGAGAGTCATGTTAATACTAATTTGTTCCGATTTTAAGTCGTGATAGCGCCGTGGATGCCCGTTCGCTTCAGGTGCGAAAGGTCCGGAGTTCGAGCCCCGCTGGAGCCGTTACGATTGTGTCCTTAGGCAATGCATTTAAATTCCACGTTGCCTCTTCTCTCTCCCTCGTAGCGATGGATTCCATCAGGAATGAGGTATCGAGAATGATTAATATAAGTTGTAAGAACTTGTTTCGCAATCGAGCTAAAATAAATGTGTACACATTTATTTCTTCATAATATGTAACCAACATTATTTAATTTTATAATTGACATTTCTTCCGTTAACTTCAAATCACTTGCCGCTCGCTAATCATTGTAAATTCGAACCTCATCGAGGGTGTCTAATTACTTCACGCGAGGAAGATATCCAGCTGGTTTGAGGGAGGTCGGTGGTTCTACCGTGTATGCAAACTGCGAGGATTAGCACCAATAATAGCTGGTGAGTCGCTGTCTGACATAAGCTGTCGGTGCGACTTTAAACCCACAAACCAACACACATTTCGTTTCGTGTTAGGAACGAAAATCCATACGACGTGTAAAGGCCCTGTCACACCATTGCGTATGAGAGAAACGTATGAGTTGCGTATTAATATTCATAAAATAACTTTCATACGCGCAAAAATCCCTTGAAAATACAGAATTGTGCGTATACTTACCGTATTGAACCTATGAGTAGCGTATGAGTAGCGTATCGCCAGCGTATGGCCAGCGTATGACCAGCGAATGTCAGCCAATGTCAGCGTATGACCAGCGTATGTCAGCGTATGTCCAGCGTATGCCCAGCGTATGGCCAGCGTACTCGACCTATGACTAACGTATGTGTAGCGTATGACCAGCGCTTGTCCAGCGTACCGCTATCACGTGACAAAGTGCCCATATAAAGCGGCGGCTTTTCCCACATTTCAGCATTATTGCAGTAGACGTTGAGCTGTCAACATGCCTCCCAAGAAGAAGACATCGTCTACCCGAGGCCGAGGAAAAGGCAAGAACACCCCATCATCATCCTCATCCAAACCTGCTGATCCACCTGATGATATTCCTGCTGCTGATCCAGATGTTCCTGAGCGCTCAAGGTCCCCAACGCCTCCTCGCGAACGCTCTCGTGAATCATCGGTGTCATCATCTGCGTCGGTTGCTGTAACCCCCTCCTCCCGCCTGGCTGATGACAAGGGGAAGAAGAAGGAGAAGAAAAGGGCCAAGAAGAACCCCTGCAACCTCAGCATCGCCGATGAGGAGCTGATGCTGGAGTTCATCCGCGACAACCCTGTGCTCTGGAATGTCAAGATGACAGATTACAGGCGGAAGGATAAGAAGGATAAGATGTGGGAAGACCAGGCCCAGCTGATGGAGAAGACAGCCGACACCCTCAAGGGCTGGTTCCGGTCATTGCGTGACACCCACACACGCCTTGACAAGAAAAAGAGCGGCGATGGTACCCCATGCCTGACTGAGAGGGAGAAGTGGATCCTCTCCAATTTCGTCTTCCTGAAGACGGTCACTCGCCACCGTCCTGAGCCCCTCCATAGTGTAAGTATACAACTATTCTACTTTTTCTGGACCTCATTAATTTGATGACAATTCCATTTGCAATCATTTTTGCATTCATTTTTGCATACATTTTGTGGTATATGCGGTCTGCACGGTCTGCACAGACTTGGTTTGTGGTCTGTCTATTATTCTATTGTTTGTATTGAACAGCGCCATCTGGCGTATTGAGTAGATATAAAGTTATCATACCATAACACATGTTGTTGGAGTCAAATGTTTAACATTCAGTTTGAATGTTGTAATATCCATCGTAGCGCGTTCATCAGGAACATTATAATGATCAGCATTATAAAGGAGCTAACAATTTCACTTATGACTTTATTATTTGTCTTTGCAGGTGAAGGCAACCATCCAACAGCACAGAGGAGACCTTGATGCTGCCGAGACTGCCTGCGCTGACCTGGAGATTGGCCTGGATGAGCTCACCCCTACCCCCTCATCCACCCCTTCATCCTCACGCAAGCGGCCTCAGGACCCGGACAGCGCCCTCCTTGAGTCCCTACAGAAGAGAGTTGCTGAGTCCGGCACCATCCTCAAGGACCTCTCCAAAGCCCAGCAGCAGCCCATCACAGCCCGAACAGCCTTTGCCAACTACGTTAAAGACAGCCTTCTGACCATGTCCAAGGCCAATTACAAGAAGGCAAGGTCCACCATCAACAGGTTGCTGTCTGACCAGATGGATGAGGACAGTGATGATGACATACCAAGTGCCATGGGAGCTACCCCCATCCCAGCAACCCAGCAAGTCAGCCACTCTCAACCACCTGACAAACTGCGCCCCAGTTCAGCACCGTGCTTCCGCTCGTTCGGCTCCTCTGCACCATCAACCTCCGAGCAGTATCAGCCACCTCCCCACATGTGGAGAAACGTGCCTCCAGCATCATCAGTGTGGGGTTCACAGTCCATGGAGTACATGGAGCAGTACCGCCAGCAACCCTTCCAGCATCCACATCAGCAGATGCCTCCTCCTCCTGTACATCAGATGATGCCTCAGGAAACTCAGCAGCAGCAGGAGCAACAGCGCACCACCACCCCCACCCCAGTGTCTGCCGCCTTGGGTGATGCTGCCCAGGTACTGAGGGACCAGCCCAGTCGAACCCAGCACAGTCCAAGCACGCCGTCTGAGCACAGCCTCCCGAACCTTTCCAATCTGTCCAACCTCTCAGGATTTAGTGCCATCATTGGATCTCCTCCTGATCTCGATTCTCAGGATGGGGAACTCAACACACCACCACAACCAGGAAAGAAGTATTGACTCTTTGGTGACTGTTGTTGTAGTGACTGTGTTTTTGATCATATGAATAAAAGTTTTTGAAACTTAATTCTGGTGTTTTTCATAATTTTATAATACATCAAATGATATGTAATTTATAAGTACCCCTGACCCCAAGAATAATAAACTGCACTTTACACTTGACTTTAAACTATACAGTTGTTCTAAATCATCCTGTCTTGCCATGGAACTGCACCTGCACTTGAGTTGGCCCAGTGCTTCAGGAGGTTCCTCTGCTTCTTTCCATTCTTGGTGGAGGTGTTACTGCCAGCAACTGTATGTGTGTCTTGCAAGTTCCTGTCCTGTCTCCATGCTCCAGGGATGAAGTCACGGTTCATGTTCTCTGCACGGTCGAGCTGCTGGTTCTGGAGTCCAGGGTACCGTATCCTCATCAGATTGTGCAGGACAATGCAGGCTTTCACGATGATCTTGACAGTGGAGGGGTGATGCTGCATGGTAGTCAGCAGAACCTGGAAGCGGTTCGCCAGGATGCCGAAGGCATTTTCAACCACCCTCCTGGCGCGGGAAAGCCTGTAGTTAAATTTCCTCTCTTCATTGTCCAGACCCCGGAGGCTGTATGGCTTCATCATGGTCTCTCGGAGGGCGAAGGCATCATCGCCGATGAAGAAGTAGGGGACATCCTGGTAGTCATTGGGTAGAGGATCTGGGGCAGGGAATCCGATGGTACCGTCTTCAGCAAATTCCTTGATTTCAGAGTTATTGTAGATCTGCGCGTCTGATGCTGATCCTGTACCACCGAGGTCTGACCAGATGAACTTGTACTCCGCGTCTACAAGGGCCATGAGTACAACAGAGTAAAATCCCTTGTAGTTGAAGTATTGGGAACCACTCCTTGGAGGACACTTGCAGGCAATGTGCTTCCCATCTAGTGCACCACATGTATGGGGAAAGTTCCACTTCTGGAGGAACTTGTCAGATATAGCACGCCATCCCTCAGGAGTGGTGGGGCAGGTCATCACCTCGGGCATGTACTCATCTATGATGGCTTGGCAGACCTCTCTGACGACGAGTGACTGGGTGTTGTGGGGGACCCTCCATCCGTACTTCATGGTTGAATACGTGCTCCCAGATGCAAGGTGACGCAAAGTCAGTGCGAGCTTCAGGCCAGGCTCCAGGGGCTCCCTGTACCAGGTGTGTTGTTTGGTGATCCTGGGACCCACTCTGGCTAGCAGCTCATCGAACATCTCGGGGGGCATCCGCATGAAGTTCTTAAAGGATCGTTGGTCCTCGTTTCGGAGCTCCACCAGAAGCTGGTCATAGAGGCCAAACTGCCGTCGCCTTCCGATCCATGGTCTCACCCAGACTTCACGTCTTCTTCTTCTTCTCCTCCTTCTTCTTATTCGGATGTGGTGAAGTGTCAAATCGATCAGATCATACTGGTGTTGGAGAAGAGCTACCTCCATCCTCTCTCGTCGGAGGTCCACGAAGAACTGAAGAAGATCTCGAAATGGGAGCCTATATACACTTTCTCAAAACGCTGGCAATACGCTGGGGATACGCTGGCCATACGCCAATCATACGCTAGTTGTACGTTAGATACGTTACTCAATCGTCAGACATACGCCAATACGTCTATATACGTTGCAGATACGTCATACATACGTTGGAAGTACGTTACTCATACGCTATCAATACGCTATCAATACGCTAGCTGTACGGTACACCTTCATGCCAGCGTATGTAAGCGTATGACCAGAGTACTCGACCTATGACTAACGTACCTCTGGCGTAACTCTCGCGTATTCAGCGTATGCCTAGCGTATGCTTAGCGTATAAACCATACGTCCGCATACGCACAAAATTTTTAAGCATGCTCAAAAAAAGGTTTCTGCCTCACCGTATGCCAGCGTATGCAACCGTATGCGACCGTGCTTGCAACGTATACAACCTATGCCTAACGTACCCCTAGCGTATGTCAGCGTATACCAGCGTATGAGTGATATTTTTCATACGCTGGCATACGCTAGTACGATACGCAATAGTGTGACAGGGCCATAAACATCTAAATTCGCGTATAAATTTATGTTGAAACATTTATCAAACTGCTCAAATGATCAAAATATGTCACAAAAATGTCATTTTGTCATCCAAATAAATGTCCGAAAACGTCATTTTGTCACTCAAATATATGTTCGAAAACGTCATTTTGTCACCCAAATATATACATGTCCGAAAACGTTATACAGGTCTAAACACACTTCTGGCTGGTATAAAACTAAAGCCTTAATTGCCGTGGAAGATAAAATAAAAATTAGCATGTGAATTAATACGATGGCTGCTTTACAACAATTCTGTATAGATCTGCGTTCCGACTACGTTGACATTCTCCGGCGGTAGTATGAATTATTTTTGGAAGCATTCATCTACCTATCCACACGCTTAAATCTATGATATGAAATATAGCAGAACCCTGGCAATCGCGTGTAGGGACCAATGCTCCGGTGGTTAAGTAAACTGGACTTATAATCCAGTGGTCGCAGTTTCGACCCTCCCCCCCCCCACTACAAATACCAAAATGACTATAGTCTTTGGAATGAGATTTTTTGAACTGAGGTATCGTGTCGATGCTCTACACAGTGCACGTAATAGAACCAGGGATGCTTCTGGCCTGGAGGTTATAAAACTGTCTCAAACTCAGCCTCAAGCTTCTGATTGGTTCAGCTGAGTAGCTTATATATCAGACTGAACCAATCAAATCACTTGAGGTCGAGTTTATTGTTCTGAAAATAGTGTTATAACCTCGGGCCCAGGTCTATATCATTGCGCAGGTTCGATCCCCCGCCTGAACCTAATACAATTAACAGTCTTTCAGATGGGACGTTAAACCGAGGTCTCGTGTCGGTGCTTTACATCGTGCACGTAAAAGAACCAGAGGATACTCTGGAATGGGTCTCTAGTAGTACTAATCTCTTCAGGAGGTGTCGCTCATATGGGCAACCGGTAGCGACGATAAATAAACGTAAAAAACAAACTATATCATTGCACTATATCCCTAAAGCTAGTCTGTGCGCGTCACTCACGAAGGCAACGGTAGCTGTGATGAGTAAACACAAAACAGACAACGGTCGACAGTTTATACTATTAGACTGTACGCATGAAACTTGTATTGCTATTAAAATTAATTAAATAATTTAATTTTCATAAATAACTTGAACCGAACATACTTTTTAAAAAATATTATATACATGTTGTTAGGACATAACTATATAACACCGGAATGAATAAAATGACGTTTCCGGATCAATAATGGGGAGTGCGTGTGTTTTACATTTATTTATCGTCGCTACCGGTTGCCCATATGAGCGGACGCCTCCTGAAGAGATTAGTCATTTTAGATTTTTGGAGGATAGTGCAATGATACAGACAGATACCCATTCCAGAATATCCCCCTGTTTACGTGCACGGTATAAAGTCCCATCTGAAAGACTGTTAATTTTATTACGGTCAGACGGGGGATCGAACCTGCGATACCTGGATTACCAGTCCAGCGTGTTACCACTGGACTACAGATCCGTCTGCATGCGGATTTGAGTATTGACGCTTATAAACCCAGACTACACCAGTTATGCAGTTTTTGTGTCATAGTTAAATTACTTGTCGATTTATATGTAACAAAAACATTTGGAAGAATGTATTATTTTTCACTAGTTTTTTCACAAACTGAAAAAAAGATTAGCTTTACACCAGATTGAAATTACACTATATATGGGAACCGGTCTATTTGACATTTAGTTTACCTAAGGTTTGGTCACACGGTGAATTTAGGTGTCCAGCTTGTGACGGTGTCGAGACTTTTTAAAACTTGGTAAACATTGCCTTATTTACAAATGTTTGTTAAACATTTAATCACAAAGGCGCAGATTACTCCTTCTATACTTTCAAAGTTAACATCCAATTTCTCTGACAATCATTACAACCTGGGTTTAACGTAGCGCAATCGTTGCTACATTTTCGTTTCTGACGGTAATTATACACACCAGATTGGATGTTACATAAAGAGTTCATTTTTATTATAAAAACATCACATCCGCGTGATTATCATGAAAATCATAAGTGTTTTCTACCAGCTAGTGCCACTTGTTATAAGAGTGTCTGGAATATAAAATATCTGGCGTATAAACTTACAGGAAGTCGGAATCAAACAGGGTAATCGCGAAATACAAACTCCATCTGGGATAATACAATATGCGCGTGCTTTCATATGAAACAAATCTAACAACTAGCATACCATTGCAAATATGCACTTAAGAAATGGGTTTTGCTGGTATATAAGTACGCGGAGTTAACGTTACTAACAAGCAATTAATTAAGCGAAAACAGGAAATATGTGAATACTATGTACTTTTGTTTATGAATAATTTATTGGTGTTTCGTTATTTATTGGACGTTGACCCTGATATATGTACAATATGTAGATATAGTTATATGATGAACAATGCACTAACAGACAATAACACATTTTCTATATCAAAACTGAAACACGAGTGTTATATGTTTCTACAGCCAACGGACATTATAGCAATAGTTAATGAAAAACGCAAAACTGTTGTCGCTGGACACGTATCATTTTTAAACCTCAATATTTAAAATACAAAGCCTGGAGTTGTTTATTTGTTTTAATTCAAGTTGATATGATTTCTACAGTTCACGTGTACTCGTGTAAATAAGTTTATAATTACAGCGCTAAATGTTGACAATGAAGTTAATTTTTCTCGTGATGATTTCCGAAGTGTGGCTAGGTGCAATGGGAATTCCAAAAGGTAAGCAAACTATAAATGTTCTATTATTGATAGCAACTTGATATTTATCAAATAATACTAATACATACTTGATATGAGAAAAACATACATTTGATAATGCTAATTATGTGCTATGTCTATATATAGGATCTTACACGAGTTGTGATTCCATAACATACACTCAGCAACACTCCTAATCGCTCATCTGGTGTTTTATAATATTGGGAGCCAAACTAATAACCGTACAATATCATTAAAATATTTTCATTTAATGCATTTTATTGCATATGTTTATACAGCAATCAAATGCCTATACATCTGTAATAAAACGAATCAGACAAGATTATACATGGATGCATGAATATTGATATTATTTAATTATTAGTTTGCTCCAAATACTGTAAAACACCGATGGTGACCGATTAGGAATTTTGTTGAGTGTGTTTTATGTGTTTTGGAATTCTGCTATTAAGTGAGCCGTTTGGGTGAGCTTAATAGCAACATTCCAAAGCGAGTTTCATAAATTATTGCATGAAATCATCACGAGTGTAAGCTCTTTTTATCACATTACCAACGTAACAACAACCATAAACTTGAATAAAAATACGTTTCTGATATTTTGAGATGCAGCCCTGACTTTTACAACTCACCGTCGGCATTCCCTAGCCAAATATGTAATACCTTTATCATTGAAATTGGCAGATATAATGGTTTACCAATAAGGGATCGAATTTGTTTTCAGTGTTGAAGATGAAACTCATGTGTTATTACATTGTCCTCTGTACAATAGTTTACGAACAGAATTGTTAAATGAAGCTTCTACACTGAATGGAAATGTTAATGCTTTTAATGATGGTGAAAAACTTGATTATCTACTTTCTAATCCAGATATTGTATTTTTAAGTGCCAAACCCTGTTTTAATATTTTAAATAGAAGAAAAATATTGATTTTAATATAGTAATGTTGTAAATACATGACTGAGTATTAAGATGTTATATAATTGTTCAGTATTTTACTAGTGCTGTACGAAGGCTTTTACTGTACTTATTGTGTCTTAGAAAATTGTCTTCATTATATTGCTAAGTTTTATGTCTCTCATATTTCTTCTTAGAAAGGTTTGCATGATGAAAGTTTCTATATTATGTAATTATATGTATCATGTAAAGTGAGACTATAATAAACATATCTTATCTTATACTAACACAACCAACACCAACGGAAAGTAGACTCGGACCATTCAATAATACCCTTCCTTTGTGTGTGTGTTTTACGTTTATTTATCGTCGCTACCGGTTGCCCATATGAGCATAGCCTCCTGAAGAGATTAGTCATTTTAGACTTTTGGAGGATAGTGCAATGATACAGTCAGAGACCCATTCCAGAGTCTCCTCTGGTTATTTTACGTGCACGGTGTAAAGCACAGACACGAGACCTGTTTAACGTCCCATCTGAAAGACGGTTAATTTTATTAGGGTCAGACGGGGGATCGAACCTGCGATCCCTGGATTACCAGTCCAGCGTGTTACCACTGGACTTACGGAACCGCCTGTAACCTTCCTTTCTAGTATTCCCATTAGTGTCGGCTGTACAATGCTTGCGTAAACCGTGAGCCGCAGTTTATTTGTGAAATCACAATATTAAAAACACAAACACAGATGTGTGAACATGTCATATAATTACATATTAAATGACGTTCTTCATCCTTAAACAGCATTATCATTCAGAATGCAGATACTAAATTTAAGGTCAATAGAAGTGAAATACTTTTCACCTTTTAACTACTTATAATAACATCTTACATGAAATATGAGCCAACTACACACACATAATCGACACACTATTTTAATCACTGCGTGTCGCTAGTGCGTATTTAGCATTATATTGATATAAGCAGTTGATGTTCAACAAATAAAGCATGAACACAAACAACATGTATATGTCGAATGTGTATTGCAAGCTGCTAACGTCATGCCGCGACCAATCATAATCACTCCAGGTGTTATTACACGTGTGGACATATAATAAAATATGTGATGGGTGTATTGCACTGAATACAGTCAAATTTCCGTGAGGCAATTTATTATGTACCGTGAATAAAGGTTGAAGGGTTCGGCACTGATAGCTTAGATCATATTTTTTATGGCATTCCACAACACTTAATTATGGGTGAAGGTATCAGGCCTCCCGCCGAGTACTGTTTCAGGCACAACACGCGACACCAGGATAGAACAGCCGACACTGTATAAACTTAAGCACTGTAGTATATGTAATGTAAGGGAACGTATTATATGTAGTGTCTGTGAATGTATATACGTAAGCACTTTGTATTATATATAATGTCTGTGAATGTATATACGTATGCACTTTGTATTATATGTAGTGTCTGTGAATGTATATACGTACGCACTTTGTATTATATGTAGTGTCTGTGAATGTATATACGTAAGCACTTTGTATTATATGTAATGTCTGTGAATGTATATACGTATGCACTTTGTATTATATGTAGTGTCTGTGAATGTATATACGTAAGCACTTTGTATTATATGTAATGTCTGTGAATGTATATACGTATGCACTTTGTATTATATGTAAAGTCTGGGAATGTATATACGTATGCACGTTGTATTATATGTAATGTCTGGGAATGTAAATATTAATGTATTATATGTACAGTAGTTTAGTTTATACTGTTCCATTTTAGTTCGATAGCGAAGTAAGTGTTTACAACATTAGTTAAATTGGTATCGATGCCTCATTACTGATGTAATCCATCGCCATGAGGGAGAGAGAAGAGGCAATGTGGTATTTAAGTACATTGCCAAGACCACAATCGCAACTGCTACAGCACTGCGTGAACTCCGGGCCTCTCACACCTGAAGCGAACTCTATATACCAGATATACACTGTCACGACTATACCTATGTATACTAGGTATATTCAGTAGCGTGTATTGTATATGAAAATCACTAATTCACATATACCGATCCCCCGTCTGACCCTAATAAAATTAACAGTCTTTCAGATGGGACGTTAAACCGAGGTCTCGTGTCGGTGCCGTACACCGTGCACGTAAAAGAACCAGAGGAGACTCTGGCATGGGTCTCTGTCTGTATCATTGCAATATTCTCCATTAATCTAAAATGTCCAATCTCTTCAGGAGGCGTCGCTCATATGGGCAACCGGTAGCGACGATAAATAAACGTAAAACACACACACATAATATATCTACGTATTTGCTGTATGTATATATGTTATATAGATCAATCATGTGGAACTATGTAGTTCATATTGGAAAATAAATGTTCTTCTTCTTCTATAACCTATACTGTATCCACACGCTATTATATATTTCTATTAACACGAATCTGATACGCCATCCAATTATAATCTCATTAAACTGATTCAGCTAATGTTGAATTTCTATTTGTATGAAAACGATGCTCTAAATATACATCGCTGGAAATCTTAAACTTAGTAAAATGGTATATTAGGTCGACGTAAACACTGTATATAGTGTACTCTGTGTTACATAGACGGATCAGTGACTCAGCGGTCCAGTGGTTAAGACGTTGGACTGATAATCCAGGGATAGCAGGTTGGATTCCACGTCTGTCAGGGTAATAAAACTAGTCTGCGCTATAGAGTGTGTATGAAACACTGCTGTGTGTTTTTTAAGTTTATTTATCGTCGCTACCGGTTGCCCATATGAGCGATGCCTCCTGATGCGATTAGTCATTTTAGATTTTGGAGGAGATTGCAATGATACAGACAGAGACCAATTCCAGAATCTCCTCTGGTTCTTTTACGTGCACGGTGTAAAGCACCGACACGAGACCTCGGTTTCATGTCCCATCTGGACTGTTAATTTTATATATTTTATATCCATATGTACCCTAAGCCTGATACTACATACCGGTATTCTCGGGCTAAATGCCGTAGAAATGGCAGGCATGAAATGTGCATTAAACTAACATGGCCGAGGGACCGACCACCTCTACAAGATCAGTATATTTTATTTGGCCTATTCATACAATATGAACATCTCTATAAACATAACAGGGGTGGGGGGTGGGGGGGGGGGGTGACATTTAAATCTAACACACATTATCATATATTTTTAGAATAGCGTGTGTATTATTAATTAATTAGACATTAGTTTATACACATTTATTTTAGCTTGATTGCGAAACAAGTTCTTTCAACTTATATTAATCACGCTCGAGACCCCATTCATGATGGAATCCATCACCATGAAGGAGAGAGAAGACGCAATGTGGAATTTAAATGCCTTGCCTAAGGGCACAATCGTAACGGCTCCAATTAGACATTAGTGTATTATTTGCATAATGTGCAGCACAACATCACTTATTTATCTTTAGAATATTTAACTATATATCGATGGATCCTACTGTTGACAATTATGTTTTATACTATATAGTTACATTAACTTTTATGTTCAAGTTGTGTCATACAGTCATATATGTTTGTAAAGAACATCACGGTATGTTTTAACTACACCACATACAAAACTCAAACTATGTTTGCAATGGGCAAGACTTGCGTTCGTTTATTCATGACGAGGTTAATTACAAGTACAAAACAAATGTTTTCAAATCTCTTTGACTGTACTACGTACATATAGTTGAATACATGAAACATAGCCTCGGCGCAGACCGAGATACACGGGACTGTGCTACGTACATATAGTCGAATACATGAACCATAGCCTCCGCGCAGACCGAGATACACGGGACTGTGCTACGTACATATAGTCGAATACATGAAACATGGCCTCGGCGCAGACCGAGATACACGGGACTGTGCTACGTACATATAGTCGAATACATGAACCATAGCCTCCGCGCAGACCGAGATACACGGGACTGTGCTACGTACATATAGTCGAATACATGAAACATAGCCTCGGCGCAGACCGAGATACACGGGACTGTGCTACGTACATATAGTCGAATACATGAAACATAGCCTCGGCGCAGACCGAGATACCGGGACTGTGCTACGTACATATAGTCGAATACATGAAACATAGCCTCGGCGCAGACCGAGATACACGGGACTGTGCTACGTACATATAGTCGAATACATGAAACATAGCCTCGGCGCAGACCGAGATACACGGGACTGTGCTACGTACATATAGTCGAATACATGAAACATAGCCTCGGCGCACACCGAGATACACGGGACTGTGCTACGTACATATAGTCGAATACATGAACCATAGCCTCCGCGCAGACCGAGATACACGGGACTGTGCTACGTACATATAGTCGAATACATGAACCATAGCCTCCGCGCAGACCGAGATACACGGGACTGTGCTACGTACATATAGTCGAATACATGAACCATAGCCTCCGCGCAGACCGAGATACACGGGACTGTGCTACGTACATATAGTCGAATACATGAACCATAGCCTCCGCGCAGACCGAGATACACGGGACTGTGCTACGTACATATAGTCGAATACATGAACCATAGCCTCCGCGCAGACCGAGATACACGGGACTGTGCTACGTACATATAGTCGAATACATGAACCATAG
Source organism: Archivesica marissinica (assembly GCA_014843695.1). Classification (NCBI taxonomy): domain Eukaryota; kingdom Metazoa; phylum Mollusca; class Bivalvia; order Venerida; family Vesicomyidae; genus Archivesica; species Archivesica marissinica. The sequence goes on from CM026387.1 coordinate 28,020,803, forward strand.
CCTCCGCGCAGACCGAGATACACGGGACTGTGCTACGTACATATAGTCGAATACATGAACCATAGCCTCCGCGCAGACCGAGATACACGGGACCAGGGTAAATATCAGAGGTAAAAAATCATTAATGATAATGTAAAACACTGGAAAACACTATCGAATGTACTGCAGGGATGTTTCATATATTTTACTAACAATGAAAACTGTATCGAATGTATCTCAGGGAAATTTCATATATTTTACTAACAACATATCGTTGATTGTAGATTCAAATACTATTTTACAAGCGATAACATATTCGTACTCGGTTTTACGATATACTGCATGGTACGCATAACGATAACGAATCTGAATTCAATTCGATTTTAATATTTAAATCAACATGGAAACCCGTTCATAGATCTCATTCCTGAAACAATTCGAATTTGAATAGCGACATTGCTTGCGAAACGATCTAAGCCTAGCATAGAACTGACGATCAAGCGAAGCATATCACACGACCAAGCAGGCACTCACAGTCATGTGATCATCTTTATATGCACCAATAAATTGTTAAGACATACGTTCTGAGCTATACTAATGTAACGCACAGAACTTGAAATTCTCGTCATGCTGTCCCCCATAACAGTTTAAAGTGCTTGGCTAAACATGTTACTATGTCCTGCTTGCAATGGAGGTACTCTGTATGGTGTATTGATTTAACATTACAGTCAAACCTGTGTTTTCGGTCACCTCTATTAAGCAGCCACCATGTATTAAGCAGCCAGTTTCCAGATTCCCAATATGTTGTTTTATTATACATTTGACCTCTACTAAGCAGCCACCTGATCTAAGCAGCCACATTCTGTGATTCCCTTTGTTGGCTATGTAAGACAGGTTTGACTGTATGCTTATTAGAGTCTTCTGTTTTACGATTTTGAGTATGGTCCTGTATGAACCAAATGCTTGAGGAGAAGAATTATATAAGACTCTGTCTTTCATTCTAATCCTTTTTCTGTAGCTTGATTATGTGTGATGTATGCATTGTTCAATATGTATTATATTGGGAAATAAAATATGTTTAAACTAAATGTTTGACTGTATACAAAATCGTACCTGTCACGCTGGTGGTCCTTTACTGAATGCTTAATTATACAATATTAGATATGAACATAACAGTTATTATTTATGTCACTATGTAAGTTATATAACCACACCTAACTAACACATTACTTGCTTTCCTCAACGTATATTATGATGTAGTTTAGCTTTTATCTGTATTATTGTCTCATCTATGTACAACTACTAAATCAACATATATATGAGCATTGATAAAGGAAACAGTTTTATAAAAGCTACGTTTAACTAGCTTCCAACTTGATCCTTTGCATTATTTATTTATGTATGTCACTGTACTTTATATGTGATTTATAATTTGCAATAAATATTGTTTAAACCAAAAATACGAGCAATATATATGGTATGCTATATTTCGGGTTTTACGCCTGCATCAGCACCATTTTGGGCTATATCGCCGGCGGGCAGTTACCTAGCACCTTTCCTGGGCAGGCTCCAGCGGTTAACGAGTAACGAGCAACATACAATAGTACATAGCCATTGATTAAAAGAGAATTACAAGAGACTGAAATCAGTCACTCGTGGTGAATGCTGGAATTAATTCTAACCGTTTCTAGCAATGAACATAGTGTAAATGTATGCCTATTAAAATATTAAATAATAATACGATTATAGATGGGTTAGTAACTTAGTAGTCAAGTTGTTATCACGTTGGACTGCGAATCCAGGGATCGCAGGTTCAATTCCCCATTTGACACTAATAATATTAACAGTATTTCAGATGTGATTATAAACGGGGGTACCATGTAACAGTGCTATACACCGGACATGTAACAGAACCAGGGATGCTTCTGGCGTTGTAGCATCTTCTTTATCTTTCACTATCCGACAAAAAATAAAAAGACGAACATAGTTCTGGAGGCGTCGCCCCGAGTGACCAGGGTATGACGATACTAAACGTATAAAAAAAGAAGAAAAAAGTAACTACTAGTAACAGACGGATATGTAGTCCAGTGGTAACACGCTGGACTGGTAATCCAGGGATCGCAGGTTCGATCCCCTGTCTGACCCTAATAAAATTAACAGTCTTTCAGATGGGACGTTAAACCGAGGTCTCGTGTCGGTGCTTTACACCGTACATGTAAAAGAACCGGAGGAGACTCTGGAATGGGTCTCTCTCTGTATCATTGCACTATCCTCCAACATCTAAAATGAATAATATCTTCAGGAGGCGTCGCTCATATGGGCAACCGGTAGCGACGATAAATAAACGTAAAAAAACAACTACTAGTAAACCGCCTTCCTGCTTCACCGCCTGCCTCTAATGCATGAAGTAACCAACTAATCTCTAGGAACGAGTATCCCGTTATCACGGTTATATTTAGACACACATGAACCGGTCCGGGATTCTGCGAACAGGGAACTGTGATACCGTTCACTCAGGCAAACACGATGATACAGGACGTACAATTCATCTGGTTTCGTTATCCAACAGTACCCCCAATACAAATTAACTAGCTTTAGACACAAAGTTCATGGTTGAAACCATGCTGTATTTAGTTATAACGTATCATTTTCAAACCCCAAATCACATATATAAGAAGTGCATACGCCGTGTTCAAGATTCAGCGGATGAGAAGTCGTGATAGCGCAGTGGTAACGAGTTGGATTCAGGTGCGAGAGAGCAGGAGTTCGCGGCACCAAGCTGTATAGATACGATTGAGATCTTAGGCAATGGTAGGCATTCCAGAATACCTCTCTCTTTCAGGGTGATTTCACCGGGATTATGTTTGTCCTCCAAAAGAATAAAGGGACATGCCACTACCAGTCATAATCAGAATTATTTTTTCGGCAGTATAACGTAGAAATACAATTATACAAATTTATTTTAGCTCGATTGCGAAACAAGTTATTTCAACTTATATTAATCACTCTCGAGACCTCATTCCTGGTGGAATCCATCGCCACGAGGGAGAGAGAAGAGGCAACGTGGAAATTAAATGCCTTGCCTAAGGGCACAATCGTAACGGCTCCAGCGGGGCTCGAACTCCAGACCATTCGCACCTGAAGCGAACACGCATCCATTGCGCTGTCACTACTTCCACTATAGAAATAGGAATAGACAATTTCGATCGATCACTGTAACAGTGTATTACAGCGGGTATATAAATCTGTATAAGCTCACATATATAGACAGAGGAACACATGTTGATCTTGATCTCCGTAATAAATCGTACGTGAAACTCAAATTACGCCCAGGTCGGCTGCTGCACAATGCACGTACATGTATGTATCCTTGCATCATCTACGTGTTGTGCTTGGGGCTAAACAGGTGTGCTTCTTGTCTGATTTGACAAACTGCGTTTGGCTAGCAAATAACTGTTTTGGCAATGAATCTCTTTTAAGACACTGATTATATATTATTCAAACGTAACCTTTACTGGGCGCGCAGTTATGCATCATTGCCTTAGACAACGTCACACACAATTAATTTCTTGGTCTCCCGTCAGGAGGTATAGGGTCGAATACTTCAAAATGTATTGAATACGAATACGAATACGAATACTTTCCAAAAGCATGAATAAGATTACGAATATAGCACTTCTTAACAGTAATTGATGACGATTACGAATACTCCAACAATGTATTCGAATACATTTGGGATACATTTGGATTACTTCTGATTATTTTGGGATGATCATAACAATACATACACAATAACAAAATTTAGTTTACTCAATTTAACCCAGGTCTGAGTATCTCAGTTACAAACTGTTGATATATTTTGACATTAAGTTCACAGCTGTATTTGGTTATAATGTACCGTTTTCGAATCCCAAAATCACATATTTAAGAAGTGCAGTGTTCACGTTTCAGCGGATGAGAAGTCGTGAAAGCGCAGTAGATTTTCTATGATATAATATATATACATAATCTACATCCGCTATGTCGAATTACTTGGGACCGAGCAAAATACTTCGACATAAACGAAATTCGATATAAACGGAGCCAGTTATATGTAAAATGATAGTGTCTGAAACGGGACTTTGATCCGACTTCGAGATACCAGGAGAATTCGACATAACCGACTTTGACATAACGGATGTAAACTGTATATGATATTCATTCATATATATATTATAAAGTGAATGAATATCAGTATTGAATAAGCACACACAAATTAATAAATTACTTCATTTGTTTTTAAAGTTTATTTAACGTCGCTATCGGTTTCCCATTTGAACGACGGTCAGTTTACCTAACAACACCTTTCCTGGGCAGGCTCCAGCGGTTAACCAGTACTTGGTGCACCAACCTCCGTAAGAATGCCAACTTTATCATATAAATGAGACACGGTTTGAGCGGGGCTCGAAGCCGTGACCATCAGAGATGATAGGTTACAGTGGTATATAAGTCAGCGACCATAACCACTCTACCACGGAGGCGGACATACTTCATTTAAGATGAGTTTAGCACATTTAACGCAGATTTTAGTCATTTATTTACTTCATTTAAGATGAGTTTAGCACATTTAACGCAGATTTTAGTCATTTATTAATTCTGGACAACAGTTCACTGAAATAGTTTACCATTCCACTTGATCATCACCATGTTGTTCCAGAACAATATCCGACCAGAAAACAATGTTTGCTGCTAAATATATATGATATATGAATTGCTAACATTTTCTAAATTATATTGTTTTTTGGTTTACGTTTATTTATCGTCGCTACCGGTTGCCCATATGAGCGACGCCTCCTGAAGAGATTAGTTATTTTAGATTTTGGAGGATAGTGCATGATACAGACAGAGACACATTCCGGAATCTCCTCTGGTTCTTTTACGTGCACGGTGTAAAGCACCGACACGAGACCTCGGTTTAACGTCCCCTGTTAATTTTATTAGGGTCAGACGGCGGATCGAACCTGCGATCCCTGGATTACCAGTCCAGCGTGTTACCACTGGACTACATATCCGTCTGTGTCTAAATTATAATGTCTAGTGGGGGTATATATCTCTGGAACAGCCCTGACTAATATGCTCTGACACGATCTACTCGTTCACAATAAATGTATTCAAAATGTATTCATTCAAAATGTATTCATAACTATTCATGAATACACAAACATTACATGACGACTACATATATTCATGTATTTGTGCAATTAACGATTCCATGCACTTAATCTCTCTCGAGACCTCATTCCTGATGGCCAATGTGGATCTAAGTGTCTTGCCCAAGGACATCGCAATCGTGGTTCCGACGGGTTTCTAGCCCACAACATATCTGTTACAATGTGGACACCGTATCCATCCAAGCGATCCATTTTAGATTACCAGTCCAGCGTGTTACAACTGAACTACAGATCCGTCTGTGGCAATTAGGTTCAATGCAGTTAAGTGCCTAATATAAAAGTTAACGAGTTCTGCCGATAGGAAACCCCGATCCCCCGTCTGACCATAATAAAATTAACAGTCTTTCAGGTGGGACGTCAAACCGAGGTCTCGTGTTAGTGCTTTACATCGTGCACGTAGGAGACTCTGGAATGGGTCTCTCTCTGTATCATTGCACTATCCTCCAAAATCTAAAATGACTAATATCTTCAGGAGGCGTCGCTCATATGGGCAACCGGTAGCGACGATAAATAAACGTAAAACACACACCGATAGGAAACCCCGATCCCCCGTCTGACCCTGATACAATTAACAGTCTTTCAGTTGGGACTTTAAGACTAAAACTCCAAAAATCTAAAATGATTAATCTCTTCATGAGGCGTCGCTCATATGGGCAACCGGTAGCGAAGATAAATAAACGTAAAACACACAGGATAGGAAACTAAATGTATGAATATCCTTAAAAGAACGCGCTGTATCTAACATTACATATTTTGCAGTAGCGTCATTTCCCTGGCGGGCATGTAAACGACACACAAATAGCAGACGACATTTCTAGTCATTAGCTTTTTCTTGTCACACCATTTATACATTATAACATCTAAAGATTATAGTGTTAAGACCTCTTGCCACGGTTTACAAATTACATGGACAAGTAACTAATGTTACTGGTGTTTATGCCAACAATGCCGTACATGTACATGCATGAATACTGGATACAGTTTACATTACTTTGACTTAATAAGGCCATGCAAATATATGTGACGGCATTACAAACACAACATTTTAGAATTTTATTTTCTATGTACATACTCTATATTGCAAATATTTCAAGCGATATACTTGAAAAATTAATAATTATATACGTTGAAATTCAATCATATTAAATGTGTATATGGTTGCGTTTCTATTGCGTTTAAGTATACACGTATATTAGTTTGCTTGTTTTTTTTTAGTTTAAACATTATTCATATCAGTATGTTTACATGTAATAAAGAAATGAACATTTTACATATAATTTAACATCAGTGGGCTGAAATGGATTAGAAAGAAATACAACTTATAGAGTGGTGGAACCTATGCTCGGCGTATTCCTATGCTCGGCGTATTTTTTCCATTTACATCCGTATTTTAAATATTTAAATAGTTTTAACTTATTTTCGCTGACAGAGGTGAAGCATGGTTCAATAGCATTCCGTTGTGCGTGCCGGTAGCCTAATGCAACTGTCACCTGACTGGTTCAGTAGCCGAATATAAACAGACAACTTGTTGGGAACTTTTTTCCCACCGAAATGTGCGGTTTATGAGCATTTCAGGTGGCTATCCGGATTGGGGAAAAAATGTACAAATAACCAGAAAAAGTTTTTTATGAGTTGTAATATTGTTAGTTATTGATGTTACTAAATCAAAATAATATATTCAACATTTACCCATGCATAAATAAAAAAATGCATGTATCTAGTTCCCCATGGAAACAGGTGCCGTTGCGACAGCTGTATTTAGGCACATTGTTATGTAATGAAGCTAACATTTTCAACAACAATTTTATGAAAGTTGTGTTCACGACTTAAGGAAATAATAATATACGGCAAGTGCATTTAACTTTTTGTATAGGTCATGGTATGTAGGATTTACGCCGAGCATAGGTTCCACCACTCTATAGTTCTTCTCCCAAACAATCGATTGTTAGGCAGTAGGCAGGAGAATAATATACTTACCAATGCAAATACGTGAGATATATTCTGGGTATAGCTAATCCATTTCTAATTAGTATGTGAACCACAAGTTAAAAACAAAAGCTTAAGAGGGGTGGGTACAATATATTTGTAGAATGTCTCAAATCTTCCATTAGAAATAATCTGGACAGGGTGCGAATTATTTAAACAAACTTCGAAAAGACACAGACACACTCAACTTATTGTTAGGTGGGAAATGGCTCAAGACTCCAGATTACAAACGTTCAAGGGAAGCTTATTACGTGGAGGACCATCCCCCCGAGCCCTCTAGTTGCTTTGTTTATGCAACTATGCATGTGATGCGGCCTAGCTACGCCCATGAGAACATATCGTAACCAAACCCGTACTCATTTATATACCCAACAATTGCTTAACCTTTTCCTTCATAGAGATTTCGGTTAATATACTATTATATCTCCATACAAACGACAGCCAGTTAGCTATCACGCAATGGATAAGTAGTCGCCATATATATCCCACCTCCATATATATGACTGGGACTACATGAGATTCTGGCCTGCATTATGAACATTGGATTGGCTACAAAATGTCAATGTATGTCGTATTGGTAATGGCGTCAAAGGGGTGCTTCTATGAGGGAAAGGGTTAAGCAAGAAATTAATTGAATGAAGTGTATGGTATCTGTTATAATCGTATGTATAGTCGTACCTGTACCAGTTAGAGGAAGAACTATATTATGTACATTTCCCCGACTTATACCGATGTGCACGGTGCCAGTATATACTGTATGCGGTTCGGGCGGTTGTCCCAAATGAATTAATTTAAGACTAACCCCCTGTGTATTTTAGTCATGTATATTTCTGCAGGACCGAAGTCTAGTCATCATTTATACTGATGCTCTAAAATGAAATAATATCATGTAACTGAAGATAACTTCTTGGCATAACAATAGAGGATACACTTTCCTGGAACTTTCAAATTGATAATGTTATCAACACATATAAATTCCGTGTTATACTGGATTGGTTCGTATTAAACCGTTCCCTTCTCTACATATGCACAAGGTGTTTTATATTTCTTATATTTAACCCCATCTAAACTACTGCCGTCTTATTTCGAGGAACTGCTGTGCTTAATAAGAATATACAATTGTTAAATTCGAAAAACGAGCTGCGAGAATAATTCTTGACATAGAGTTAAGAAACCTTTCTCACTACTCAATTGGATGACTCTTCCAGAATAGGTTAGCTATCAAAAACCAGTCTTAATGTTTAAGGCGCTCACTGTTCTGACCTAACACAAGGATCTGTAGTCCAGTGGTAACACGCTGGACTGGTAATCCAGTGATCGCAGGTTCGATCCTCCGTCCGACCCTAATAAAATTAACAGTCTTTCAGATGGGACTTTAAACCGAGGTCACGTGTCGGTGCTGTACACCGTGCATGTAAAAGAACCAGAGGAGACTCTGGAATGGGTCTCTGTCTGTATCATTGCACTATTCTCTAAAATGACTAGGAGGCGTCGCTCAAATGGGCAACCGGTAGCGACGATAAATAAACGGAAAACACACACTACTGGAGTGGTCGTTGTGCATACATGTATACAGTTATAGACGGGTCTGACTCAGTCCAGTGACGCGAGTGCCTGTCCGTGCTTGACATACTGTCAACCCTGTGTTAGTGGTCGCCTCCATTAAGCAGCCAACCTGTATTAATCAGCACGTTTCCAGATTCACAATATGTGTTATGCATATGGCCTCTATTAAGCAACCGCATGCGATAAGCATCCAGTTTCTGTGAATTTATTGGCTGGCAGGTTTGACTGTCTGTACGGCTCGGACGGGCACCAGGGTTTATCTGGACGCACAATCAAACTGCGTTCATTAACCAATGAAATTATACCGCAATATTATAATTGAAATTTGAAATAAAAAATCACCTAAATTACACATTATGTACACAGCTGTTTTCCAAAATAATTACCCAAATCGAACATAGAAAAACAGATAAGACTTGAAGATTACACGACGGAGTGAAGCCTCAACGGTTGGGCGACGCTTGGACTCTCACTTACAGTTATTTTCGGTGGTCAGACCTATATTGGAAAGACCACAACAACGACGTGAGTAGGTTCGCCGTAATAATACAGGATGCACTCCCCCGCGGTCCCGGTTAATGTCCGTCACATACACTTGCAACTAACTATCGTGCATTATCTAAACATTCCTGATTGTTCACTATAGCAGAGCTATTGTCAATTACAACTTGTATATTCGCTTCATTCACACGGCGTTAAATGCAAATGGTGTTTAATGCAAATGGTGTTAAACGCAGATGGTGTTGTTCAATCCACATGGTGCTAAATGCAAATATTGTTACATGCAAATGGTTCTTAATGAAAATGGAGTTAAATACAACCGGGCCCCGTTTTATCAACAACGTTGGTCGCAAGTCGGTCTTATCTTAAGACCGCTACTTGCGACGTTTCCTGCGACAATCGTACGACCGTTTTATCAACACGGTCGTAAGTCTTTGGTCGCAGCTAAGAATTTCTTTCGTCGTACGACCGTAATAACAGTGACACAGTCTGAAATGTAAACTTCCGGTGCACGCATCTTCGCGCGCAAATGTCAACATCGGACATGTTTAAAACACGGCGCCCCTGTATATATTATTCATAACTTCTTTATTTCTTGGAATATGTTAATATTTCTTATATCGAATTAAGCCTTACGCACAGGCCTCTCCAGACATGCAATAATCTTAACTAAGACTGACTTACGACCGTTGATAAAACGGGGCCCTGGTGTTTACGACTGTTGTGGGGGTTAAAGAGTTGTCTGCTTCATAGGGAAAACATGGTTGTATTTCGCAAACCGTCTATACTCATCTTCTTGGTATCTGGGGTGATTTATTTGTACGTAAAGTTATTTTAATTTTAGATCAGATCAGGCCTTTTCTCCATTCTCAAAACTCAGTCTCAATCGTCTGATTGGTTCAGCTGACAGTAACACTCAGAATCAACCAATTAGATCACTTGAGCTTGAGTTTGAGATCTGAGAAAAGTTTTATAACCTCAGGACCAGATCAGATCAAACGTACACCAAATCCGCCATTTTATTATATACATGTATCGTTCACAGATTCTACATTCCAGTGATACAGATATAGACATTTCATATACCATATCGGATTCCACTGTTAGTATTTTCATTCTGTTGTAAATGTATTTGCCATAATCCCCACAGGTGCATTTGATCTCCTGAAAGCATTTGTTCGTGTTCTCTCTACATCTTATAGATAACAAACGGAAAGTGAATACCTCTGAAGTAAGCCTACACTATCCCAATGGGCTACCACTCGTTGTAATGCCGCGGGAGTTTGAAACGTTATCAAGTTGATAAACACATTATATCTTAGAATAAAGGAACACACTTGGATGTTATTACTAAAGTTTATTGATGTCCAACGTTAGTCCATGCTGGACTATGCATAGTCCAGCACATCGGGAATACAAACACATTTATGGTGTCATCATTGTCATTGAAACATTATATAAAAGTCTAGATAATGCTTTCCAATGACTGATTGAGTTTTCTATGTGAAAGAAAATGCTATCACGGTTTCACTGTTTTGAAAGTGCAAGATGTAATTTTCATATAAGCCTGTCAAAGACTGATTGAGTTTTCTCGGTGAAAGAAACTACTATAAGGTGTCACTGTTTTGAAACAGTGGAACATGGTATTTTCGTTTCTACTGCTTGTGTTTCGTATTCCTCCGCGGTTACACGTACCTTTGTAATTAGCTATGTTCTGACAATCAACAATCAAAAACAGTTAATGATATAATACTGAATTTGTGTTGTCTGTCGTTTTCAATTTTGACTACAGATTAATACTGAGTTGAACATTATACCGGAACTATTTTTTTTATTGCTAACGTTCACATTAACATAAGTGGTTGTGCGGTTGTGTCGTGTAATGAAATGAGGCTCCAAACAGAGGCAGTAAAACTGAGTACAAGTGGATAGAAAACATAAATATATTAGCAAACAATCATTGGAAACCATTACGGTAAAAGAACATTATGTTATGTTATGTTAGTGTATTCGTGATCACCGAAATAATGAAAATTTCGTTGCTCATTCGATGAATCAATTCCAACAATGCACTAATCAACAATCGTGCACTGATAAGCTCAATTATCCTCTATATTAATTCCATTGAAGTTATGATGTGCTACCGAGAATTCGAGATACTAAGAGAGTCTATTGAAGAAAGACTAACAATTATTATAGTCAAAATGAGATTATGTATTTTTCATCTATGTTCAAGTACATTAAAAATGTTAAAAATGATGTAATTCTTTACTGCAAAACTTGTGTAATACTGTTTCTGTAACGGATATGACGTATGATAGCAACTTATTTAGAATTTGTGACAATCAGTTTTAAGTTTGGGGAGGGCACTAGCTAATGTTGGTCAAACTTGTTGCCCAACCCATTTGCTTCTAGATTTTATTCGTGCACTGTGCAAGTATAAGCATAGCATTGCAGTTGTATCAGTTTGCTTATATATTTACCATGTTTATATTTGTAATTGTATATAAATAAGCAATAAAATATGATTAAACTAAGCATCGTTAATATATATAATATATATATATATATATATATAATCCGGACATAGTAGCATGTATATGTTATAAATTTGTGTAATGCTAGGCGGAATGCATTTGTATAAACACTAAAACCTAGCTCTCTCTTTCTATATATATATATATATAACGATACTATATTCCCTTGGGGGCGGAACAATTCAGTTAATCGTTTCAACATAACCAGCGATATGCTAGGGTTAAGGGACAGCTATGCGAATTACAGTCGAAAAGCAATTCCGCGCCTGCCTAAATAATTTATACCTACACACAGATCTATACTGGTTATCGATTAGCACCGATAACGTCATTCTTATTATACACAGTGTGTTCGTTTGGATTGGTTGTCTTAAGAAAACCTTGTTGGTTAAAAACGAAATTAGCATTTTGCGAGAACTGAACACCCTTAAACCCTTAATGTTAATTCTTAATATGTGTGGTGAAACTCACCCCATGTTCTAGGCGGAAGGTCGATGGTTCTACCAGTCCGTCCGAATAGGTATTACGAGTAATAGTAGCGTGTATCCGGACATGTATCACGAGGTATAGTAGCGTGTATCCGGTCATGTATAACGAGGTATAGTAGCGGGTATCCGGACATGTATCACGAGGTATAGTAGCGGGTATCCGGACATGTATTACGAGGTATAGTAGCGGGTATCCGGACATGTATTACGAGGTATAGTAGCGGGTATCCGGACATGTATTACGAGGTACAGTAGCGGGTATCCGGACATGTATCACGAGGTATAGTAGCGGGTATCCGGTCATGTATCACGAGGTATAGTAGCGGGTATCCGGACATGTATCACGAGGTATAGTAGCTGGTATCCGGACATGTATCACGAGGTATAGTAGCGGGTATCCGGACATGTATTACGAGGTATAGTAGCGGGTATCCGGACAGGTATCACGAGGTATAGTAGCGTGTATCCGGATATGTATCACGAGGTATAGTAGCGGGTATCCGGTCATGTAACTATGCTTGTATCTACCTGCGACTATCGAGCTAATAATGTTGGAGGACGACCCCGGGCGCCCAGTGGGTCTGTATTTCAGGCACGGACGGGTACCTAGGTAGATCCACCGACCTTCCGCAGATCAGCTGGATAGTTTCCTCACAATATACGTTCTCAAGCTCTGGAATGATGTTTACATTAACTGACGGGAATGAACATGATACGGATCTGGTAAAGTGCTTTTCCTATAAAAAACAAATACGTTATAAATAAAGATAAAAAGCTATTAAATGGAAGGTTTATTTGAGTATTTAAGAAATATTATGTGCGGTACACAAACATTATGTTTTGCCAACCTATATTAGTTATCTACAAATATTTATATTAATATTTCGTTTGCAATAACTGCTATTTATTCACGTTAAATGTTACAGATCTAATACATATTGTGACAAACAAAGAAACACTGTCAGGGGCGTAGCTGAGTCCTACATGATGTTGCTATTGGGGTATGGGGACATGCTCCACCACAATTGTTTAACTCTTTCAACATCGAATAAATTCAGAGCATGTGCAAACAACATAGATCCAGATCAGCCGCGGCGTAACGGGATCAGGATCTATGTTGTTTGCTATTCGGACAGGTGCTTCAGCTCCACTGTCTGAAGAGCAATCAGCATATAGCCTGATCAGACGGCATGTTCTATTCTGTCCGATCGGGTTCTCTACTTTTTTACAAAGTCGCTTTTATGCGACATTGGCGGTGAAAGAGTTTAATCGTTACATAGTCTTATGTACGTTGTGGGCTTAAATTTGGTTTTAAGTTTATTAGGTTGAGTATTAGATCTACATCATTTTTATAGATAAAACAAATTAAATGAATTTGTCACTCAAGATATAATTTTATTTAGATCAATTTTTGCAAAATGATGCACAGGCCCCGGGCCTATAGTTCCTACGTGGAGCTACGCCAATAAGTGTCACATACAGTGTACATCCCAGGCAGAGGTTTAATTTCGGTTTGCATAGGTGAGAATTGAGCGTGTTAACAATAGCGCTGATTCAGCCCTTTACGATACATTGTGTGTATGTTCTGGGTTCAGTGTGTGTGTGTGTGTGTGTGTGTGTGGGTTCAGTGTGTGTGTGTGTGTGTGTGTGTGTGTGTGTGTGTGTGTGCGTGCGTGCGTGCGTGCGTGCGCATTCCAGACCCATTCCACAGTCTCCTCTGGTTCTTTTACATGCACGGTGTAAAGCACCGACACGAGACCTCTGTTTAAAGTACCATCTGAAATACTGGTAATTGTATTAGGGTCAGACGGGGGATCGAACCTGCGATCCCTGGATTACCAGTCCAGCGTGCTACCATTGAACTACAGATCCGTCTGTTGGGTTTAATGCACACAAGCGTAGGTTATATGGCGATTCTGCAGCTGCGGATCTGTAGTCCAGTGGTGAAAACACGAACTTCCATTGAATCTGCCAACTGGAATTCGCATTCTGCATGTTTATGATCAATGTTCGTGTTTTGGTGTATCAGCATTTACAGTAAATAGTGTTGTATCTGGTTGTATAGCCTGGTTTAATTTAGACTATATGTTAGGATAACGGATAGAACACAAAACGGAACTTCCAATATCAGATCGTACGAAACGAAAGCCAAGTAACTAATGAGGCAAGATTTATATTAAAAGCATGTCTCTTTGATGTGGTTATCACAAAATGCAGGAGGAACAAAAGAAAAGGTTACAGTCGGCAAGTGAAAAATGCACGGCAAGGGAATTCCGTGCATGTTACTGGAAGCCACTTCTAAAGCGTTCCCTACGATAGCAGACGACTACCGGCGCCATTGTAATCTCGCGCAAGCACGTGCTTATTTTGACATCTGACAGTTTAGTTTGTTCCGCCAATTCATCAGTAAATTAAGTCATTGGGGATGAAATTGAAGACAGGAATTTATCTATTTTAATATACCGCACACGATTAAAGAGAGAGATACATACCATAATCTTCTATTTATAGACAGAAATATCAGCGTAGAAATTACAGTCATGTTCTATACCATTGCACCGTCAATGAAACATTCGGACAATTAGGTCAGACACCGCTATTGAAATCTTCATATGCCACTATTACATGGGGAAAGCGTGAGCGGACAGAATTCCTGATTAAGCTTAGACCGCCTTTAGATAACATGTACGTGACATGTGTAGACACAATATACATGAAAAAGAACATAACGCTTAACACTTGTCCATACTATATGCAGAGTGACGCAATCACTATAGATGATGATGACGATATTTAGTATGCTCGCAAATAATGTCACCATTCCTTAGATGTCAACGCTCTTCCTCCTATAATGCCATATTCAGTAAATTATATTGGCCTTCATCAGTGATCGGTTGACTATTAGACTAAACAATGCAGGAAGGAACAGCAGAGTAGATATTACAGTTATGTTTTATACCGTTTCACCGTCACAGGAAACATGCCGACCATTAGGCCAGACACATCTATTGAAATGTCCATAGGCCGTCATTGTAACATACAATCTCATTACATGTTCCCCAAAAATAGTTTGCAAACAAAAAAACTGTAGTTTGCAACAGACTTACATTGTAACTTTGAAACAGCAGAAAATTGCAAGCTAAATGCCGTGTTTTATTATTTTTAACCAAAGGACACACAGTCCTTACTCTGAATGCATTATTTGGTAGTGAATGCTCCACTGACACATACAGTTATAAAAATAATATGTTGTTTATTTGTAACCAAACATACTCAACTAAAATATACCAAAACATGCAGCTGTAGGTTATTGTATTTTAATCGTTTTAAGTCACTTTCACTATCGCACGTGGACGTGAACTCCGGGCCTTTCCCATCTGAAGCGAACGCTCTACCGCAGCGGTATAACGTTTAAATGTGTGTTTTACGTTTATTTATCGTCGCTACCGGTTGCCCATATGAGCGACGCCTCCTGAAGAGATTAGTCATTTTAGATTTTTGGAGGATAGTGCATGATACAGACAGAGACCCATTCCAGAGTCTCCTCTGGTTCTTTTACTTGCACGGTGTACAGCACCGACACGAGACATCGGTTTAACGTCCCATCTGAAAGACTGTTAATTTTATTAGGGTCAGACGGGGGATCGAACCTGCGATCCCTGGATTACCAGTCCAGCGTGTTACCACTGGACTACAGATCCGTCTGTTAAAGTTTAAATATAAGTCTTGTTACCTATATATGCTATAGTAATAGCATTTGATTGTTAAAATAACACAGCGAGCAACGTGCACGCTCGTGCAGGAGATGGATAAGATCATTCTAGTATTTCTAGCGTCGCCCATTAAATATATAATATAGTTATTGTGCATTTTAGGTCCAAGCGAGAATATTGTTGAAGTTCAAGGTCGACTGCTACAGACACTGCTGAAGAGCTACGACAAAAGGATTTTACCGCAGATAAATGATTCCGTTCCAATCGGTCTCTCTATAGGAATCAAGCTGATGAACTTAATTGAACTTGTAAGATTTTATAATTCAGAAAACACTCTAATACTCGAATACTAATTCTTCTTCGGTTTGTTTGTACAACAGGTCCATTGTGGACAATTGTCGTACAAAGTAAGTCTGTCGTAGTGGAGAAGGCCACCCACATTTTTCTTCGTTTTGTTTGTACAACAGGGCCAACTGCTTCTTCGTTTTGTTTGTACAACAGGGCCAACTGTGGACAATTGTCGTACAAAGTCAGTCTGTTGTGGTGGAGAAGGCCACCCACATTCTTCTTCGTTTTGTTTGTACAACAGGGCCAACTGTGGACAATTGTCGTACAAAGTCAGTATGTTGTGGTGGAGAAGGCCACTCACATTTCCTGGGTATAAACCTTTATTCAATTCTCCATCTCCGACAACTTTCTCACATATCATAATTTTATCCGATATGGAACGAACCTGCGGCCCCTGGTGATAGCGGTGAAAGGCGAGTTCTAACAACAGTGTCCTAGACCACTCGACCACTCTACCAGGGAGGCTCGTACTAATACCAATTACCAGTAGGCAAAGAGAGTTGTTTTTTCAATTTAAAACAACGATACTCCTTCACTAGTTTCGTCTGTGCACTATCACATGTATACACTGCTGATGTGGCAATGTTTCTGTTCACATTGGATGCATAACCAGTTATAGATAATGCATGTTGACATGTCCATTGCAGGCGTTATACGAATATGCATAAAGCATAGCCTATTGTTGAGAACAAATAACTATTGATGTAGGGTATATTACATTAGTCACATGTACATAAAAGGAAAATGATGAAAACATATTTGATAAAATCATAACCACAGCAAAGTGAGCACAGCACATGCTGTAAAACAACTGGAAACATATGTTTTGTTAAATGTTTATTTAACCATATTTTATTGCAAATCAATAGTACATATGTCATACACGTAAAGATACAATACATAGCATGAAAATACAAATGGTTTGGGCCACACGTTTTAGCAACATTAGACAACGGCCCGCACCGAAAACATAAGTGTTTACTCGTTATATACTTTGCTATGACGTATAACAATAAACTGCTTACATTGAATCACAGACGTTTGATATCTCATCAATTGATTTAAAAAGGGTTAACTTACCCACACACCTACCAATACTAAAGAAGATGTTTTTATAAAGATCTAGCGTTTTACATTACTATACTAAGCTGGTGTTTTATTTGAGTGCATTTAACGTCGCTACCGGTTGCCCATTAGAGCGACGGGCACTTTGCCTAACAACACCTTTCCTGGGTAGGCTCCAGCGGTTTACAAGTAGTTGGTGCACCAACCTCCGTAAGAAACTGTCAACCTTTTCATATACATAGACACGGAGCTAGAACCCGTAGAAATCAGTGATGATAGGTTACAGTGGTACACAAGTCAGTAATCTTAACAACTCGACCACGGATGCGGTCATTTCCATTGTGATGGAATCGTCGACGAATATATTAATATATACCAGTACATGTATTTATATGTGGCTGTCTGTTATTTTAATGGTTATGTAACTGTGAACAATTGTAAAGGTTTCAGGGTTCATTCTAGGTCAGAATTTTTGTGAGAAGTGAGAAAGCGCGTGATCGCTTCCTTAAATGGTGTTCTTTAATATACTTCTGCAAAATAGTGTTAAATGCACAGTACAACCATTAAATACAACATTAGCAGAACAGTTATATAAGTAGATTTTTCATCTGATGAACCCTTCGGGATACTATGGTTGATATTTCATGAAACGCTTTACGAATGTTTATTTACGCTTTAGCTTCTTCTACGGTATTACTTTCACTTCAACACATGTTCCTTTACAGTTCGAACACGAAGAGATACTGGAGACCAGCGTATACATGCAGCAGATATGGACCGACTTCCGGCTGAGCTGGGACCCATCTAGGTACCAGCGAATACACGTCATACATGTTCCCGTTGATGAACTGTGGCAACCGGATATCTCATTATACAACAAGTGAGTTAGCCTGGGTTCCATTCTGTCGATATTTCACTAGTTTACCTCTGGCAAATTGACATTATTATCAGAAACTCAATACGGCCCAATTAATGATATCGGTGTTAAGATATATTTATATGACTGACCAGGCAAAATATATCAACGCATGTTCCCAGACAACAAGTGAGTCAGAGATACAAGTACCGTAAGCTAAGCCAAGTACGTAAGCTAAGCCACTTACCGTAAGCTAAGCCAAGTACCGTAAGCTAAGCCACGTACCGTAAGCTAAGCCAAGTACCGTATGCTAAGCCAAGTACGTAAGCTAAGCCACGTACCGTAAGCTAAACCAAGTATCGTAATATAAACGAAGTACCCTAAGCTAAACCAAGTACCGTAAGCTAACCAAAGTACCATAAGCTAAACAAAGTACCGTAAGCTAAACCAAGTACCGTAAGCTAAGCCAAGAACCTTAAGCTAAGCCAAGTACCGTAAGCTAAGACAAGTACCGTAAGTTAAACCAAGTACCGTAATCTAAGCCAAGTACCGTAAGTTAAACCAAGTACCTTAAGCTAAGCCAAGTACCGTAAGCTAAACCAAGTACCGTAAGCTAACCAAAGTACCCTAAGATAAACCAAGTACCTTAAGCTAAGCCAAGTACCGTACGCTAAGCCAAGTACCGTACGCTAAGCCAAGTACCGTACGCTAAGCCAAGTACCATACGTTAAACCAATACCGTAATCTAAGCCAAGTACCGTACGCTAAGCCAAGTACATTAAGCTAAGCCAAGTACCGTAACTTAAACCAAGTACCGTAAGCTAAGCCAAGTACCGTAAGTTAAACCAAGTTCATTAAGCTAAGCCAAGTACCGTAAGCTAAACCAAGTACCGTAAGATAAACCAAGTACCATAAGCTTAGCCAAGTACATTAAGCTAAACCAAGTACCCTAAGGTAAACAAAGTACCGTAAGCTAAACCAAGTACCGTTAGCTAAGCCAAGTACCGTACGCTAAACCAAATACCGTAAGCTAAACCAAGTAGCGTAAACTAAACCAAACACCGTAAGCTAAACCAAGTACCCTAAGCTAAGCCAAGTACACTAGGATAAACCAAGTACCCTAAGCTAAAGCAAGTATCCTAAGCTAAGCCAAGTACCGTAAGCTAAACCACGTACCGTAAGCTAAACCAAGTACCGTTAGCTAAGCCAAGTACCGTACGCTAAACCAAATACTGTAAGCTAAACCAAGTAGCGTAAACTAAACCAAATACCTTAAGCTAAACCAAGTACCCTAAGCTAAGTCAAGTACACTAGGCTAAACCAAGTACCCTAAGCTAAACCAAGTATCCTAAGCTAAGCCAAGTACCGTAAGCTAAGCCAAGTACCGTAAGTTAAACCAAGTACATTAAGCTAAGCCAAGTATCGTAAACTAAACCAAGTACCGTAAGCTAAACCAAATACCGTAAGATAAACCAAGAACCATAAGCTAAGCCAAGTACATTAAGCTAAACCAAGTACCCTAAGCTAAACCAAGTACCGTTAGCTAAGCCAAGTACCGTACGCTAAACCAAATACCGTAAGCTAAACCAAGGAGCGTAAACTAAACCAAATACCTTAAGCTAAACCAAGAAACCTAAGCTAAGCCAAGTACACTAGGCTAAACCAAGTACCCTAAGCTAAACCAAGTATCCTAAGCTAAGCCAAATACCGTAAGCTAAACCAAGTACCGTAAGCGAAACCTTCCAAAAACTTACTTGGCCGTTGGCATGGTTTCGTGTTATTTTAGATAGTTGTTACTGTTGTGTTAATGGAGGCCATTTTCGAATCAATTAAAGGACGAATTAGCTCGAGATAGTGAGTAAACACATCTATCATGTGGCAGTCTCTGCCAGAGATTAGATGACAGTTCCGAAGACGCATACACCATTTACAGTACTAATCCATATGGTCCACTCATTCAATCAACGTATGTCATATGGTATGAATTTCTCATGCGCCTATTCTCCAATCAAAACACCAATAAGTCAGTGGTAATTACCTGGGGGAAAACGCACGGTGTATCTAAAGTAACTACGCTCTTGCTCACGAAACACGGGTTGAGCAGCGTACATGTATTTGCAATCAGTATTAGACGACGTGTTGCGTGGTTTCCATCACCTGCGTAATAATTTGATATTTTTATGGGTGCACACTAGTTTGCATATTTTCATCTAACATTAAAACAATCTTCGTAAAATTCTGTAACGTGTGTGCTACGATAGAAAATGAAAACCATCTGATACCTGCTAACGCTTTTCTTTGTGTGACGCCAATGAGGTTGATGCAACGTTTTATTTGTGTGACGTCAATGAGGTTGATGCAACGTTTTTATTTGTGTGACGTCAATGAGGTTGATGCAACGTTTTTATTTGTGTGATGTCAATGAGGTTGATGCAACGTTTTGGTCAATGGCGTTCTTCGGTGCGGGGCACGTAATGTATATGCTAGAATATGCTGAATCTGAAACCGCTATCTTTGTTTTCAGTGCTGAGGTTCATCTTGAAACTATGAACACATTGGCTATGGTGTTCAGTAACGGGCACGTGTATTACGCGCCCAAGGCTCGTATCAGAACGCGTTGTGAAATAGACATGACACAGTTCCCATACGACCAGCAAATGTGCTCTATTAAGTTTGGGTCGTTCACTTACGACGGTAATAGAATGAATCTCACAATGTATCCGGTAAGCCATTATACTACTCATATGTACGAGAGACCGATCGTCACATTCGCTATTTCATCATTTCACGATTTCATTTTCACGATTTCAGCTTCGTGAATTCACGGTGTTGAAATCGTGAACTCGTGTGATTCCATGAATATGAAGAGGTGAATGTACATATACATGTAAATTGATTGCCTTAATTGACACATTGTTGGGTTTTTTTAAATTGTTTAATATTAGCGTTCAATGTATAAATGGATTTGCACTCGGTGACTTAGAGGACTAAATTGCCGTCGATGTTGGTTTGTTATTTGGGGTTTAACGTCTCACCGACAGCTTATGTCATATGACGACTTTCTAACTATTATTGGTGGAGGAATACCCCGGATGTTCCTCCGAGCAGTCGTTCACGCACTGACTGACACCCGGGTAGAACCACCGACCCACTGTAGACCTACTGGATAGCTTCCTGACTTGAAAGAATTAGACACCCCCAGTGAGATTCGAACCTACAGCCGTGAGGGGCAAGTTATTTGAAGTCAGCGACCGTAACCACGGATGTCGCTCTCGTCGATGTAGGCAGTACGTAATACATATATGTTGTACGTTATATATATTTATGAGGGGTTTCCAAAGTACACAGCACAAGGCTAAAGTTTTCAACAATTGTACAGTTGATTAACATAATTAGTGCATACTGTTGTTCCTATGGATACAGGCTGCATATAGCTGGCTACCGATAAGCGTGATTAAAAGCTGGCATCTTACGTTAGGCAATACATAGCCTAGTGAATTATGATTGGCTTCTGAATACCGATGGAGCATCAATCTGAATGATGAATTGATAAGCTAATCATCTCCTGCTTACAATGATTTGACCATTTGGTTCGTAATGTGTATAAAATAGCACTCCATGTTGTACTGAACGAGAATCATTGCTAGTTACTATCGATCTATCATGTCACATGTGCTTGTTATGCAGGCTCGAAGCATTCTAAAATTAATAATTAATTAAAAGTTTGATTTCATAATACATGCTCGTGAACATTCCCCGCTAACGTTAGCGGAGAGCCAATACATACTGATTACATCAGTCGATACGTTACAACTAGAATACATTGACCGGTAGCAGCCAGTCAGAAACAGGGTTTATCGTGATATGCAACTTCAGCCATGCCACACAACAAACGTCAGGTTAACGAGTATTGATGTTCTGTATGCTACAAGACATATATTGCATTTAATTATTCGTAATAAAATGAATCACGTCTGGATTCTGCAGGTCTCGGATCGTTAATTTTATTACCTCATAATTGCAATACAATTGATGTAACTTACGTATAATACATGCAGGCGCGTAGCTGCCATTAGGCCAAAAGGCCCGGGCCTGTACATCATTTTGACAACAAAAATATATTTTACTATAATAGACCTAGGCTACCTAGATATTCCTGTCCTAGACCTATAATAATGTATAATAGATACTATAATAGACCTAGGCTACCTAGATATTCCTGTCCTAGACCTATAATAATGTATAATAGATACTATAATAGACCTAGGCTACCTAGATATTCCTGTCCTAGACCTATAATAATGTATAATAGATACTATAATAGACCTAGGCTACCTAGATATTCCTGTCCTAGACCTATAATAATGTATAATAGATACTATAATAGACCTAGGCTACCTAGATATTCCTGTCCTAGACCTATAATAATGTATAATAGATACTATAATAGACCTAGGCTACCTAGATATTCCTGTCCTAGACCTATAATAATGTATAATAGATACTATAATAGACCTAGGCTACCTAGATATTCCTGTCCTAGACCTATAATAATGTATAATAGATACTATAATAGACCTAGGCTACCTAGATATTCCTGTCCTAGACCTATAATAATGTATAATAGATACTATAATAGACCTAGGCTACCTAGATATTCCTGTCCTAGACCTATAATAATGTATAATAGATACTATAATAGACCTAGGCTACCTAGATATTCCTGTCCTAGACCTATAATAATGTATAATAGATACTATAATAGACCTAGGCTACCTAGATATTCCTGTCCTAGACCTATAATAATGTATAATAGATACTATAATAGACCTAGGCTACCTAGATATTCCTGTCCTAGACCTATAATAATGTATAATATATACTATAATAGACCTAGGCTACCTAGATATTCCTGTCCTAGACCTATAATAATGTATAATAGATACTATAATAGACCTAGGCTACCTAGATATTCCTGTCCTAGACCTATAATAATGTATAATAGATACTATAATAGACCTAGGCTACCTAGATATTCCTGTCCTAGACCTATAATAATGTATAATAGATACTATAATAGACCTAGGCTACCTAGATATTCCTGTCCTAGACCTATAATAATGTATAATTGACCTAGGCTACCTAGATATTCCTGTCCTAGACCTATAATAATGTATAATAGATACTATAATAGACCTAGGCTACCTAGATATTCCTGTCCTAGACCTATAATAATGTATAATAGATACTATAATAGACCTAGGCTACCTAGATATTCCTGTCCTAGACCTATAATAATGTATAATAGATACTATAATAGACCTAGGCTACCTAGATATTCCTGTCCTAGACCTATACTAATGTATAATAGATACTATAATAGACCTAGGCTACCTAGATATTCCTGTCCTAGACCTATAATAATGTATAATAGATACTATAATAGACCTAGGCTACCTAGATATTCCTGTCCTAGACCTATAATAATGTATACTAGATACTATAATAGACCTAGGCTACCTAGATATTCCTGTCCTAGACCTATAATAATGTATAATAGATACTATAATAGACCTAGGCTACCTAGATATTCCTGTCCTAGACCTATAATAATGTATAATAGATACTATAATAGACCTAGGCTACCTAGATATTCCTGTCCTAGACCTATAATAATGTATAATAGATACTATAATAGACCTAGGCTACCTAGATATTCCTGTCCTAGACCTATAATAATGTATAGTAGATACTATAATAGACCTAGGCTACCTAGATATTCCTGTCCTAGACCTATAATAATGTATAATAGATACTATAATAGACCTAGGCTACCTAGATATTCCTGTCCTAGACCTATAATAATGTATAATAGATACTATTTGTTATTATATCCGAGTTTGTCTTTTAAATACAGCAGAATGCGGGAAATTGCATCCTAAAAACCAAAATATTCCGGGGGGTATGCCCCCGGACCCCCTAGCAACCTCGTTCGCTACGCTCACTCAACATTCTTTAGCCGGGCCTGCACATAATTTGCCTCCTGGCTACGTCCCTGACATGTGTGTTGATGCCGTTTCTAAATGATAGTTGGCAGAGCGGAAGTATATATCAAACCGTCAACCACAAACTGTGTTAGCCTCCATTTACGTCTTGTTGATTAATGAATTAATTAATATAGTTAAGAAGGTCACGGCCGAATGGTCTAACACGCCGTTGTTAGAACTCGCCTTTCACCGGTATCACCAATGCAGGACGACAGGTTCGCGCCATATCAGGGAAACTTGATACAATGATGGTATATGATAGGTGAAGGTTTCAGTTGCTTGCGGCGGAGGCTGGAGAATTAAGTACTGGGGTGTGTGTCGTCTTCTTCAACCACAACACATTGACTTTCTACGATATTGCCCCCCCCCCCCCAGAGTGGGCATGTACATATGAATGGAGGAAGTAAAAACTATAACGGCATTTTGGTTTCCCGTGAAACCAAAGTCAATCTAGCTTAAGGTGTCAACAAATACCACCTTTTGTTATTCAAGTGTATGGTTTCTATAGACAGGTTTCACCCTATTCAAACGGAGTTGGTTTACACGGGCCAACACATCAATGGACTGTCAACAATCGGATTGATTGACAACTATGGTCATAAGCAATGTTAGCACTCTCTTTATTACCGTAAGAGACAAAAATGCATTTTTGTGATGATTCGTATTTTGGCACAAATAATAATATTTCCTCGTTTTGGACAACATATTCTAGAGTCAGAGATTGAGACATATTAGTCACTTACTGCCCCTGAAAACTGCTAAAAGTAGGTTGTGCCTTTAAATTGGTTTCCTCTGTTTTTATCGTTGTTTCCATTGCACGACATGCTATCCATTATGTTCTCATCTTTTATTATTAAATTATTAATTCTCGACAGATCAGACAGTATATCGTACGGATATTGGTTATCAATTAACATGGTTTTGATAAAATTACATTATCATACCGCAACATCTGGCTAGGGAACAACAGTAAAAACAAAGGATTCCAACTTAAAGGAGACATATACATCTAGGGATAACTCGAATTTTATCTGTCAAGGGAGGTAATAAAAACACAGCAATGTCTCTCATTCTATTCAAAGTGGATATACATACTGTCAAACCTGTGTTAAGCAGCCATCCAAGGGAATCTCAGAAAGTGGCTGCTTAGCACGGGTGGCTGCTTAATAGAGGTCAAATGTATAATAAAACAACATATTAGGAATCTGGAAACTGGCTGCTTAATACAGGTTGGCTGCTTAATGGAGGTGACCACTAACACAGGTTTGACTGTAGAATGTCGGGTATTAATTATCCGTCTCGCATAACTAACCGAATTCATATGCATAAATGTACTTATATCGTTAATTGAAAGCTATACATTGAACTTTATTCAGATTTCTATGTTTCTAGGAAAACAATACGTTTGATTTAACGGATTACACGACCAACAAGGAGTGGCACGTCGTATCCACATCCGCAACTATCATCACCAAGAGGTACGAGTGTTGTCCGGAACCATATCAGCACATCCGGTTTAATCTTAATTTACAGGTAACATATGCTACTGTACTGAGAATGTGTTTAGAAATTAAACAGAACTAATATAGTACATCCATTGTAATACTAGATTCCAGGTAAACTATGCTAAGTACTGTACTCAGAATGTGCTGAGAAATTAAACAGAACTAATATAGCACATCCATGATTGTAATCCTAGATTCCAGGTAAAATATGCTAAGTACTGTACTCAGAATGTGCTGAGAAATTAAACAGAACTAATATAGCACTTCCATTGTAATCCTAGATTCCAGGTAAAATATGTCACACTACGTGAACTTCCAATGCCATCTTAGATTCCAGATGAAATATGCTACAATACTCAGAATGTGCTTGGAAATCAACCGGAACTATAGTAGCACATTCAGTGTAATGATAGATTCCAAGTACGATATGCTACACTTCTCCGAATTTCACACTATGCAACACGCCGTTAATACACCAATACGTTGAATACGACCATCGATTAAATATCTCAGTTTCAGTCGTTTCATTAGATGTTCGTGTTTTATTTGTAACATCATAACAATAATAAAAATAAACTGGGTTATTCTAGCAATAGAAAGCAGCGGAATCACATGTTATATTATCACTGCTTTACGCTTATGGTTTCTAACAACAGACAGACAGACAGACAGACAGACAGACAGACAGGCAGGCAGGCAGGCAGGCAGGCAGGCAGGCAGGCAGGCAGGCAGGCAGGCAGGCAGGCAGGCAGGCAGGCAGGCAGGCAGGCAGGCAGGCAGGCAGGCAGGCAGGCAGGCAGGCAGGCAGGCAGGCAGGCAGACAGACAGGCAGACAGACAGACAGACAGACAGACAGACAGACAGACAGACAGACAGACAGACAGACAGACAGACAGACAGACAGACAGACAGACAGACAGACAGACAGACAGACAGACAGACAGACAGACAGACAGACAGACAGACAGACAGACAGACAGACAGACAGACAGGCAGGCAGGCAGGCAGGCAGGCAGGCAGGCAGACGTTCTAGCGTCATTTAGCGCCTGGTTGCGTAATGTTCTATCATAAAAACGTTTTCACCCTAAGATAAAAAAAGAAAGGTTACTACCACTATTTATCACCCATGAACATATACTCGTACGAAAAAGAAAGTGTGCACTTGGTTAGTGGGGAAATAATATACTTATATTCACACGTAAAACAGTGTTCTGGTAGTTGTCAAATTTCAATTAAAAGTAAAACATCGTGTAGCCAATACATTTTTACACATTTTGATACCAAATTTGCCTATTTATTGCTTCTATATATAAGTATAAAATGTTCCCTCTAACCAAGTGCACACTTTCTTTTTCGTGTGAATACATAGATATATATGTGTATCACTCGTGGCTGGTACTGCCATATTCGTGAAATATAATTCGACCATACACTGAGGCGTACCCATGGGTTGTTCAGGAGACTCGAGTATCCCCATCTTAATTTCCAGAGTGATGATTTTTCATCTATTCATTTCCTATAAAATCGTTACACCAGCACCTAACCTCATTTTACACAACAATTAACAGGACATTGCACAATCTGGTATTTAGTTGTTTTTTAAATTTGCTGGTGAAGCATTGCACCAGACCTCTAGGATGGGCCAACTGCGGCGACCAGACCAGCTTAACTGCCCTGGGTATGGTGTTAATAATAACTTAACAGACAGATATATAGCCCAGTGGTAACACGCTGGACTGGTAATCCAGGGATCGCAGGTTCGATCCGCCGTCTTAACAGTCTTTCAGATGGGACGTTAAACCGAGGTCTCGTGTCGGTGCTTTACACCGTGCACGTAAAAGAACCAGAGACGACTCTGGAATGGGTCTCTCTCTGTATCATTGCACTATCCTCCAAAATCTAAAATGACTAATATCTTCAGGAGGCGTCGCTCATATGGGCAACCGGTAGCGACGATAAATAAACGTAAAACACACACATAATAACTTAGCACCCCATTTGTCTTGGATACGCCTCTGCAAACACGTAACCTCCATAACATAAATGATGAACGCCATACGGGCATCTAATGTGTTACTTACATTGAACAGAACTTGATTGACTAGCGCGTATACTACTCAAGAGTAACGCCATTTCCCTCTTTCCCTCTGGAACGTGTATATGTTTCCGAGAAAACCGGTTTGATACAAGCACGAATCGTTTATATTTCAGAGAAAATCTGTTTATTACACACACGTGTTCATATTACCAGCGGTTGTGATAGCAATTCTAGTGCCATTCCAATTTCTTTTGCCGCCAGATTGCCGGGAGCGGCTGACAATTGGTATGTATATATTACACAACCTTACAAATTACTAAGTGCTAAAGTGATGAATATTCTTATAAATATTCCAAAGATCAGATGTTTCTACTTCATAGAGATCAAGCGTATCAAAGCAACCAACTAAATATGATATATTATAAAACAATTATCAAGCTGAAGAAAGTAGTTTCTAACATGTTTCTAATTTATATATATATATATATATATATATATATATATATATATATATAGAAAATAGCACTTAGCTGTTTTCACAACAAAGGAGGTGTAGGATTGGAATTTTGATCGAGATAGAAATTTTACGTTGTTTCTACTTTACTATAATTATATATATATTGTTCATGTATAATATACTTTACAGTGTCTACGTCACTATCTATATAGTTCAAACATGTATACTTTACTATGTAGTTTCTACGTATATAGTTCACGTTTACTGTACTATAAAGCTTATACGTTACTATCTATATAGATCATGTATGTTACCGTTTCTATGTTGTATAATACATGTTCCACGCTGCTATATGCGTGTTCATTGTATATTACAGGTTCCACGCTGCTATATCCGTGTTCATTGTATATTACAGGTTCCACGCTGCTATATCCGTGTTCATTGTATATTACAGGTTCCACGCTGCTATATCCGTGTTCATTGTATATTACAGGTTCCACGCTGCTATATCCGTGTTCATTGTATATTACAGTTTCCACGCTGCTATATCCGTGTTCATTGTATATTACAGGTTCCACGCAGTCGCTGCTATATCCGTGTTCATTGTATATTACAGTTTCCACGCTGCTATATCCGTGTTCATTGTATATTACAGGTTCCACGCTGCTATATCCGTGTTCATTGTATATTACAGGCTCCACGCTGCTATATCCGTGTTCATTGTATATTACAGGTTCCACGCTGCTATATCCGTGTTCATTGTATATTACAGGCTCCACGCTGCTATATCCGTGTTCATTGTATATTACAGGCTCCACGCTGCTATATCCGTGTTCATTGTATATTACAGGTTCCACGCTGCTATATCCGTGTTCATTGTATATTACAGGTTCCACGCTGCTATATCCGTGTTCATTGTATATTACAGGCTCCACGCTGCTATATCCGTGTTCATTGTATATTACAGGTTCCACGCTGCTATATCCGTGTTCATTGTATATTACAGGCTCCACGCTGCTATATCCGTGTTCATTGTATATTACAGGTTCCACGCTGCTATATCCGTGTTCATTGTATATTACAGGCTCCACGCTGCTATATCCGTGTTCATTGTATATTACAGGTTCCACGCTGCTATATCCGTGTTCATTGTATATTACAGGCTCCACGCTGCTATATCCGTGTTCATTGTATATTACAGGTTCCACGCTGCTATATCCGTGTTCATTGTATATTACAGGCTCCACGCTGCTATATCCGTGTTCATTGTATATTACAGGCTCCACGCTGCTATATCCGTGTTCATTGTATATTACAGGTTCCACGCTGCTTCTGGGAACAACTGTACTCATAGCAATGATACAGAACTTCTTGCCAGAGGCACATCCAACCCTCCCTTATATAGGTAAACATCTAGCCGTTCTTGATTTGTTGGGTATTATTATTATTAAGGTTAAAGGAGTGTATTTATATTGCTATGTTATCATATTCTAGATCAGATAGAGATTACCTAGCACCAATACCAAACGACCTATAAAATAAATCGTATGTCAGCATTACTTTAAATGCTCGCCCATATGGTTCGCCGGCGGCGAGGGTAAATAAGCTCAATCATCATCATTACTTTAATTTATTTTTATTATCTCAAAATAATTACGTCGTGCAATATCGCGATTCTGATTGGCCGATTCAGCCCATGTGATCGCAGTTCATAACCCAATGAAGTGCACAATTATTCTATTCTCATTAATATTCATAGCGGACTATTGTTTTGTATGTTCACGGTGTCGAATCAAAAGGACAACTTATATTAAAATATTAGTTTTAATTATAACAATTGAATGTTCCTTTCCTGCTTGCCATCGATGTATGAAGTGTCAGTTGTTTTACACCTAATTTACATAAAAACCGAATGCCCAATCAGAAAATAATATACATGACTTACTTACATGATAATTCTTTATCAGAAAGATGAAAAGGTGTATTATTCTTTACATTCCATATTCCATTGTATTGGATTTATATGCTGTCCCTATGCGACGCATGCATGTAGTCCTCCAAAATTGAAGCACTGACCCAAACACAATGCTCGGGTTTCTGTTTCTAGACAACGTGATTGGGCGGGTGGACGGCTTAATGCCGGGTGTTAGAAAGACGTGGTGTCTTTTGTAAGTAAAGGCACTTTTCGCATATATAAATCTAACAAAGACCTGCTGCGATGTCTTATATATAGTATCCGTTATGTGGTCCAATAAACTTGGTACCAAGTAGTGTTGTATTGTTGTCCAAGTAATATTCTACCATTGTCAGTTAAAACGGTTTCACCAAATGACGCTATTTTAAAAGAGGTATATCTAATTATGGTACGTTTTATTTTCAGTGCAATTGTACTGCCTAACTGATATATACTGAGTCAAAAAAGAAACGATACCTGGTGTTTATGTGTCTATAATTTCAACATTTATTAAGAAAATTCTTTGAAAATTCATAAGATGATAGTCCAACATGTTTGAAAGAGGAACACATAAAGCATAATGAGCCTCCGAAACTGTCTGCTGCGCGATGACGTAATTCGTCGGACAGGGGTCTAATGGAGTTTTCACACAGACGTCAATACCGAGTATGGGCACCATTTGCGTCTCTCACTGCAATGAACCGCCGTCGCATCGAACGGAAGAGTGTCTGAATCTCTTGCTGGTCAATATTTGTCCACTCCTGACGCAAAACATCCCTCAGTTGGTTTAACGTTACCGGCTGACGTCGTCTGACGCGGCGGTCTAACGTATCCCACAAATGTTCTATGGGTGACAAGTCTGGTGACAAAGCAGGCCACGGCAGGGTTTCAATATTGTTCTGCTCCAATAATGTGGTGGAAATCCGAGCAGTATGACACCTGGCGTTGTCCTGTTGGAACAGTGTGACGTTTCTGTTGGCGTTAAAGAACGACACAACAACTGGCGCAAGGATCTCACCACAGTACCGCTGGGCGTTTAGGTTCCCGTCCACCACTAACAGTTCAGTACGACTGCTGAAGGTGATACCGCCCCACGCCATAACGCTTCCGCCCCCGAACAGATCGACCTAACGTACACATGCGTCGGCGTAACGTTCACCACACATGCGTCGGCGTAACGTTCACCGCGTCTGCGATATACCCGCTCTCTGCCATCCGCTCGACGCAAACAGAACCGCGATTCATCGCTAAACATCACCGAATTCCACTGTAACCGAGTCCAGCGAGCACGTTCTGTCGTCCATTCCCGCCGTACGTCACGGTGACGTCGTGTCAGGATGGGTCCAATGTATGGCCGATAGGCACGAATGCCACGTTCACCGAGCCGGTTCCTGACTGTGTGTGCACTGATGCGATTGTTGGTCATCCCAGGAGTAACGGCAGCTGTGTGCGTAGCAGGTAGGAACCGGTCACGTAAATGTGACGTCCGAATGTGACGGTCCTGTTCACGCGTCGTCACACGTGGTCGACCAGACCTTGGACGGTTGTCCACCGATCCATGTGTTCGATAACGTCGAAGTAGAGGTGTTATCGTGATCCGCGTAACCCCGAGTCGATTTGCGACGTCACGCTGATGTAAACCGCCGTCAATCATGCCAATGGCATGCATTCTCTGATTGCGGTTTAGCCTAGGCATTTTGTTAGATGTAACAATGGGTATGTAAGGTGTTTTTCCTCGATGATAATGCAATACCAGTACAATAAACCGGTTTTCCGATGTGTACATGTGTAGGAAGTTGTCTTTGTTGAGGAGCACGTGCAAATCGGAAATTCGGCGTTCCAGGATTATCGGGTGTTTATTTACCTGTGTTTATGGTTGGCTGACGTTGCAATAAGATACCCGGTACTGATACGTAATAATATATTAAACCTTTCTATGGTTTTATCCGTTTTACGTCATTTTTAGTTTGGTATCGTTTCTTTTTTGACTCAGTATATTTAGTGTAACATTACTGCCTAACTTTAGTATCGTATATTTTCAGTGCAATATTACTGCCTAACTATAGTATGGTATATTTTCAGTGCAATATTACTGCCTAACTATAGTATGGTATATTTTCAGTGCAATAGTACTGCCTAACTATAGTATGGTATATTTTCAGTGCAATATTACTGCCTAACTATAGTATGGTATATTGTCAGTGCAATATTACTGCCTAACTATAGTATGGTATATTTTCAGTGCAATATTACTGCCTAACTTTAGTATCGTATATTTTCAGTGCAATATTACTGCCTAACTATAGTATTGTATATTTTCAGTGCAATATTACTGCCTAGCTATAGTATCGTATATTTTCAGTGCAATATTACTGCCTAACTATAGTATGGTATATTTTCAGTGCAATATTACTGCCTAACTTTAGTATGGTATAGTTTCAGTGCAATATTACTGCCTAACTTTAGTATCGTATATTGTCAGTGCAATATTACTGCCTAACTATAGTATGGTATATTTTCAGTGCAATATTACTGCCTAACTATAGTATGGTATATTTTCAGTGCAATATTACTGCCTAACTATAGTATGATATATTTTCAGTGCAATATTACTGCCTAACTTTAGTATGATATATTTCCAGTGCAATATTACTGCCTAACTTTAGTATGATATATTTCCAGTGCAATATTACTGCCTAACTTTAGTATGATATATTTCCAGTGCAATATTACTGCCTAACTTTAGTATGATATATTTCCAGTGCAATATTACTGCCTAACTTTAGTATGATATATTTCCAGTGCAATATTACTGCCTAACTTTAGTATGATATATTTCCAGTGCAATATTACTGCCTAACTATGGTATGGATAGCAATATCTATAATGCTATCCATTTGGGTTATTAACACTCAAAGCAGGGAACCAAGAAAGCGTAAGGTTCCTGGAATCGTTCGAAAGGTTTGTGCAAACTTATTCATGTATATTTTGTATGCTATCGCTCGAGGTATGCGATTAATGCACGTGTAGGATTCACGAGAGCGTCAACAAATATGACTCATTTCTGCTAGTTGTTCTATGTCAAACTGATGCAGGTGTTGCTACATAAAGCTATATTCCTGTAGGCTGTTACCATGCAATTCTATTCGTTACAAACCCAGAATTACACAAGTGTTCAGCAAATAAATGTGGAATTCGTGATAGCGCAGTGGATGCGCGTTCGCTTCAGGTCTGGAGTTCGAGTCCCGCTGGAGCCGTTACGATTGTGTCCTTAGGCAAGGCATTTAAATTCCACGTTGCCTCTTCTCTCTCCCTCGTGGCGATGGATTCCATCAGGAATGAGGTCTCGAGAGTGATTAATATAAGTTATAAGAACTTGTTTCGCAATCGAGATAAAATAAATTTGTATACACTAAATAAATACAGCTCTTTTAACAGTTTGAATGTATTTGAACATTGTTGAACAATATATAATCAAGGATTATACAGACCGGCACCCGAGTAGAACCATCGATCGTCCGCAATCCCGCTGGATAGCCTCATCACTAGCAACAATTCGACACGCCCAAATTCCACATTGCCTCTTCTCTCCCCCTCGTGGCGATGGATTCCATCAGGAATGAATGAGGTCTCGAGAGTGATTAATATAAGTTGTAAGAACTTGTTTGGCAATCGAGCTAAAATAAATTTGTATAAACTACGTTACACAAATTTACAACCACATAATTAATACATCAGTATGTAATAAGTTGAGATTTTGGAGATCATATAAGAAATGAAATTGCTGTATTGTAAAAACGAATAAACCATTTTCGCTTATTTAAAGTAGCAACGGCTGTCCAATTAACGCAGTGGTTAGCTGTTAGCGAGATCGTTTCTCACCAATGCAACCCGGGTTCGATCCTCATACCGAGAAGTATGTGTGATGGTACGGTGGTCGCCAGGTAGGACAGGTTGGGTTTCTCCTGGTACTCTGGTTTCAGCTCACACGAATAACCACATTTAAGCTTTCATCTGCGCCTACGATAGTGATTAAGATAAGTTGTTAAAGCTTGTTTCGCAATCGTTGTAAATTAATAAACTTTAAAGTTGCTACGTCAGAAACGACTCTATAATATTACAGAAACAGCCCCATTCTAGAGACTTCCTGAACGGCGTAAAAAATCACCGACATGAAACCTCGGTTTAAAGAATCATCTGAACGAAGATGATATGAATCTTAGTATGGTGTAGATCTGGATCGAGCCTACGACCCCTGTATTATCAGTACAACGGGTTAACATCTGGATCACCATATAGTTGTTATTTAAAGACTATTAAATACAAATAGACAATTCATACGGTCATGCACAGACGAGCCAGTAGTCCAGTGGTTAACACATTTGACTGCGAATCCAGGGATCGCAGGTTTGACCCCCCGTCTGACCCTAATCATATTAACAGTCTTTCAGATAGGACTTTAAACCGAGGTCTTGTATCAGTGCTTTATACTGTGCACGTAAATGAACCAGATGATAAATCTGAAATGACTAATCTCTTCAGGAGGCTTCGCTCATATGGGTAACCGGTAGCTGATTTCACAATACATGTACTGTCGTCATTAAGCATATTTTATTCTTAACTTAATAATATTTTATTACATATTTTCATATATTACATTACAAGTATACATACAATGAAATACGTGGACAACAATTAGAAATTAAATTAGGATTTATTATTATTGCTGTTATACGATTTAATCTGGGGAAAAAGCAAATGGGTTGGGCTACACGTTATGACAACATTATTTACAGCCCTCCCCATATATTATATATATATTTTATCTTTGGTGTATCTTGATATGATGGCTTCGTAACAGAGCCAACACATGACGTGACCGTTACGTAGTTGTGTCAGCAACGTGAAACCGGTCCTAGAATGCACCGGAACCGGATGTGGGAAGCACCTGGGTCGGAGGTAATAAAATGTTCTCAGATCTCAACTTCCAGTGAGATGATTGACTGATTCTAAGATTAACTCGCAGCTGAGCTAATCAGATACTTGAGACCAAGGTCATGACATTGTTCTCAAATCTCAAGAGATTTGATTGGTTGATTCTGAGAATTGCTCTTCGCTCAACCAATCAGAAGCTTGAGTTTGAGAAAAGTGTTATAACTCCCGGGAATCTAAATCATGTGGTATTATTTCTTTCAGTTGTTCTTAAAGACCTTAAAGAGGTTAGTTTGTCTGAATGAAGATAACTACTATCCGCTGGACGATACAGAGTCGGTATCCCTGAGGAGCATCGAAAAACAATCAGTGAACACAGACCACGCAAAGAACGATGGGAACAAATTGGAGAGAGATATGGAAGAAGTTTTGAAGCAAGTGAATACTCTTGTGATAAGAAGTACGATCATTGAATCTCATACGGATGCACGAACAGAGTGGTACCAGGTGGCCCTTGTGTTTGACAGAATTATGTGCTTTTTGTTTGCTTTAGTGTTTGTCGTATATAGTTGTGCGCTTTTGAGTTAACCGTTTGGTAACCGCAATGACGGCACAAATGATACATTAGACCATTAGACGGATATGTGATGTGTTCTTCTATAATTCTTGCAAATATGAATGAAAATTCTAGAGCAGAAGTCCACGTATGTTCGGGTAATCCCTTGTCATATTATTCCGGACTACCCACGGCTCAAGTGCCCGTGCAAAGTGACACTAAAACGAATACAATGCGGAATACGTATTCGTGTGCGATCAAACGTTATTTACTGAGGTATGTAGTTACATAAAACTGCCGGAATACGTATTCGTGTACGATAAAATGTTATTTACTGAGGGGTGTAGCTACATAAAACTGCCGGAATACGTATTCGTGTACGATAAAATGTTATTTTCTGAGGTATGTAGCTGCCATACAGTTGTCGGAATACGTATTCGTGTACGATAAAACGGTATGTACCGAGGTGTGTAGCTGCATACAACTGTTGTGACTACACATACGAGCATATTGGCTGACTGATTGCATTTGTTTGCTTTGGGTGTTTAAAGGAGCATCAACAGCTTAGGTCATATGGCGATACTCCACCTAACCATGCTGGAAGAAGACCACGGGAGCCCCTCTGAGCAGTATTTGATATTAACACCCAGATAGAACAACTGATGTTGCGCAAACCAGCTGGATAACCCTACTGGGAATTGTACAAAGTGGTGAGGCGTCATCCGACCATACCAACTCAGCCACGGAGGCCTACAGGAATTACTATATTGTTAGAATTATATATAGACACATGGGAACCGACGTAGCAACAATGGGAAGTAATCGGTTATATCCTGTTTGGAAGATGGATGTCATATTCATGATACTGAATGATGGCTATTATATTTTCCAAATATCCTTTTTAAGGTAAAAGTACAATGAATTGCGTTCAAGTAGGTACTTATTGTCTGTTTTGTATTCAAAATCCGGGTTATCTCCCTTATGCCTTAGAGTAGACTTAAGCTTTGATATTGAATGTCAACTTAGATTTGATATTGCGTGCCAACTTAGATTTGATATTGTATGTATACCTATATTTGGTATCGAATGTCAACTTAGATATGATATTGAATGTCAATTTAGATTTGATATCGAATGCCAACTTAGATTTGATATTGAATGTATACCTATATTTGATATGGAATGTTGACATAGATTCCATATTGACTATTTTCTAATTTACGGTATTTCAAACTGAAACCTAAAATTACCCTATAATTATATGCAAATAATTATTAAATATGTATGTCATCACATAGTTCCAAATTGCATAACATATGATAAATTACAACAGTGAAATGATTGGACACACTGCTTAGCGTTGTCTATTAATTGAATACAATGTATCGTCGCCCCCTGGTTAATCGGGGCGACTCATCCAGAAATATAGTAGCCATTTAATTGTTTGGAGGATAGTACAAGATACAGAAGATGCTCCAATTCCAGAAGCATCCCTGGTTCTTTTACGATAGCAAATACACAGGTGTATTTAGTTTAAACTTTATTTATTTTACAATGATTGAGAAGCAAGTTTTAACAACTTATATTAATCACTCTCGTTGGCGCGGATGAAAGCGTAAATGTGGTCATTCGTGTGGGAAGAAACCGGAGTACCCGGAGAAAACTCCACCTGTCCGATCTGGCAACCACCGTACCATCTCACATACTTCCGAGGATCGAATCCGGGTGGCACTGGTGAGCAGCGAGCACGCTAACCACTGCGCTAATCGATGTATAGCGCCGATAAGAAGACCTCGATTAATAGTCCTATCTGAAAGACAGCAAAATTAAAACAAAAATGTATTTCAGGTTATTTAAAGCAGAATTACATCGTATGAAATAAAAGATATTTGAAAAATTCAAATTTTACGTATGGGTAGCAATGCTGCTACACATTGTAACATTATACTTTGTATGCTTTTGTTCATTTGGTAAACAGTGTTTATTTGCTATAAAACAAATTCGAAACCGAAAGTAGGACTTTCCGAGTCGATCGGTCACGCACTTGTTTACAACCGGAACGCATCGTCCGCATTTGTTTGCATTCGGAATGCATCGTCCCCATTTGTCCCACGTTGTCTTTTTTAATTAAATTACTTGATATGTTGATTCATACCTCTGTTAGCTAAGTCTTTTAGGGACATTTCTACATCCGTTAGTTTAAACATAGTTTATTTCAAACAATGATACAACATATACAAATGTACAATTTACACAAATATTTACATACATGTATGAAAAAGGATTAGAACCGAAAGCTATAGCTTATAGAGGTCTTCTCCTATATTTAGATGTATATTGTAATTACAGTATGACAGCGTTTTAATCGTATATGAACTATTAATTGCAATTCGATAAAGATAAGTATAAAATTATATTAACCATGACCTGTAAACTATAATCTCAATAATATAATGAGATTATTAAGGTGATAGAAATACACATAGTAAATAAATTAGTAAGTTAAAATTAAGATTGACTGAGAAGATAGGCAAAAGGATAGAAGATGGAGGAACATGATGTATTCATTCGGATAGTTCAATGGGAGAAGCAAACTTGCTACATTTAGTGAACAGATGCTCATGAAAATCGTCTGCTTTCCCGGATGTAGTTTATGACTGTTTCAAATATGTGTGCGTTGAGATCATCGCTAAGGTTCCGGTCTCCGTGTAATAGAGTGTATAGTGTTATGGTACAATATTTAGAAGTAGTTGCTAAGAGACGAACTCTGATGTCATTGTAGTAGATACATTCAAAGAAGAAATGATGATTACTCTCAGGAAGACCACATTGACAGAGTGGTGATGGAGAAATGTTTTTTGTGAACAAATGCTGGTTTAATGAGCTACAATTAGTACGGAGTCGAGCATGATAGAATTGCCATTTGCGGTCACCTAAGTAAAAATAGTTTGGGCATTTTGTGACGTCACTCTTTAGTTGCGATTTGAATGAGGAATGGGATGGTGAATTTTGTAGTACATTTGATAGCTTGTTCCAGTCTCTCAGAGCCGATGGCAGAAACGCATTGTTGTATAGAGATGTTCTTGCGCGTATGGTTTGGATATCATCGACATTGCGCAAATTATACCTAGAAGTTTCTCATACAGTAGGTGGGACTAGAGAAGAAAGATAATCAGGAGTTAGGCCGTTCTTCATCTTGCACATCATAATTAGTTTATGGTTGTGTCTTCGACGTTCAAGGGATTCCCATGGAACTTCTCTATGGAGTTCGTTAAGTGATAAAGGTTTGGTAGCTCCAGAAACAATACGGGAAGCTTCATGCTGAATTTTGTCGAGTTCCGATTTCTCATAGTGTGTGCAGTTGATATAAACAACGTCCGCGTATTCAATAAGAGGTCTAATGAAGGATACATATATCACTTCTAGAGATCTTCTATCTAGTTGGAACTTGAGTTTTCGCATGATGTGTATTCTTTTCCAGGCACGCTCTTTAATTGAGTTGATATGAGAATGCCAAGAGCAATCATCGGACAAGTGGACACCAAGATGCTTGTGACAATTGACTAGTGTAATAGGTTGATCGTGCATAAGTAGAGGTGGATGAACGTGTTTATGAGTTTTACGTGAAATTGTCATAGTTTCTGATTTGGAAGGATTAAACGTAACTAACCATTTGTCAGCCCACTTTGATATTTTTTCAATGTCGGATTGTAGAGTTTCTGCAGCAGAAATAGGATGATCAACAATGATATGTAAACTGGTGTCGTCAGCAAAGAGATGTACTTGAGAACCCATGTCGTCGATAATGTCGTTGATAAACACTAGGAATAAGAGTGGGCCAAGCATAGATCATTGGGGAACTCCTGCATTTACTGCTGACCAATTAGATTGAGTACCCGGTAGAATAACAGATTGTCGGTAAATAAACCAGGTAAATAAACACACATCCAGTCCAGCATTGTCCAGCATTTTTTAACTTGAAGAGGAGACCTTTATGCCACACTTTATCAAAGGCCTTACTAATATCAAAGAATACAGTTCTTACTTCAAGGCCGTCATCGAGAGCCTTGCAGAATGTATTGTACAGGTAGATGAGCTGATTCGATGATGAGTCTCCTGGTCTGAACCCATATTGTAGGGAAGACAGGAAATTAGTATCACTAAGAAAGTTGAAAATATACTTAAATATAATACGCTCAAATACCTTCTCTATACAACAGAGCAAAGACATCGGGCGGTAGTTGTTAGGTAAAGATGGGTCACCTTTTTTAAAGATAGCACAGACATTAGCATCTTTCCAAGAATGAGGTACCTTACTGAGCTGTAGTTAATGGTTGAACAGATAACAAAGTGGAAATTTAATCACTGGTGCAGTTTCACGCAGGATTCTGTTACTAATTCCATCTGGTCCTGAGGCTTTGTTGATTTTAAGAGATCTCAAAGCATCGTCATCGTCTTGTAGGGTAATAGAAATGGATTCTAATTTATTTATATATTCTTGATAATTATTGGCATGAAGGTCGTTATTGTGGTTGATTAGCGAAGACTGGCTACAAAAGAAGTCATTCAAGAGATCAGACTTCGACTTAGAATCAAGGACAAGTGCATGTGTGGCCGGGTCTATAAGTGGAGGGATGACTTGTTTATTAGAAGGCGAAATGAATGCTTTGATGAGTTTCCACCAGTCTTCTGGCGTGGTAGTTGCAGAATTGAGAGAATCAGCCAATTTAAGATAATGGTTTAGTTTAGCAGAGCGGATAAGTGAGACTATTTCATTTCGGATTGTTCTGAACTTGTTCCCGTGAATAGGGTTCTGAGTGCGTTTAGCTTTTTGGTAGTATTTCTTGCGTTTTAGAATTTGTTTCTTTATTTGCGTTGAGATCCATTGAGCATCTTTTGGTTTTACGGTAATATTTCTTGTTGGAATGCATTCCTTGGAAAGCTCTAGGAGTTTATTTGTAAAGGAGG
This sequence comes from Archivesica marissinica, assembly GCA_014843695.1. Classification (NCBI taxonomy): domain Eukaryota; kingdom Metazoa; phylum Mollusca; class Bivalvia; order Venerida; family Vesicomyidae; genus Archivesica; species Archivesica marissinica. The sequence continues at coordinate 28,061,509 of CM026387.1, forward strand.
AAGTGTACGTGTTAATGTCATCATTCTTGAACAGGTCCCAGTTAGTTTCACTGATCTTACGTCTAAGTGAGGTGTAATCTCCTCGTTCATATAGCCATACTAACCGTTTAAAAGACTTGACGTGCGGTTTGGAGAACGTAAATAGAGCAAAGATAGGGCAATGAAAACGTTGGTTATGGTCTAAAATAGGTTCCCCTACACCAGAAGTTATTACTTTGTGGCTACAAGTTACCAGGAAGAGGTCCAGTATAGAAGAGGAGGTCTCTGTGAAGTGGGTTGGTTCAGAAATTAGTTGTTCTAAGCTAAATTGTTGACAGATAGAGTGGAGCTTGCGACTCATGTACAGGTTTGTTTCATTAAAGTTAAAGTCACCAGTGACGATTATATCCGATTAGATTTGTGAGATTGGCAGCTGCGTTTGGGGGACGGTAGAAAACAGCAAACAGGATATGCTTGGAATGGGAAGGCATTAATTCGATCCAGATGCATTCCAAGTTTATGGGTTCGAGGTCAAACCTTCTTTTGTAATGTAAAGATTCCTTCAAGTACACAATAACACCACCGTAGCCATTTTCAGATCTGTCCTTTCTCTCTGGAATGTGAAAGCCTGGAAGTTTGATGTCGTCATAAGAGATGTTCGGATTTAACAATGTTTCAGTGAATGCAATGACATCGAAAATACCGTATTCAGTTCCAAGAACATCAATCTTGTTCACGAGGCTTTGTACGTTATACTGTAAGAATGAAAGGCATCTGGTGCTAGTTATTAGTTCTGATAGTGTGTTAGACATGGTGGAACTGATAGATGATGAACTGGTAGAACTCGTTGACGATGGTTCGGATGAACATCACCAGCCTGAACTATTAAGAGGCAGAGCCATGTTATAGACAATGAACTTGTAAACACCAAAAATACATATCTAACGAAGCAAAGATTTTGCTTGAATTTGAGCCCTTGAAGCATGTGTTTATGAGGGTATACAATGTTGTGTTTTAATTGTGACCTTATCTGATTGGTCAGAGAATACGCATATAACGAGTTGGAAGCGATGACAAATATTAATGTGGCGTGTAGAAATAATGAGAATTTCCATGGGCTTGTATAGGTTAGCACGACCGTGGGGACGGAAGTGTTACTCATTATGTTACTGCTGACAAGGACAACACAAACTGTAGGTTTCCGTTCGACAATAGGGGAAGATAGATAGATAGTCTTTCATGTTCAAAATATATACGTTGTTTTCTACATCCTCTGTTGTTTCACGCATGCGCGCTATGTGTGTTTACATTTCGTGTGTTGATAAACAAATTCGCGTATACGACGGTTTAAATTTATTGGAATTTTATCGTTTCTGAGCGACTATTTCGATTTTTGTAAACAAACACAAATTTTACCCAAAACATCCTTTATTACGATGTAATGCTGCTTTAAGATAAAACAATGTGGGTCATTTTTGGTCTAAATAAAAAATATTTGGTGCTAGAATAATGCCTGCAGGTCGTGACAACAGGACATATTGGTGATCTGGTCGAAAGTTATAAAAATTTTCTCAGATCTCAAACTCGAGTCCAAGTGATTTGATTGGTTGAGTCTGAGATTTGCACTCAGCTGAACCAATCAGAAGCTTGAGACTCGAGTTTGAGATTGGATAAAAGTGTTATAACCTCGGAACCTGGTCGTTTTTGCCATGTTTCTCGTGTTTCTTGTTTCAGCATGATAGTTTTTATTTACATTGTTTGCCTTCATATAAGACCACAGAGCACACACACATATAGTGTGTCTGTGGTAACGGGTGAACCCTCATGGTTGGCCTTGCCAGGTCAGGTGTCATTCCGGAAAACACATTTCTGTTTTTAATGTGATGTTGAATTTCCATGCTAGTGAAATTGTAGTTTTGTTTTAAATCTGCTATAGCCTTTTGTTCAGCGCATTAGATGCAAGAATGATCACTTTACAAGGTAGTATATATACTGTAAAATAGACTGACTAAATGTTATTCACCGACAAACCACGGGGGACCGAAAACAGGTACGTCCATGTAAAAGTCAATCAGAAACACTATATTACAAAGTTCAACTCAAGTTGCGTTTCTTTGCGGTTAATTTCATTACCTCTTAATTACAATGCATTATATGAAGCTTAAACCGAAACAAACTTAAGCTGTTGTGATGTAAACACACACGTACGTACGCCCGCCCGCCGGTACTCACGCACGCACGCACGCACGCACGCACGCACGCACGCACGCACACACACACACACACACACACATACACCACCATGGCTATGCACAGTGGTTACTGCAAATCGAATATAACCGTATTACCATCTGACGTGATGAAACATTGTGGAAACAACCCACACATTTGTAAGCACTGATTTTCGTGCATAACATATTGCGTTTGCAATTAAAGGTAAATGCTAATGTACATTTGAATACGAATGAAACATACTATTTTGTTTGTATGTGTGTATCGCATTTATTAATCCTACAATTGATGTATGTTTCCAGCACAAATCCTACACTTGATGTATATTTCCAGCACAAATCCTACAGTTGATGTATGTTTCCAGCACAAATCCTACACTTGGTGTATATTGCCAGCACAAATCCTACAGTTGATGTATGTTTCCAGCACAAATCCTACAATTGATGCATGTTTCCAGCACAAATCCTACAATTGATGTATGTTTCCAGTACAAATCCTACACTTGATGTATGTTTCCAGCACAAATCCTACACTTGATGCATGTTTCCAGCACAAATCCTACAATTGATGTATGTTTCCAGCACAACTCCTACAATTGATGTATGTTTCCAGCACAAACCCTACACTTGATGCATGTTTCCAGAACAAATCCTACACTTGATGTATGTTTCCAGCACAAATCCTACACTTGATGTATGTTTCCAGCACAAATCCTACACTTGATGTATGTTTCCAGCACAAATCCTACACTTGATGCATGTTTCCAGCACAAATCCTACAATTGATGCATGTTTCCAGCACAAATCCAACAATTGATGTATGTTTCCAGCACAAATCCTACACTTGATGCATGTTTCCAGCACAAATCCTACACTTGATGCATGTTTCCAGAACAAATCCTACACTTGATGTATGTTTCCAGCACAAATCCTACACTTGATGCATGTTTCCAGTACAAATCCTACACTTGATGCATGTTTCCAGCACAAATCCTACAATTGATGCATGTTTCCAGCATAACTCTTATAATTGATGTACAGCACAAATCCTACACTTGATGTATGTTTGCAGCATAACTCTTATAATTGATGTACAGCACAAATCCTACAATTGATGTTTGTTTCCAGCACAAATCCTACAATTGATGTATGTTTCCAGCACAAATCCTACAATTGATGTATGTTTCCAGTACAAATCCTACACTTGATGTATGTTTCCAGTACACATCCTACACTTGATGTATGTTTCCAGTACAAATCCTACACTTGATGTATGTTTCCAGCACAAATCCTACAATTGATGTATGTTTCCAGCACAAATCCTACACTTGATGTATGTTTCCAGCACAAATCCTACACTTGATGTATGTTTCCAGCACAAATCCTACAATTGATGCATGTTTCCAGCACAAATCCTACCATTGATGTATGTTTCCAGCACAAATCCTACAATTGATGTATGTTTCCAGTACACATCCTACACTTAATGTATGTTTCCAGCACAAATCCTACAATTGATGTATGTTTCCAATACACATCCTACAATTGATGTATGTTTCCAGTACAAATCCTACAATTGATGCATGTTTCCAGTACAAATCCTACAATTGATGTATGTTTCCAGTACAAATCCTACAATTGATGCATGTTTCCAGCATAACTCTTACAATTGATGTACAGCACAAATCCTACACTTGATGTATGTTTCCAGTACAAATCCTACAATTGATGTATGTTTCCAGCACAAATCCTACAATTGATGTATGTTTCCAGTACAAATCCTACACTTGATGTATGTTTCCAGCACAAATCCTACACTTGATGTATGTTTCCAGCACACATCCTACACTTGATGTATGTTTCCAGTACAAATCCTACAATTGATGTATGTTTCCAGCACAAATCCTACAATTGATGTATGTTTCCAGTACAAATCCTACAATTGATGTATGTTTCCAGCACAAATCCTACAATTTATGTATGTTTCCAGCACAAATCCTACAATTGATGTATGTTTCCAGCACAAATCCTACAATTGATGTATGTTTCCAGTACAAATCCTACAGTTGATGTATGTTTCCAGCACAAATCCTACAATTGATGCATGTTTCCAGAACAAATAATTGTTCTTATGTGCGTTTCCTGTGGTTGTGAGGATACAATGAGAACACAGTATAATATCAACACGCATCACCTATATTATTCTGCTACAATTGAAATGAATCAATTCTTAAAGCATGCATGCACACGTGTTTCAATCTTCTGTTTAGTATTGCAAGAACGTTGGTCTGGTTACCATGATGGCGCAATGGTAGCGCGTTCACTTCAGGCCCGGTGTTCGAGCCCTGCTGGAGCCTTTAGGCAAGGCATTTATATTCCACATTGCCTCTTCTCTCTCCCTTGTGGCGATGGATTCCACCAGGAATGAGGTCTCGAAACCGATTAATATAATGTTGTAAAAACAGGTTTCGCAATAGAGCTAAAATAAATTTGTATAAACTAATAACAAAGTTGGTGTCACCCAACAACTAGAGTCAGACTCATACAAACAGTGAGATGTGCGTGGGTGCTGATATTACCATGTGTTATGTTGCAAAGTATGTATCATCATATGACAAACATTAATATTGATTTCTCGATCAATTTGAATCAATATCAAATAAGTTCATAAATATTTTTCAAAATGTGTAAACATTACTTCTTGTAAATGGCGGCCTTACTACAAAGGGTGGTAACTATATTCATAGTTGGTGTGTAATTATTATTGATAGGCAATTTAGGTCCAAAAAATGAAACCTATTACATAGCCTACATACAATTTTATTAAATTAAAATACTTCTAAAACATTAGTAACAATATTTCGATATTTTATTCATGCACAATATAGACATAAATTATATTAAATATTACATTTTCAGTGTCTTTTGAATGTACAAGGCGTGGTCAAATAATGTCATGTTACCATGGCTACAGTTACTTTGTACTTTGTACTTACTAACATCTGTTTAATTGTTGCAGTTAGTCTATGAATTCCATTTACGGAGTGAATCGCGGGTTAATAGTTTCCATCGGGGTATTGACTACATTGGGCGTGGTTACGGTGTGTGGAGGCCGAATGCACACACGTTAACTGTAAGCACGCCCAATGTAGTTCGGTGTAGTCCTATTGTTCCCACTTATATACAATTAGGTAAAAACGGGTGTGGGAATAACAGGATTTGTGTTGCAGTGTGTTTAAGAGTGTTTAAGATCAAATACAATCAAACGGACGGACAGACACTCAGACAGACAGCAACTATATATATACATACCATGAACCTGTAACCACCAACAACAAGACTTTGTCCACCGCGTTTGTTGCGGACAAACTCAATTTTAACTTGTGCATTCGCCAAAAATTTGGAATGGTCATTTACCTATGAAGTGGGAATAAGTGGATTAAACCATGTAGTTCATACCCCGGTGGAAATTATTAGCCCGCGATTCAGTATTTATATTTACATTAATTATTATTTTCAATGACATTTAAAATGTATTTAGTTCAGATTTACGCTTATCGTGTATGGGACCTGATAAATATATCATTCTTGGAACAGTATAAACTGTAAGACACGCTGTTTCTTGCGATGAACGCTGCGAATGCGCATGCCCCCATCATCCAGTGCGCATGTCAGCTGCATATCAATAGTGAGGAAATTCATACGGAAATGGATACAAATAGGATATATACGGTCATCGAAGGAAATGCAATAGCGATGTAAGTATCACATTATTAAAGACACACTCAATGTTAAATTATAAAACACATGATACCAAATACTACATTTCATTATCACTAAAGTGTTTAACATGTGCTGAAACAAAGTATGTTAACATAGTAAACAGGACACACACACAGTTGGTCCACTCGGGGGGGGGGGGGTAGGACTCATTTATATTAGAGCCTTGTGAATTTGAGATCAAAGACAACAACGGGAAATAAAATGGAGATATTGATAGTTTTTATTAAATACACTGTAACACAGGTGTATTCCAGTTGTTACCACGTTGGGCTGCGAATCCAGGGATCACCCGTCTGACCATAATCATTTTAGCAGTCTTTCATTTGGGACTTTAAACCGGGGTTTCGTGTCGATGCCGAACACCGTGCACGTAAAAGAAGCAGAGGAGACTCTGGAATGGGTCTCTGTCTGTATCATTGCACTATCCTCCAAAAATCTAAAATGACTAATATCTTCATTAGGCGTTGCTCATATGGACAACCGGTAGCGACGATAAATAAGCGTAAACAGACACGTGTACCGACGTATCGGTGGGATAAAACAATAATATTTTATAAAATAATACCTATAAAAATAACAAAAGTGTTTGAAACAGTTTGAGAAAATGTATTCTGATATGAAGTAATTAATAATTGTCTATTTGTATCGATTGATATTTATGGAACAGCTAGTCGTTGTCAATGTATTTCACACAGAATCAAATATTGTGCCAGGTATACACAGTTTGTAAATGGACAAGCTATCTGAAGTACAATCATCTCATTATAGCTTCGTCATTCGCTTAAGCAAGACAGAATCTGCAAGAGACAGCGAGACAATTGAATATTAAGGAGACTTTAGGAAGAAATAATACGAAAAATGAATCTATTACTTGTATTATTTCTCTGTAATATTTTCGCAGAGTTATCATATTGTGAATTTGTTTCTGTGCATACCGCAATCGGAACAATCACTGGTACTATGACCAATATTACCATTAAAGGAAACGTGAAATCAGTAAGAGAATTTCTTGGAATACCATATGCGAGAGCTCCAGTGGGGAGTCTTAGGTTTATTAAGCCAGTGAAACGAAAGCCGTTTTCTGTACCGTACCAGGCAACTTCGTTTGGACCGGTGTGTCCACAAGGAGGGTTGAGGATTGTTCCCATGGATCAGTTTAAAGTATCAGAGGATTGCTTACTGTTGAATATATTTGTACCACACACCACGGATTCAAGAAAGAAACATGCGGTTATGTTCTATATTCATGGTGGTGGGTTCGTTACTGGTTCTTCGAACATATATGTAGGTGACGTACTGAGCGCTTCCGGTGACGTCATAATTGTGACTATAAACTACAGGCTATCTATTCTAGGATTTTTATCTTCTGAAGACGGTCAAATAAAGGGTAACTATGGATTATGGGACCAGCACATGGCAATACAATGGGTCCACGACAACATCAGAGGTTTCCAGGGGGACCCAGATAATGTAGCTATATTTGGACAAGCAGCTGGAGCAGACTGTGTGCTTTACCAGGCACTTTATCCGGGAAACAAAGGATTATTTCATCGCGTTATTATCGAGAGTGGACGCGCAATTAACATTGGACCGTTGAATATCGGACATAAATCGCACCAAGTTGACATAGTCACAATTGCACATATAACGGGATGTTCTCAAAGCAACGTAGCTGGTATATTGAAATGTTTACGATTGAAAGATCTGAGGGATATATTCACCTCTCTGTCAATTGTATTCTTTCAAATACCTTTCGGTCCTGTTTATGATGGGGAGTTTATAAAAGCTGATCCGCAAGAAATGCTGGGTATCATATATGACACAGTATATACAAGTGTTAGGGAGTTCTTCTTTTCTCTTGATATGTTGATTGGTACCAACAGCGAAGAAGGGCTGCTGTACGTAAATTACCTTTGGAAGCCCCTGCTTCTGATGCCGAACATTAATAGTTTTACTCTGACTAGAACACAGTTTCGTGAAAGAATAATACCGAAGGCGTTGAAGATAATCTACGGACGGGAACCATTGCCAATCGTCGTAGATGCTGTGAATATCAGGTATTCTGAAATCATTAGCAACAGTGAGAACACGTCCACTAGAGATATGCTTCTTAGATTAACGACTGATTTCATGTTTACTGTTCCGTGCTTCAAAACAGCCATGTTACACTCGGTGCTTCGTGGCACAGGAAATACATTTGTATACGAATTTGCAACAAAATCGAGCTTAACTATCGACAGAGTTAGGAAATCAGTGTGGGCTGTTGGGGCAAATCATGGGGATGAAGTGGCATTCGTGTTTGGGTTTTCTCGCAGGATGCTCGATGCCTTGTCTATAAATAGTTCGTATATACCTTATGAAAAGGAAATGACATTGTCCAACACCATGATGGTACTATGGAGTAACTTTGCCAAGAAAGGGTTTGTATCTATATGTGTGTGTGTCTTGGAATTATTTTCTATGTAATCGAAATACTTGTTTGTGTTTGTTTTGGGGGGGTTAAATTCGCATCAACAGCTTAGATCGTTTGGCGACTCTCCAGCTATTATTGGCTCCAGGGTGCAACAGTGAGCAATATTTCAGGCACGAATGACACCCGAATAGAACCACCGACCTACTACAAGCCGGATGGATATAGCTTCATAGCTGGAAATAAATCAACACCCCAGTGGTATTTGAACCTACACTGGTGATGGGCGTGTGCTTTGAAGTAAACAGTAATCGAAACAATATTACCATTGAATTGCGTAATTGTCTATTAATATTCACTCACCTTTTAAAAAACATGTTTGGTGATGTCTGAACTATTACTCAGAGGGGCATCCGGGTAGACCCACCGACCTTCCGTACGCCAGCTAGCTTCCTCAATTGAAATAATTCGAACCAGCAAGCAGTGCAGGGCAAGTGATTCGAGATCAACGACCTTAACCACTATGCCACAAAATAAAAATATGACATTTATTTGTTCATTGTATGGTCAAATTATTATATTACCATGATGTAACATTGAAAGCAAGATTTTTACGTGTGTGTTTTACGTTTATTTATCGTCGCTACCGGTTGCCCATATGAGTGACGCCTCATGAAAAGAGTTTAGATTTTTGGAGGATAGTGCATGATACAGACAGAGACTCATTCCAGTCTCCTCTGATTCTTTTACGTGCACGGTGTAAAGCACCGACACGAGACCTCGGTTTAAAGTCCCATCTGAAAGACTGTTAATTTTATTAGGGTCAGACGGGGGGATCGAACCTGGGATCCCTGGATTACCAGTCCAGCGATCTACCAATGGACTACAGATCCGTCTGAATATCCGTGTGATAATATTACATGGTGTTATGTATGTACAGGTGTGAAATATAACTCGACCATTCATATTGTATGCTCACCGACTAAAATCGAATGGACATGTTTAGCTCGATCCTTCAAAACAGCTCTAATTTAATCGGTCGATGCATGACGGTAGCATATTTCAGGCTGGAAAATGTTTTTAGTTGACGTAAAACATATCTGCCATATGAATGGCATAACTAGTTATAGTGTGTGGGGATGTTTGTATAACGCGTACAGTGCTATGTCAGCGCAGTTGTGAAACTGACAATATCGCTTGGTTTCATAACATCTATAGCAGTATTAATATATGAGGCGTCTGGCGGTCTTGCCATTGTGTCATGTATCTGTGGCTGTATCGTTCTTTTCAGCCTAAAATAAAAATGAAATTCGATTGATTAAGTGAATGATGGAATAATATTTTACTCATGAACGTAGAAAGCTAGTATTATCACTCGTGTCTAGCGCTACTCGTGATAATTTTTTCAATTCAATTTTATTGGCATAATCAGCAAACAAGTTGCCCTTGGCCATTTACAAACACAAAAAACTATGGCAAAGACAAATATAAATACATATGGTAATGAATATTAAATATATACATGTATATGTATACATTTTCATACAACATACATTTAAGAAACAATTAAAATGTCCAGGGCATTTTTCCTTATTAACATACATTCTTTAATATATTTAGATACTTTTACTTGCAAATGTTTATTTTTTGTCGACATAAGCGTGAACAATTTCTGTACACAAGGCCATGAAATATTGTTAAAATATGTTTTACTTACTGTTTTATATGTTTCACAACATAGCATAACATGATATTCTGATTCAACTGCATGTTGACTACATAACTTACACAATCTGCATGCTTTCAATGTTCATTCGGTGAAATATAATGTGACTGAAACAAACAAATACCCCCTTATTAAATGTCTATATAGAGCAATAATACAAGTGTCTGTAATCATAAAAATGAAATATTAATCATCTTGGAAATATTTTCTGATACTATCATACATGGGGGAGAGGAGGGTGGGATAGTTGGGATTTAAGCATCCCAAGGTCTCATTTTACATCAAGCGACCTTATATTTTATTGTAGAACTCCCAACTACGGTACAAAGAAATCAAACAGCAGCGTATGGAAACAGTTTTCTAGCAATGATAACGCATATCTTGAACTATCTACACAGCTTAGCCACAACTCTGTAAAATACGATTACGGTCTGCTTAGTGCACAATTCTGGTTGGAATTCATTCCTAAATTGCTGCATTTGGAAAAACGCTCATTCAAACGAATAGGGAATGATCTCAACACAACAAAAGGAGTAGTTACTTGTACAAAGACGTATGACGTCGCTAAGATGCCATATGACTTTATAGTTATAACAATGGCTTCTGTTATTGCAGTCATGACGGTGTGTTTAGCTGTAGTTTGTTTTTTCTTTTATAAATCTAGTAGAGCAAGAACGGATATATCCTATGATTCTGTTGAAATGTAATTTGTTGTACAGCATATTTTCATATTAAAGTGATGATACGCTTTACATGTTTAACTCGTAATACATTATTCTGTATTCAGTATTCCACTTATATAAATATGTAGCAAGAGCAATCCGTCGTCATCATGTTTGACCTTTATTAAGATTCCCTCCAAATTTTAATGGGTTCGTGCTTGGCCCGAGACCCATCCATAAACCAAATTTCATGATGCATCCGCCTGTAACAATTTGCTTAATACTGTGACCGAACAACAGTTATAGAATGCAACATAACCTCACTAGTTAATGTAACAAGACACGTTGCCTAGCAATGTACGACTATAGAATGCAATATAACCTCACTAGTGAATGTAACAAGAACAGTTGCCTAGCAATGTACGACTATGCAATGCAACATAACCTCACTAGTTAATGTAATAAGACACGTTGCCTAGCAATGTACGACTATACAATGCAACATAAACTCACTAGTGAATGTAACAAGACACGTTGCCTAGCAATATACTAGTATATGATGTAACATAACCTCACTAGTGAATGTAACAAGACACGTTGCCTAGCAATGTACGACGATACAATGCAACATAACCTCACTAGTGAATGTAACAAGAACAGTTGCCTAGCAATGTACTACTAATGAATGCAACATAACCTCACTAGTGAAGGTAGCAAGACACGTTGCTTAGCAATGTACGACTATACAATGCAACATAACCTCACTAGTGAATGTAACAAGAACAGTTGCCTAGCAATGTACGACTATACAATGCAACATAAACTCACTAGTGAATGTAACAAGACACGTTGCCTAGCAATGTACTACTATACAATGCAACACAACCTCACTAGTGAATGTAGCAAGACACGTTGCCTAGCAATGTACTACTATACAATGCAACATAAACTCACTAGTGAATGTAACAAGACACGTTGCCTAGCAATGTACGACTATACACTGTAATATAACCCCACAAGTTAATGTAACAAGACACGTTGCCTAGCAATGTACTATTATAGAATGCAACATTACCTCACTAGTGAATGTAACAAGACACGTTGCCTAGCAATGTACTATTATAGAATGCAACATTACCTCACTAGTGAATGTAACAAGACACGTTGCCTAGCAATGTACGACTATACAATGCAACATACAATACCGGTTAAATACACACACATACTTATGGGTGTGTCCACACCAATCAACATGACATGTTGATGCTAAAACACATTTGCATGATATTTGGACATTTGCAACCTTTCATTTTGATGGTCTCTCGGGTAGAACCACCGACCTTCCGCAAGCCCACTGAATAACCTGTATAGTTAGTTAAGGACGAGGCTGAATGCGTTTCTGCCACATGATTAGTATTGTAATATACAACGTAACAGGTGGTCCTGATAGAGAAATAAATAAATTTGTTCACACATACAATTTGCCAACATTTTCCATATATACGTTTATTTATCGCCGCCCCCTGGTTACTCGGGACGTCGCCTCCAGAAGTATATTAATTATTTCATGTCTATATGATAGTGCAAGATAAAGAAGATGCTACATTTCCAATACCATGTTTCGTTCTATTACATGTGCAGTGTAATGCACTGATACACGATCTCTTGGGATCATAGTCCCGTCTGAAAATATGGTTCTTTTACGTGCACGGTGTAAAGCACCGACACGATATCTCGGTTTAAAGTCCCATCTGAAAGAATGTTAATTTTATTAGGGCCAGACGGGGGATCGAACCTGTGATCCCTGGATTACCGGTTCAGCGTACTTTAATAAGTATATGTATTACTTGCTTGTAAGTTCAGCACAAGGCTGCTTACTTTAATAATTATATGTATTACTTGCTTGTAAGTTCAGCATAAGGCTGCTTACTTTAATAATTATATGTATTACTTGCTTGTAAGTTCAGCCCAGAGTTGCTTACTTTCCATAAAATGTATTCGTAGCAACAATTGGCCGTATAAATGTCATAAATTCCACTGTGTTTTCATTTGAAGCTGTTCGGGTTGGTACGTAGCCCACCTATGCGTTTGCATCTCACTAATTGGGCGTATTCAATAGCGTTGCTATATTTCTAGTCAGTTCTAGCAGATGTAGAATTGTTTTGGCTAATTTGCGTCATTTAAGATTAAAATAAATGACATTTTTTTCAACATATTAATTATTGGTGTTCTTTGAAGTAGTAACCAGACAATATGCAATGTATCATAGTCGGATGACACAGTAACAACACATATGAACACACCCTCGAAATGATGACCCATCTATTTTGTATGTTCTGTACTCATGTGATTGAACAGAGGTGGGCATGTTAGAACGGAAGATTCAAAGACTAAAGGAGTTTAGGATAACGCAATTCTACATGGGCGGAACATGTTTTATCACGTTTTGTTGCAAATCAATGGTATATATGTCATAATGAGGGCTGTAAATAATGTTGTTATAACTTGTAGCCCAACCCATTTGCTTTTTTTCCCTTCGGACAAAACAAATGTATCGTATACTGCTATCATATAATTACATATTAATCTCTGATTTGTTCTTAGTATCCTATGTATATATGTAATGTATTGTATGAAAAAATGCAATAAAATATTATTAATTTAAAAAAAAAAAATGTCATAATGTGTACATTGGCGGAACTAGCTGGCAACATGTGTCCTGTCCAGTAGGTGGGCGATTTGCAGTGGCATGTGTTTCATGATTCACGTATTCAATGGATTGATGCGTATTATACGTACATGACATCATTAACCTGACGTTGATCGGCTCAAGGCACCTCTGCTGTAATGACCCACCACAGGTTGTTGTCGTAGATGGCCTGGCACCCTATATATAGCACGGATTACGGCGTGTAAACGTATTGTGATATTGAAAACACACACACGCACAGTAAGTATTTGCATGACTTCTGTGTTGTCTCGAGGTTTGTTAGCTTGCTGTTTAGGTATGATTGTTTGTTTGGTTCGGAGGTTTAACGTGGCACGAGCAGCGCTCTGCACATGCCGACACTCCAGCTGTTATTGGCGGTAGAAGACCCCGCATGCAAGCATAGAAACCTTTCTTTAAGGCATACTGAGTGCAATCACATTTTAAGAGAGTTCACGTATTTTCCTTGTTAAATATATTATTCTATAAAATTATATATATATATATATATATATTATATAAAATTCTATAAACCTATTGTATATCAACAAATTGATAGTTTAGTTTACACTTTTATTTATTTACCTTTGCGAAGCAAGTTTTAACAGCTTATATTAATCACTTTCGTTGGTGCGGATGAAAGCGTATATGTGGTCATTCGTGTGGGAGGAAACCGGAGTATGCGGAGAATTTTCATTGTTAAATATATTATTCTCCTGCCTATTGTATATCAACAAATTGATTGTTTAGTTTAAACTTTATTTATTTTACAACGATTGCGAAGCAAGTTTTAACAGCTTATATTAATCACTATTGTTTGGCGCGGATGAAAGCATATATATGTGGTCATTCGTGTGGGAGGAAACCGGAGAAAACCCACCTGTCGGATCTGGCGACCACTGTACCATCTCACATACTTCCCGGACCGGGGATCGAACCCTGGTTGCATTGGCGAGAAGCGAGAGCGCTAACGACTGCGCTAATCGGACAGCCTAACAAATTGATAGGGAGAAGAACTATATACATTTTCTTTCATTCTAATCCCTTTCAGTATTCTGCTGTAAAATGTTTTTGAGTGTATGTAAAACACTGAAATAAGTAATGTTTAATCTAGGAGAGTATATGTTGACGCCCAGTAACACATGTCTTATATACATGTCTTATATACATGTCTTATATACATGTCTTATATACATGTCTTATATACATGTCTTGCTAAATGACATTGTGTGACTATATTCTGTTTCATATTGGAGTTAAAACGGTTTAGTGGCCAATTATTTAGTGTTAATTATTATATGCTGTTTAAGTTCCTTGAGATTATGACATTGGTCGGTTACGGGTTGTTGGAGTTTATGGTCTTACCAACAGTTTAGGTCATATGGCAACTCTCTGGCTAATATTGGTGGAGGAGAATACCACGGGTGTCCCTCGGATCATTTAAGGCACGAACGGGCACCCGGATAGAACCATCGATTTTCCACAAGCCAGCCGGATAGCTTCCTCACATGAAGGAATAGTCTATCCCCCAATGAGAATCGAACCTACAGTGGTCTGGGACAAGTGATTTAAAGTGAATGACCGTAATTACTCGGCCATACAGGCGCTTGC
>CM026387.1:28081617-28269117 GCA_014843695.1 Archivesica marissinica
AGCTATGTTGGTAAATGTGCATTGTTCCTATCTCATAATGGTGAAGAAATCGTATAAATAATCCTGGATCCGGATCGAGATTCCATATCCAGATCACCTCCAAACTCGAATGGGTTCGTCCGTCGGATTACAGTCAAAACGTACCCAAGTCAAAACGTATCCAATCCAAAACGTACCTAAATAAGTCAAAGCATACCCATATGTAAAAGTCAAAACAATAGTAAATAGGTGTATCAACAAAAACGTACCCATACAAGTCAAAATGTTCCCACAGGTAGAAGTCAAAACGTACCCACAGGTAGAAGTCAAAACGTACCCACAGGTAGAAGTCAAAACGTACCCACAGGTAGAAGTCAAAACGTACCCACAGGTAGAAGTCAAAACGTACCCACAGGTAGAAGTCAAAACGTACCCACAGGTAGAAGTCAAAACGTACCCACAAGTAGAAGTCAAAACGTACCCACAGGTAGAAGTCAAAAGGTACCCACAGGTAGAAGTCAAAACGTACCCACAGGTAGAAGTCAAAGCGTACCCACAGGTAGATGTCAAAACGTACCCACAGGTAGAAGTCAAAACGTACCCACAGGTAGAAGTCAAAACGTACCCATAGAAACATATAACAAATAGGTTCGGTGCATCAACTAAAACTTACCAATATGAAAGTTACCCGAAGTCCACACTTTCACTATCATGAAAATCCACCCGGAACTATGTGTGTAATCATGCTAACGGACGAACGAACGAATGTATGTATGTTCCATTAATGTCAAACCCCTTGCGGGGACCTAGACATGTTTTCATGGGCAGGCTGAGCCGACCTAAGTGGATAACCAGCACTAAGCAATGTGTGTGAGGTGCCTTGCTCAATGACACTACATACGTGGCATGACCGAGTATCGAACCCGGGACAGTTCGATTCCAAATCCGACGCTCTACAACTGGACCACGGATACCACACGAATGGACATGGAGATAAAACATAAGATACGTTAATTGATAGAGACAGTCTAGGAGAGGAGAGTAGATACGTTAATTGATAGAGACAGTCTATGAGAGGAGAGGAGATACGTTAATTGATAGAGACAGTCTATGAGAGGAGAGTAGATACGTTAATTGATACATACAGTCTATGTGAGGAGAGTAGATACGTTAATTGATAAAGACAGTCTATGAGAGGAGAGTAGATACGTTAATTGATAGAGACAGTCTAGGAGAGGAGAGTAGATACGTTAATTGATAGAGACAGTCTATGAGAGGAGAGTAGATACGTTAATTGATAGATACAGTCTATGAGAGGAGAGGAGATACGTTAATTGATAGAGACAGTCTATGAGAGGAGAGTAGATACGTTAATTGATAGAGACAGTCTATGAGAGGAGAGGAGATACGTTAATTGATAGATACAGTCTATGAGAGGAGAGTAGATACGTTAATTGATAGAGACAGTCTATGGGAGGAGAGTAGATACGTTAATTGATAGATACAGTCTATGAGAGGAGAGTAGATACGTTAATTTATAGATACAGTCTATGAGAGGAGAGTAGATACGTTAATTGATAGATACAGTCTATGAGAGGAGAGTAGATACGTTAATTGATAGATACAGTCTATGAGAGGAGAGTAAATACGTTAATTGATAGAGACAGTCTATGAGAGGAGAGTAAATACGTTAATTGATAGAGACAGTCTATGAGAGGAGAGTATATACGTTAATTGATAGATACAGTCTATGTGAGGAGAGTAGATACGTTAATTGATAGAGACAGTCTATGAGAGGAGAGTAGATACGTTAATTGATAGAGACAGTCTAGGAGAGGAGAGGAGATACGTTAATTGATAGAGACAGTCTATGAGAGGAGAGTAGATACGTTAATTGATAGAGACAGTCTATGAGAGGAGAGTAGATACGTTAATTGATAGATACAGTCTATGAGAGGAGAGTAGATACGTTAATTTATAGATACAGTCTATGAGAGGAGAGTAGATACGTTAATTGATAGAGACAGTCTATGAGAGGAGAGTAGATACATTAATTGATATATACAGTCTATGAGAGGAGAGTAAATACGTTAATTGATAGAGACAGTCTATGAGAGGAGAGTAAATACGTTAATTGATAGATACATTCTATGAGAGGAGAGTAGATACGTTAATTGATAAATACAGTCTATGAGAGGAGAGTAGATACGTTAATTGATAGAGACAGTCTATGGGAGGAGAGTAAATACGTTAGTTGATAGATACAGTCTATGAGAGGAGAGTAAATACGTTAATTGATAGAGACAGTCTATGAGAGGAGAGTAGATACGTTAATTGATAGAGACAGTCTATGAGAGGAGAGTAAATACGTTAATTGATAGAGACAGTCTATGAGAGGAGAGTAAATACGTTAATTGATAGAGACAGTCTATGAGAGGAGAGTAGATACGTTAATTGATAGATACAGTCTATGAGAGGAGAGTAAATACGTTAATTGATAGATACAGTCTATGAGAGGAGAGTAAATACGTTAATTGGTAGATACAGTCTATGAGAGGAGAGTAAATAAGTTAATTGATAGAGACAGTCTATGAGAGGAGAGTAGATACGTTAATTGATAGATACAGTCTATGAGAGGAGAGTAGATACGTTAATTGATAGAGACAGTCTATGAGAGGAGAGTAAATACGTTAATTGATAGATACAGTCTATGAGAGGAGAGTAAATACGTTAATTGATAGATACAGTCTATGAGAGGAGAGTAGATACGTTAATTGATATATATAGTCTATGAGAGGAGAGTAAATACGTTAATTGATAGATACAGTCTAGGAGAGGAGAGTATATACGTTAATTGATAGAGACAGTCTATGAGAGGAGAGTAGATACGTTAATTGATAGATACCGTCTATGAGAGGAGAGGAGATACGTTAATTGATAGAGACAGTCTAGGAGAGGAGAGTAGATACGTTAATTGATAGAGACAGTCTATGAGAGGAGAGGAGATACGTTAATTGATAGATACAGTCTATGAGAGAAGAGTAGATACGTTAATTGATAGATACAGTCTATGAGAGGAGAGTAGATACGTTAATTTATAGATACAGTCTATGAGAGGAGAGTAGATACGTTAATTGATAGATACAATCTATGAGAGGAGAGTAGATACGTTAATTGATAGATACAGTCTATGAGAGGAGAGTAAATACGTTAATTGATAGAGACAGTCTATGAGAGGAGAGTAAATACGTTAATTGATAGAGACAGTCTATGAGAGGAGAGTATATACGTTAATTGATAGATACAGTCTATGTGAGGAGAGTAGATACGTTAATTGATAGAGACAGTCTATGAGAGGAGAGTAGATACGTTAATTGATAGAGACAGTCTAGGAGAGGAGAGGAGATACGTTAATTGATAGAGACAGTCTATGAGAGGAGAGTAGATACGTTAATTGATAGAGACAGTCTATGAGAGGAGAGTAGATACGTTAATTGATAGATACAGTCTATGAGAGGAGAGTAGATACGTTAATTTATAGATACAGTCTATGAGAGGAGAGTAGATACGTTAATTGATAGATACAGTCTATGAGAGGAGAGTAGATACGTTAATTGATATATACAGTCTATGAGAGGAGAGTAAATACGTTAATTGATAGAGACAGTCTATGAGAGGAGAGTAAATACGTTAATTGATAGATACAGTCTATGAGAGGAGAGTAGATACGTTAATTGATAAATATAGTCTATGAGAGGAGAGTAGATACGTTAATTGATAGAGACAGTCTATGGGAGGAGAGTAAATACGTTAGTTGATAGATACAATCTATGAGAGGAGAGTAAATACGTTAATTGATAGAGACAGTCTATGAGAGGAGAGTAGATATGTTAATTGATAGAGACAGTCTATGAGAGGAGAGTAAATACGTTAATTGATAGAGACAGTCTATGAGAGGAGAGTAAATACGTTAATTGATAGAGACATTCTATGAGAGGAGAGTAGATACGTTAATTGATAGATACAGTCTATGAGAGGAGAGTAAATACGTTAATTGATAGATACAGTCTATGAGAGGAGAGTAAATACGTTAATTGATAGATACAGTCTATGAGAGGAGAGTAAATAAGTTAATTGATAGAGACAGTCTATGAGAGGAGAGTAGATACGTTAATTGATAGATACAGTCTATGAGAGGAGAGTAGATACGTTAATTGATAGATACAGTCTATGAGAGGAGAGTAAATACGTTAATTGATAGATACAGTCTATGAGAGGAGAGTAGATACGTTAATTGATATATAGTCTATGAGAGGAGAGTAAATACGTTAATTGATAGATACAGTCTATGAGAGGAGAGTAGATACGTTGATTGATAGACAGTCTTGAGAGGAAAGTAAATACGTTAATTGATAGATACAGTCTATGGGAGGAGATACGTTAATTTATAGATACAGTCTATGAGAGGAGATACGTTAATTGATAGAGACAGTCTATGGGAGTAGATACGTTAATTGATAGACAGTCTATGAGAGGAGAGTAGATACGTTAATTGATAGATACAGTCTATGAGAGAAGAGTAGATACGTTAATTGATAGATAACATTGAGAGGAAAGTAAATACGTTAATTGATAGATACAGTCTATGGGAGGAGATACGTTAATTTATAGATACAGTCTATGAGAGGAGATACGTTAATTGATAGAGACAGTCTATGGGAGTAGATACGTTAATTGATAGAGACAGTCTATGGGAGGAGATACGTTAATTGATAGAGACAGTCTATGGGAGGAGATACGTTAATTGATAGATACAGTCTATGGGAGGAGATACGTTAATTGATAGATACAGTCTATGGGAGGAGATACGTTAATTGATAGAGACAGTCTATGGGAGGAGATACGTTAATTGATAGAGACAGTCTATGGGAGGAGATACGTTAATTGATAGAGACAGTCTATGGGAGGAGATACGTTAATTGATAGAGACAGTCTATAGGAGGAGATACGTTAATTAATAGAGACAGTCTATGGGAGGAGATACGTTAATTGATAGAGACAGTCTATGGGAGGAGATACGTTAATTTATAGAGTGTGTTGATGGTACAGTTACAGTCTCGATTATTATATAACATATAAATACAGGGATGCAGATTATTAATAATAGCAAACTGTTGTTGTTTTGTGTTATTTAATACTAAATTAGATACGTTACATGATTGATATAAAATGGAGACTTAATGACCTACTTGAATCGAACGCGAGACACTGCAATGTTGATAAATCTGTATAATTGGAAGCCATTGTTTACGGGTCAACGGAATTGTATATAGCTTTAATAAGTACAATGTGAGTCTGATTTGACATATTTATTCAAGATTTAAGTCGTCATTACTTCAATTACGCCGAATCGACCCATGACCACTTAAACTTAATAATATTAGTTAAAATCCGCCATCTCGTCGATATAACATAGAAACGGGAAATTATATGTTTGCAATGTAAATGAGGCTACGGGAGCATTCGTGTATATTCGGATATGATCGTGTATAATCGTGCCTGTTCGGCGATTTCCGATATAATTCCGTTTCTATATTTAACGATGGTAGAGTAGAGTTGTCGTTCTTCAAAACTACACCCTTAATAATGAGGGTGTAAGTAGATGGCGTTACGATCGGAAATCAAGTTTCCCCAGGCTGTCATTTTGCCAGAAGTTAAAAAGTGAAAAATCGACAGACTGGAACCCAGGCTACTTGAAACCATCAAAGCAAACCAATAATACTTAAATAGCATCAATGGCTGGAAGCTTAATGATCCGGAATATTAATTTTGTTTACAAATTGCATACACGTCATCGAATTCGTAGAATAAATCTGATTGGTTTTCCGTGAATTTTGTATTTGCCATGTCTGACTAGTCTTCCTCTGTCCACCCTTCAGTTCCTTTATCTCGTCCAAAAGAAGAATCTCCTCTGTGTGCTGTAAGTGCTTCCAATAGCTAACTATGTACACAGAACTAGATGCGACTATGCATACAACGGCTGCACTGACGGCAACTATGATGATATACAGAGGCAGGCATAGATGTGTTAGTGTCTTCCAATCTGTAATCCTGGTCTCTTCCCCTGGAATGAAGGAGGTGGTAACTTTATGGAGTGCTATCTGTTGTAACTAGGGTCGTAACTAATGGTTTATATTTATATATTCATGTGGCGCACAAAAGGACACTTCGACATAATTAACAAGAATGAAGCAATATATCTTGTATAACACAATGCCTCAAAAACAAATCCTGGGCCGGAGGCTATAAAACTTTTCTCCAATCTCAAACTCAGACTCAAGCTTCTGATTGGTTCTTCTGTGTGTCAAACTCAGACTCAAGCTTCTGATTGGTTCTTCTGTGTGTCAAACTCAGACTCAAGCTTCTGATTGGTTCTTCTGTGTGTCAAACTAAGACTCAAGCTTCTGATTGGTTCTTCTTTGTGTCAAACTCAGACTCAAGCTTCTGATTGGTTCTTCTGTGTGTCAAACTCAGACTCAAGCTTCTGATTGGTTCTTCTGTGAGTCAAACTCAGACTCAACCAATCAATTTCCTTGAGTTAGAGATCCGAGAAAAGTTTTATAACCTCGGGGACTGAACATTTCAAAGCAATATGTTACCAATTGAGAAATGTGTGACTTGTTTAGCTACATACATAAACCGATGTTTTGAAAGAACTTTTGAAAAGTCGCTCCAACATTAATGACATTAATATGTAATTGTGGTCGTTATGACGTCAATATTATTTACTACATATATAAGAAATGACGTCAGTATTATTTACTACCAATATTAGAAATGACGTCAGTATTATTTACTACCAATATAAGAAATGACGTCAGTTTTATTTACTACCAATATAAGAAATGACGTCAGTTTTATTTACTACCAATATAAGAAATGACATCAGTATTATTTACTACCAATATAAGAAATGACGTCAGTATTATTTACTACCAATATAAGAAATGACATCAGTATTATTTACTACCAATATAAGAAATGACGTCAGTATTATTTACTACCAATATAAGAAATGACATCAGTATTATTTACTACCAATATTAGAATGACGTCAGTATTATTTACCCCCACTATAAGAAATGGACATATATAAAATAACAAATTCCTATTGCTCACATCATCATTCATTTAACGTCAATAACTTTAGTTTATATCATGATTTGATCAAATATCCAAATATTCAAATACAATACCATTATCTTGCTCTAATAAAGTAATGGGCATGCACACATTTGTTCTATGGCAACACTCGACATTTTTACGCTATTTCATATCGAAATTTAAACGGCATTGGTTTAATAATAATCACTAGAAATCATACAGTATATAATGTAAAGGGGTTGGAAAATGTATAAATTTAGTCACACAGTCTTCCCATTTTTCTGAATAATGTCCGAGTGTACATTTTCTCATGGCGGCGGCCATATATATTATGTAATATCAATTATATTCAATAATTTCATTTCAAATCTTAATGTCATGTGCAATATTGCTTCGCCTTTATGCAAAAGATTTATTCAACATTACATTAAATGTTATGTTATATTTCGGGTTTTACGCCTACATCAGCACCATTTTGGGCTATATCGCCGGCGGGCAGTTTACCTAACAACACCTTTCCTGGGCAGGCTCCAACGGTTAACCAATACTTGGGTGCACCAACCTCCGTAAGAAACTGCCAACGTTTTCATATAAATGAGACACGGTTTGAGCGGGGCTCGAACCCGTGACCATCAGTGATGATAGGTTACAGTGGTATACAAGTCAGCGACCTTAGCCACTCGACCACGGAGGCGGACTGTATCATTAAATATAAACATAAAACATTGGTTCTTTCATATTCAATATTATTGATTCAAATTATGCATAAATAATGCATCACGTTTCATTATGTTCCATCCGTTTAGCAATATTTCCTATATTAATATGGCTCTCTTTGTGTTCAAATATAGCTTGATTGTGGTAACATGTCATTTAAAACTGTCCGAAGTTCCCCCAAACATGATCAGTAGTGTCCACAAATATTGTCCACAAGCATGGTCGGAAATATCGCCAAACATGGCCAGAAGTGTATCAAAACATTGCGCAACGTTAATAATGGTACATATCAATCCAATCCTTTAATGTATGCAGGCTGTCCGATTAGTACAGTGGTAAACGCGATCGCTTCTCACCAATGTAACCCGGGTTCGATTCTCGGACCGGGAAGTATGTGAGATGATCGCCAGATCGGACAGGTGGGTTTTCTCCGGGTACTCCGGTTTCCTCCCACACGAATGACAACATATACGCTTTCATCCTGGGCGAGTAATAAAGATACATATCTGTTCCAAGCCCCATAACCTCATACTTACATTGAGCCAAAGCTGTTAACGTGAAGCCCCTTATGAGAGATGGTGGTTTTGTTTCCTCGGCGTCTGCTTCGGCACCTCGCTTTCTTCTCACAGGAGTTGATACATTATTATTGACGTTGCCATTGCAGTCATACTGTACATAAATAGAGGATATTTGTACGTTTCAGTTAATATTACACAACAGGATCCGGTTATCCCCTTTCATCAAATAGTTGTATATAAATGTGGGGACCTAGGATAATCTTTCAAACTCCTGCGAGTCTACCGATGAACATTCATAGCAATATTATTACGAGTGGTGAGCACTACATTCTCTAGTGATAATGTTAGCTTTCAATGTCCACGAGTCACATATAATTCGACCATTCACTGAAACGAAGGAATTGTCTTACATTAAGCTTGAAAAGAAAAAGGCGTTATTGCGATATGAATCAATGCTACGATACTTGAAAGCCGTAGGTATGCTCTTTGTTCCTTCATTTCCTTGCTCTTCAACAAGACTGAAGGGACTTGCACTAATTTCGGATGTGGGTTTATCTTCGGACATTCTCGCGTTCGATGTGTTAAAAGATGAAAATGACCACACAGACGCGTTTGAAAGCTTGCTGTTGTATTATATATAATAAGTTTATTATATAAAAGTATATAGCAAGTCAGCTTATTTTGTTCGTGTTAATAGACTTAATATTTGTATGACATTATATTGCGTCAGCCGTAATGAATAAACAATTTCTTCATCAATTGTTTTACAAAGGTTTTGTTAATACAAAGTCATATATAATAAATACACGAATTCTTTTATTTATTTTACAACGATTGCGAAGCAAGTTCTAACAACTTATATTAATCCCTCTCGCTGGTGAGGATGAAAGCGTAAATGTGGTCATTCGTGTCGGAGGAAACTGGAGTACCTGGAGAAAACCCACCTGTCCGATCTGGCGACCACCGTACCATCTCACATACATCCCGGTCCGAGGATCGAACCAGAAATTTATTGACAAGGGTTGCTACCACAATTTAGTGAAAATATTATGAAATTGCTCAAAATTATATTTATTTCTAAAAAACGAACTAAATTACCAGATGTTTTTATTAGCCGACATGGCTACTATTAGGCCCGGGCATACATATGCAGGGGGTGGGGTGGATAACAATGTAACACAATGCATTAGAAATCGGAGACTAAAATAATTCATACAAATTTATTAATTCTTACAACTTATATTAATCACTCTCGTTACCTCATTCGTGATGGAATTCATCGCCACGAGGAAGAGAGAAGAGGCAATCTGGAATTTAAATGTATTGCCTAAGGGCACAATCATAACGGTTCCAGGTGAACTATGTGCCTTTCGCACTTGAAGCGACTTCCACTGGCCGATATGAGTAGACACATGTGTGTTTTACGTTTATATATCGTCGCTACCGGTTGCCCATATGAGCGAAGCCTCCTGAAGAGATTAGTCATTTTTGATTTTTGGAAGATAGTGCAATGATACAGACAGAGACCCATTCCAGAGTCTCCTCTGGTTCCTTTAGGTGCACGGTGTACAGCACCGACACGAGATCTCGGTTTAAAGTCCCATCTGAAAGACTGTTAATTTTATTATGGTCAGACGGGGGATCGAACTGTGATCCATGGATTACCAGTCCAGCGTGTTACCACTGGAATACAGATCCGTCTGTACGAATACACATACACATTAGCAACCATTTGTAGAAATTATGACAGCCATTTATTTTGCACAGGAATATAACTTTAATTATTCATCTGATGTTCTACGAAGGAACATAAAATCTGTAGTATATATATACGTCATTATTATATGACAATACGAACAATATAATTAACTACATATTAATGACAGGTGACAGCAAGCCTGCTCGGTATCATGAGACAACTAATCAAGTTAATTTACCTGTACGCAGATCTTCTTATCTAAGAAATAGAGCTAATAATATCCCGGTGTTACTGGTTTCCGACGATGTAGTACATAACGGACTCCTATATGTTTAGAATGGTCATACACTGCAAACAATTTTATGTCACCAAATAAACAATATGTTACCATTCATCCACAAAAATCTCGAAGAAAATCGAATGTTTACTTTTTGAGAAAAGTTGACAAAATAGCGGTACCTCATTCTCAGTAATCCGGAATGACGTCACATGTTTTCGCCTAACTGTGGAAATTGTCTACAGCGCCACCATTAGTATGTAAGCAACAGTTCTTTTTTAACAAAACAATAAACTAAGGAAGACTTATTTTAATAAGAGGCTTAATTTATCATTTTCACTCAAAATTCATTTGTTGGACAGCATTTTGTCTATATACTGTATCTAAAACACTAACATTTAATTTAACTAGGTCAAACACACGGGGCATAAGAAGTCGTCATCCCTCCTAATTACTCTGACTAAATGCAGAACCGTAAATGGACCCATCCATCGTACACATCACACGGTGCCCAACAAAGAAAAACTAGGTTTACACAACCATATATATCAGTTGGAGAACCTCTGTGACAACCCGTGGACCTGAAGGTGAAACACGGTGAAAATCGATATTATTAATAAGGACCCCTTGTGTGTAATAACGGACATAACTCATAAACACGGAGCAGTGAGACTATAATGACATTTTTATTCGTAAATATATTGGCGTGGCAGACGATGCATATGTCATTTTGGAGAAAAAATTGCCAATTTCTTTCAAAAATGATATTTATATGGTGACATAAAACGGATATAGTGAAGTTAGTGAAAACTGGGGTAGGTTTAAAGTTTTCACCGCTAATTTACCTTGTCTGATATATTATGATCAGTTAGAAATAGATTGGAAGTGCACAAGGTATGTTTATTTATAATTCCGGTAACTGGAGCGTGAAATATTGCGTGATCTCTCGCGACTTGCTATTTCCACAGTTGTGCGAAAACCTGTTCACGCCGGGATACGTATTATTTGTCTTTCAGTTGTTTATTGATGACTGAAACATGGGTTGGTGTTCCGACATGGAGGTTTCAACCACGCCTAAGTGGTTAATTCCGGTGCTCAGAATGACAAACCATATTGTAATCGACTATAAATAACGTAAATACAAATAGTATTGTAATTGTAACATGACTACAATATTTTGCTTAAAAAAAGCAAAAATAGTTGGTGCTATTATTTAGAAAAACGCAAATTACGTCACAAAACTACAAAATGACGTCACTTTTGACATTACGCGCTAAGCCAAGTCTTATTGCCGAGTTAACAGCGGTACATTCCTTCTTTGAATATACCCTCGCGTTTCCGGTTTCCGTTACGATAAGAAATGATCGGCATTTAACAAAACGAATTTTAAAACTAGACAGTTTCTAAATGTATGATGTAAATAAAGTGACGTTCCACTTATATTACAAATAATTAGAAATGAATATAACAGACAAAATACCAAGCCATGTTACAATCCAGATTAAAAACCGGGTAAGTTCTTTCTTTGCGCGTGCAGAGAAAATACCGAACCATGTTAGTAATTTGCATAATTATTATTGTATTGAAATCGCGTACTGTACGTGTCTATACCTGATCGCAATTCCATCTGCAAACCTCCAAAATACACGTGAACACGACATCAAACGCTCCGCCGGGGATGTTTGTCGGCCGGAACATATAGAATGTGTTGCTCAAATATCCGACAGAAGTACTGTTGAACACACCGAATAAATCTTCATCCGCCGGACATGGTTCTAGTAAGGTGATACCGGAAGCATAACATGCCTTTGTTCTAATATCGACATAGTCTGCAAACATGTTATATAATAACGTTAGAATAATTAACATTAATGAACAAACGAGCCCCATCAAATCAACAATGTGGTGATGTCCTTAGGCAAGTCACGTATATCCATATAAGAATGGCTATGTACTTTTAATATGATTTTTTTGTGGAAGTCGTATTAGCGCAGTGGATGCGCGTTCGCTCCAGGTGCGAAATGTCCGGAGTTCGAGCCCCGCTGGAGCAGTTACGATTGTGCCCTTATGCAAGGCATTTAAATTCCACGATGCCTCTTCTCTCTCCCTATTGGCGATGGATTCCACCAGGAATAAGGTCTCGAAAGTGATCAATATAAGTTGAAAGAACTTGTTCGCAATCGAGCTAAAGTAAATGTGTATAAACTAAATATGATTGTTTAAGTTTGTCTTTGCACTATATGTATGTACATAGACATGAGACGACTTGAATAAAGATGAAAACTATTTACAGACAGACACCCATTCCAGAATCTCCTCGGGTACCTTTTGTGTGTGTTTTTTTGTTTATTTAATTTATTTACAATCTATGTGTATCTACAAGTACATAATGTTAATGTTAATTTTATTAGG
This sequence comes from Archivesica marissinica, assembly GCA_014843695.1. Lineage (NCBI taxonomy): Eukaryota > Metazoa > Mollusca > Bivalvia > Venerida > Vesicomyidae > Archivesica > Archivesica marissinica. The sequence continues at coordinate 28,094,384 of CM026387.1, forward strand.
GTCAGACGGTGGATCGAACCTGCGATCCCTGGATTACCAGTTCACCGTGTTAACAACTGGACTACTTTCATCGCTTTCTACCTCCTTCCATTCCCCATTCATCTAGCTATATGTTTATACAGTTATTATATATTGTTGTCTTACTACATAATACGTTTACGTCTTAGTCGCCTATAGTGCACACATTTATATATGTAATGGAGATAATCTCAATAAACTTTAAGCTTTCGATTAAATCCATTTTCATTCTGTATACAATAGATATGCACTGTACATTATGAATGAATAAATAATAACCCTCTGAGATACGCATTTACACCCTGGTGACAGGGGTTGGCCACTAACGGTGGAATTACCCAAATATCTTTAAACCAACTGGACTACTACTACTACAGACGGATATGTAGTCCAGTGGTAACACGCTGGACTGGTAATCCAGGGATCGCAGGTTCGATCCCCCGTCTGACCCTAATAAAATTAACAGTCTTTCAGATGGGACGTTAAACCGAGGTCTCGTGTCGGTGCTTTACACCGTGCACGTAAAAGAACCAGAGGAGATTCTGGAATGGGTCTCTGTCTGTACCATGCACTATCCTCCAAAATCTAAAATAACTAATCTCTTCAGGAGGCGTCGCTCATATGGGTAACCGGTAGCGACGATAAATAAACGTAAAAAAATGTGCTATCACGCTCAAATTGATAGCCTGTTCATTCCTATTAGATATACATTTTGTATATACAGAATCAATTTATTTATAGAGACTTCAATTTCATAACTAATAAGTAACCGTTTTCAACATTGCTAAATTTCGAAGAGTTTATACATTTATAATTTAGAAATTTTGTTCGTTACAATTAAGCACATCAAATACTTCATATCTTTACACAGATAATTACTGCCATTCACACTAGATGGTTATTATGCAACATCTATATTACTCGTCTTAGTGTCAAGCAGTATAAACATTAATTGTTATTAATTGTTTTTATACATGTAAAACAATGTTCTGATACGTATCAAATTCCAATTAAAAGTAAAACATCGTGTAGCCAATACATGTTTGCACATTTTGATACCAAATCTGCCTATATTTTGCTTCAATAGATCTATATAAGTATAAAATTCTCAATCTGACCAAGCCATGTGCATATTTTCTTTTTCGGATGAGTATATGTACATAGTGTTATGCACACACGTGACTACCTGTTGCATCGTTTGTTATATATATGACCATGCGGATTTCATCACCAAGTTTGACTTCACTTCTACTTTCTAATCGCACTCCTTCTCGGTACAATAACATAGCCACTTCCGGTGTAAACGTCACTGTTGTCAAATTTTCGTCAACAGCAGTTCTAGAACACAAATAAATCTTTTTACAAATTTTAAAGTCATATTCTTGCTATATGAAAGAAGATTTTCCGAGAAATTTAATAAAACCTGCTAAAAGTGTTTTACGGTATTATTCTTTATATAGTTATTATGATTTGTTCCGTGAAAAAAAGCTACTGAAAATATCGAATATCATTTGTCATAAAGTATTTTGCTTTTTTTTTTTTTGCGTTTATGCGTAATACCGTGGTTTATTAGAATGCGCCGTGCGGCTCAGTACTTCCGGCTTCAGCATTCGAGGTTTCTGTTGGGGTTACCTCACCCTTAGGATAGGACTTTTAAAGCGGCCCATATTTTCGCCTGATGCACCCATTGTGGGACACGTGGAGTATTTAATAGGAGTAGCTTTGCCATGTGCTATCCTGCCCCGTCCTGGTAGGTACACCGCCATATGGTCCGGGACTGCTTATTTGATTCACAGCTAACCCCCATATCTGAGGGCCGGTCCCTATCCGCCACCTGAGGACCCGCTGGGTAGGGGATGGTCGCCCCACTACTGAATTGGAAGCAGCATGGACCCAGAGATTATAAAGTACAGTAAAAATAATTATCGTAAGATGGATTCCTTTACATTACAATTGTTTTACACATTCACAAAATAACAGGGTGGTTCCAAAATTCCAAAATTTCTGTTTATATTAATAATGTTTTTTCCCGTTTATGCAATCAACATAGAGTAAAATTGACAGTACTGAGATGATATCGCACCTTTTGTTTAATAAAGTTTGATTATTGGGAAGGGCCGTTTTCTAATGTTGGTTATAACTTGTGGCCCGACCCTTTTGCAATGTTACACAAATGTATGTATGCATCTTATACATTGTTAATTTCTATTCCGTATCATGCATGCATGTCAACTGTACTGTTTAATATGCATATGCAATAACATATGGTTAAATCAAAAACAGGGTGGTTTAATCGACTAGAGTTCACACCGGGCTACTCTGTCGATATCCTGTCACTCGTACATCTAGAAGGACCGTGATAAGCCAAAATAAACATCATAAATAGTATACAGTTCATATACGACACAGTTCACCATTGCGCCTTAGTGTCAGTTTAGCACTATTGTGAGCATACTCTTCTAGAGGTCTGCAATTACTGAAGTTGTTGTTGATGATAATGATGACGACGACGACGATGATGATGATGATAATGATGATGATGTTGCTGCTGCTGATGATGCTGACGACGACGACGACGACGACGACGACGACGACGACGACGACGGCGGCGACGACGACGACGACGACGACGACGACGACGACGACGACGACGACGACGACGACGACGACGATGACGATGATGATGATGATGATGATGATGATGATGATGATGATGATGACGACGATGATGATGATGATGATGATGATGACGATGATGATGACGATGACGATGATGATGATGTAGTTATTCTATTTTATCGTCATTACTCCACTATTAATACATACCCCAAGTCTATATTAACGGGAAGTATGGCGTTGAGGTCAGTGTTACACACGATCCATGTGATGACGTCATATCTGGACTGATACAAAATTTTCCTTTGTATAATCACATAGAATTTGTCGTCCTGTAATTAGATGGTTATATATAGCAACACCATACATTGCTTGTTTGTTTGTTGCGGGGTTTTATCGAACACCTGTGGGATACTTTGGACCAGTGTGTTTGACGTCACCCTATTCCACCGTCGAACGTCAATGCACTAACACAAGCCTTCAGGAATGGAACAACATTCCATCAGGCCGAATTCAACACACTTGTCCGTTCTATGCGTAAACGATGCCAGACAGCCCTCAGGCGCGTAGCTAGGCTAACGCATGTACGCACGTGCGTAAGATTAATTTTGACAGGTCCTGAAAATGAAAATTAAATAATTGCGAAAAATGCAATAAAAACCGGATCGTAAGGGGGGGACACTGCCTTTGGTCATTCACAAGAGAGGAGACATGGACGAAATGCCAACATATATTGATTGTAGCTGATGTTAATAGTAGGCAAAAGTCACCTGCGACCATATAGCGGTGGAAAAATCTCCGGGTTGGGCATGCCCCCGGACCCCCTAGAATGGTGCGTAATCCATATTTAGGCATAGCTACGCGCCCGACCCTCGATGCTCAAGGTGGCCATTCCCGGTATTACTGTGTGATTTGGTATGATCCGTACCACACTTAATCAACCATTTTATTAGTTTTCCGTAACGTTAGCGCGATAAAAAAAACTCCACACAAATTCACATCGAAATACTCTTGCATATACAACTAATATACCCATTGTTTTTATATGTACATATATATGTACATTAACACAGCGGACGTTACTTATTGTGTTCAGTATATCTGCACATTAACACAGCAGACGTTAGTTATTTTGTTCAGTATATCTACACGTTAACACACCGGACGTTACTTATTTTGTTCAGTATATCTACACGTTAACACACCGGACGTTACTTATTTTGTTCAGTATATCTACACGTTAACACACCGGACGTTACTTATTTTGTTCAGTATATATGCACGTTAACACAGCAGACGTTACTTATTTTGTTCAGTATATATGCACATTAACACAGCGGACGTTACTTATTTTGTTCAGTATATATGCACATTAACACACTGGACGTTACTTATTGTGTTCAATATATCTGCACGTTAACACAGCGCACGTTACTTATTTTATTCAGTATATCAGCACGTTAACACAGCGGACGTTACTTATTTTGTTCAGTATATCTGCCCGTCAACACACCGGACGTTACTTATTGTGTTCAGTATAGTTTAATTATAGTATATTGCATTGATCATGATGTAACATATAAAACATAAAATTACAAAAATAGATCGTTTTGATCACAAATTTTAACAACATTAAACAACAAAACGCAGAGGTTCAGATATTAATCCTTTGCATGCTGAGTATATACAATCGCATTTGCAGACGACATAGATCCAGATCAGCCGGCGCATCGCGTTAGGATCTATACTCTTATTCAGCCACATATTTTAGCTCCACTATCCGAATAGCAAACGGCATAGAGTATGATAGGACGACACGTTGTCAGACTCTATGCTGTTTGCAAAAGTGATTTTATCAGCCGCTAACGAGCAAATGGTTATGGGGATAGCGCGAACGTAGTTCAGCCTGAGCTAGTAACTTACGTTAACCGTTGTACGCTCCTGTGACGCAATATGTATTATGACCTGCGAACTGTTTGACTTTTACCATGTTACCGTGAGCCTCGAACCCCACCCTCGGATGTCATAGCTAGTAAAACTAACGTATGATTAGGATATTAGGATATTAATTTTAGCCCACTGTTAAATGTGCTGGAATACCGCCGTTTATATGTAGGAATATAAATTATAAACTTTATTTATTTTACAACGATTGCGAAACAAGCTGTAACAAATTATATTAATCACTCTCGGTGGCTCGGATGACAGCGTATTTGTGTTCGTGTGGGACGAAACAGGAGTACCCGGAGAAAACCCAATTCTCCGATCTGGCGACCAACGTACCATCTCACATACTTCCCAGATCGAGATTCGAACCCGGGTTGCATTGGTGAGAAGCGAGGATGCTAACAACTGCGCTAATCGGACAGCTACAATTGTACCATAAGGCCATAATAAAATATTTCCTAGATTTTCATCCCCGCCCGCCCCCGTTTTTAGGGCCCGCCCCGATTTTTTTTATTACTATCAGCATAAATATCGATATCCTGAAAATATAAAATAAAAAATAAAATTTCACCCCCATCATTTTCACCCCCAAAAAAATTTGGATGAAAATCTAGGATTTATTTTATTATGGCCTAATCGTAATATTTTGGAATTGTACTGTTTAAACTTAAAACATCGGAGTACATTTCTGATGTAATAGCACACATGTGTGTGGAAACATTTAATATACTGATCAGGCATACATGTAAGGGATGTTGACGCCAAGTATACTTGCTTCTCTGCCAACATAAACAGTTAGTACAGTTCCATGTATAATTGCCTTGTATAACGACCGTATACAGAATTATTAGAAATGGACCAATATTCATGAATATGTATCATGCCATACAACTAATTATGGAGGTAATTAATTTACATAATCAACATATAACCCTATTATGTTACACACTTGTGTTGACGCCTCCAGAGCTATGTTAGTCCTATGATAGTTCGGTGGATAGTGCAAGGTATAGAAGATGTTCCAAATCCAGAAACGTCCCCCGTTATTTTACATGTCCAGTGTATAGCACCGATACATGAGACCGCCGTTTATAGTCCCATCTGAAAGTCGGTCAATATTATTAGATTCAGACAGGGAAACGTACCGACGATCCCTGGATTCGCATTCTGTTGCTTTCGTTCGGCCATCGTGGGCATGGAATATCGTAATAGCACAGAAAATAATGTGCGCAAATAAAGAGTTTATATTTAAATGGTTTTAAAACGGCGTAATTTAGCACACCATGTACATTAAATAGGCGCTACCCATCAATTGCATACAATTAGAAGATTATTACGTTATTTATCGTCCCTACCGGTTGCTCATATGAGCGACGCCTCCTGAAGAGATTAGTCATTTTAGGTTAGTGCAATGATACAGACAGAGACCCATTCCAGAGTCTCCTCTGGTTCTTTTACGTGCACGGTGTAAAGCACCGACACGAGACCTCGGTTTAACGTCCCACCTGAACGACTGTTAATATTATTAGGGTCAGACGGGGGGGTCGAACCTGCGATTACCAGTCCAGCGTGTTACCACTAGACTACAGATCCGTCTGTTAAATGTGTGATCAAATTATATATATATTTATTTATCACCGAATACACATTCAAGCAATGTTGTCGTGATAGGTTCTAATCGCTGTTGATGATAACATTTGCGAACTGTTCACCGTTTTTCTGAACTGTACGACTCGGGGGCATAACAAGTAAAATATCTTATTTCCAGGCCCGTAGCTAATGGGGTAGGATCGGTCGGACGACCCCCGATAATTCCACTTTTTCATGCACTCTATCAGAATGTTTACACAGTTACTATAATAATATTGATGTAAGCAGCGCCTGGGAATAGTTTATAAGAGGCTTTCTCTGAACTTTCTCTATATGCTGTCGCTTTTTAATTATGTACAATGTAGGAAGTGACGTTTCAGACCATCTAGATTTCAAAATGTGCAGGGGGCATGCCCCCGGACCACCCTAGCGAACCGACTTCGGTCCCTTCGTAACCTCGAAACAACCCCCATAACAAAACTGGCTACGGGCCTGATTTCACTGCCTCAAATAATAAGAGGATTGTTGTTTTTTTCATTTTAAGATTTAAGATTTAGCTCCGAATAGTATAATTGTTATTATTAAAATCCACATTGATGTTGAAAACCCCCATTGCTACGATTCAAAACACTCTTGAACTAGTTCGCTTTTAAAATTTAGTTGACGTTTATTAATCGTCATTAGATATGAAATTCATGTAAATCTTCTATATTGGATAACAAACATTTGCAATAACATAAATTGTACATGTATGCTTTGGGTTTGTTTTCGTCTACGTAGAATGATACAAGTTAACCGTGTGAAGTATATTCAAATATATAATGAGCATGTTAAATGATTAAAGCGACACTACATTAGTGAAAACACAAATTTCTAAAGAATATATTTTCCTATCATATGGTATAATTTTTTTCCAAATATTTGCCTCAAATACTGATTATTCAACTAATAAGCAAACGTCGTATACGCGGTTTGTTGATATAACAAAATGATGTAAATAGGGTCGACATTCATGCGTAATACAACTCATGTATTCTGAATAATACGATTTATGGTACAGATTTACCGTTATATCTCACATGCGTGCCTATGCATATGTATTTCTGTAGACTAATCTTAGTTAAATTATCTTTAAACGACATTATCTCGCGTTTAGTATTGACTCCGATGATAAACACGCGTGGCAACTGACATTCAAACGAAGCGGACAAATTGCCGATACTGACACAGATAACATATATACGTACATAAAATATGAAGAAGAATGCTGTATTAAGATTTAAACTTTACAGTATGTAACATTTAAACATATTTACAATAAAAGATGCAGTCGAAATGTTGTCAAGCTTGATTGGGAAAACAAACCTTACACTTTGTTTACAAAGTTCAGTTATTAAAGCAGCATTACATCGTAATAAAGGATGTTTTGGGTAAAATATAAATACTAATGTGTGTGTGTTTATAAAAATCGAAATAGTCGTTCAGAAACGATACAATTCCAATAAATTTAAACCGTCGTATACGCGAATTTGTTTATCAACACACGAAATGTAAACACGCACAGCGCGCATGCGTGAAACAACGGAGGATGTAGAAAACAACATATATATTTTGAACATGAAATACTATCTATCTATCTTCCTCTAATTTCGAACCCCTGGCGGGGATGTAGAAATGTCCCTAAAAGACGCTAACAGAGGTATGAATCAACATATCAAGTAATTTAATTAAGACAACGTGGGACAAATGGGGTCGATGCATTCTGAATGTAAATAAGTGCGAACGATGCGTTCCGGTTGTAAACAAGTGCGTGACCGATCGACTCGGAATGTCCTACTTTCGGTTTCGAGTTTGTTTTATCGCAAAACACAAAGCATATAATGTTATATGTGTAGCAGTATTTAATATACGTTAAGACTGATTTTTTCAAATATAATAAATTATTTATTTCATACGATGTAATGCTGCTTTAAAGGGATAGCGCGAACGCAGTCCCCACACCAATAAATTGCGTACCCGAGTAACCCACATTTGGGGCTATCGCAGGCGTCAGCCCAACCTATGTGCAATGGAAAGGCCTCTTCCTGGGGAAACCGCCTAATGGATCACGGTATTCCCTGTACCAGGTAAGTATGCTTTTATCGTAATATGTGGAATATTTATGGCAAGCGACACTGACATTGCGGGTTTCTATTGTTGACAAACAGCAAGGACAAGTCATATTCATAGCTAATAATTCTTCAGATAATAGACAGTCTGTTACCATCTGATATTTCAAATAGTATTTTATTCTTCTTTCGAATATATGTAAACTTATATCAGTAATTCTATCACATTTGTACGATTATAAAATTCTATGAATTTACACAAAATATCTATAAATAGATTTCAAAGAATGGTAACTATGTCACAAGTGACAATCTTAATTATATGTATTGTGCTTGATCAACTTCCCAGGCGCGTAGCTACCTGTGTGCAAGTCCACATCGGTTTGTTCAAATGAGGGTTTTCACAAATGGCGATACACAAGGCCATCTAACCAGACACCCATGTATGCATGGCTGTAGCCACGACCAGCTGTATCCACGATCAGTGGGGGGAAAGATTGGTCAGTGCCATGCATAGACCGACGATGACACACGAACGTTTTTCCGGATTTTCCATGCTACATAGTTACAGGCACGACCACATTAACCGCAATGATTTAACTTCACGAATGCACGTTTATGCCTACAACTAGAAATTCGTCAAGTTGAAATCGTGAATTCGTGAATTTGAAATCGTGAAGTCTTGTCTTCCGTAGCTCTTAAATTCAATTAATCTAAGCACTATGAACGTATTATCATTGTTCTTACCCAGGTAATGTCACACTCCTCAAATTTACATGCATGCACTACCGTCCCTGTTGTGGAAGGTATCATGTTATATATGTTGTCCTCAAACCGGAAGTAGATGAGTCCTCCTTCCGTTACGTTCCGTATGGTGATAGAAGCCGTATTCTGCAAACAGGATGTCAGCTCCACTGGCAGAAAATGAAAATATTAATGTTTGTTTGTTACTTTTTGTTACTTTTTGATGGAATGCATCGACATGGGGGGGGATAATGTGGAAAACAAGTGCATTGCATAAGGGCACAGTCGTAACGGCTACAGCTAGGCGCAAACTATGTTGGTTTAAACAGTATATATTCCAATGAATTTACATGTATAACACAAAAATGTTACAAATTAAATAAATTGTGAATGGTTTGGATTGGAAAACAAGTTTTTATAAACCTTATATTAATTCCTCTCCAAGGTATAAAGTCTGTTATCTGAGAAACACCTGCAGTGAACCCGCTACCACTGTCCTATCACGACTCGGTGTTCGAGCTTATGGGACGGCGGGGGGTCTATATCTTAGTTGGTACGCATGGGTGAACACAAAATCGTTGTATGAGAATATTGGTAGATGGGTGGGGTACGGTCAATCAAGTTGTTGGTATTTATTTACTGTTGAGTCTACACACTGTGTGTGTTTTACGTTTTTTTTTATCGTCGCTACCGGTTGCCCATATGAGCGACGCCTCCTGAAGAGATTAGTCATTATAGATTTTTGGAGGATAGTGCAATGATACAAACAGAGACCCATTACAGAGTCTCCTCTGGTTCTTTTACGTGCACGGTGTCCAGCACCGACACGATACCTCGGTTTAAAGTCCCATCTGAAAGACTGTTAATTTTATTAGGTTCAGACTGGGGATCGAACCAGGCTCACTGGATTACCAGTCCAGCATGTTACCACTGGACTACAGATCCGCCTGTAACGTCTGTCTACACACACCTCGTACACCGAGGACTAGAAAGAAGATCGATCAATAAACAAGAATATAAGATGTTACCTGTTGGCATCACATATCCATTGCCTGGGTTATTCAATAGGGAAACTATTAGAATCATTCCAATCAATTTTGAATGGCCATCTACGGTCACATGTACCATATCTATGACCAATGGCTGTGCTTTTTCCGTCTAAATTTGTCTTTCCTTGTGATCTCGTATTACTTAACACTATTTATTTCATAAAATACACTATTTTATAGGCTTATATTTATACACTATGAATATTTAATTATACTATACTTCCTAGCACATATTTGTCTTGTTTCTCGAACGAGCAGCGACGCGATAATAAAACAACAATGAAATAACATTAAGTAACAGTAAACATGCGATCATACAAAACAACTTCAGCAGAATACTGACATCAACAGTTTACCCATTGTATTCACCAAATGTGGTACAGCATGCGTCAACGACGACAATCTAATCAATCTTGTAATATATTCAATTATGACGATACAATAATTATACGTTATCATCAGCGAACCATAATCTGGGGTTGATTACTTGTATTCCTGACCATGAACACAAATATAGAATAGTTGGAGTGACGCCATATCACCTAATCTGTTTGTGTGGTCTTAGAACGACAAAACCGTAGCAAACAAACGAACGAACGGACGGACTGACGGACGGACGGGCGGACGGACGGACGGACGAACGAACGAACGAACGAACGAACGAACGAACGAACGAACGAACGAACGAACGAACGAACGAACGAACGAACGAACGAACGAACGAACGAACGAACGAACGAACGAACGAACGAACGAACGAACGAACGAACGAACGAACGAACGAACGAACGAACGAACGAACGAACGAACGAACGAACGAACGAACGAACGAACGAACGAACGAACGAACGAACGACTAGGAAATCTAACATAGACAATCAACGTTCAACTTTATTCAGCAACTTAGGTTCATACATATAATGTACTACGAAAGCATCATATAACATAACATAATTATATTGCATCGTATCACACAGAGTTTGACACGATAGTTTGGCAGCGACAATACCCACACATGTCTATGAGTTTATGTTTCTTGAAAGTATATGTATTGTCAGGTTCATTTTGATTGCTATCTCGATTCCTGGTCATTTATGAGATAGAAGAATAATACATGTATGTATTCGCATATAAATTCGCATATAATTTAAGTAACATACTTAGAATTAGGTTTATTATTTCGACAGAAGCTAATGGTATTGCTTATCAAATGCGCTCAAAAGTCACTGACGATTTATTTAACCATATTTTATTGCAAATCAATAGTACATAAATTATGTCATACACGTAAAGATACCATACATATAGCATGAACATATAAATGGTTTGGGCCACAAGTTTTAACAACATTAGACAACGGCCCGCACCAGAAAGTCAAGCTAACGTTTGATTAAGTTAAATGACTGAATTTCTTTCTTGAAAAGAGTATGCACAATAGAATGTAAATAAAAATCACACGAAGGATCAGAAAAAAATACAAATTTATATAAAAAAAGAAAGAACATATTGCTTAGATTGATACATGTATCTCACGAGTCCACCCGTTGTTTCCCCACACCACGCCAAAAGTCCATGTCGATGTTGAGATTAGGCGCCCCTAATTACAATTAACAGATTATTCAGATCACTATATACTTATATACAGTCAAACCTGTCTTAAGCAGCCAGACAAGGAATCAGAGAAAGTGGCTGCTTAGCGCAGGCGGCTGCATAATAGAGGTCAAATGTATAGTAAAACAACATATAAGGAATCTTGAAACTGGCTGCTTAATACAGGTTGGCTGCTTAATGGAGGTGACCACTAACACATGTTTAGCTGTATATTATTAACTAGGTTACTCTATTTTCCGTCGTGACCGTATCAATCAGGCAGGCGGGGGTTTATGTATGTGTGAGGACCTATTGATAAAATTAGACCTTGTATGAAATGAATTCCTTGTAATTGGAGCTTATTATAAACCCCATGAGCTTGATATAGACAGTTTCAATCAATTATGTAAGTCTATTAACATAATTATATAAAATATTGTTATATTAAAATTTTAACATAATGTAATAGAATGTTAAACACTTTGTGGTAATTGCCGATCTTGACCCAGTCTAAAAACTGCCATGAACATAATCAGAAAGATCCTGAAAAGGACATTAAGCACAAAAGTGTGACCTATAAGGCATAGTTTGAAAATAATATCACCCCAAGTCAAATTAAGGGGGTATGGTTAGTAGTTTCCTTCTATATTTCGAAGTTGATCAACTCAATTTAAATGTCAAGTAATAATAATTATAAGCAAACATAAATCAATAAATAAAGTTTGTTTTCATTCAGTTTTGTTGTTGTTGGCGGTTATCGATCCTGCGGCCTCTGGATTTCAATTCCACCGTGTTATCCACTGGATCACTGATCCGCTACATCCGTCTGCATGTCTGACCTGCACTGACCTGCGCCGTCTAGCCATGTCCTGCACTGTCTTGCGCCGCCTAGCCATGTCCTGCACTTCCCAGCGCCGCCTAGCCATGTCCTGCACTGCCTTGCGCCGCCTAGCCATGTCCTGCACTGCCTTGCGCCGCCTAGCCATGTCCTGCACTGCCTTGCGCTGCCTACCCATGCCCTGCACTGCCTTGCGCCGCCTAGCCATGTCCTGCACTGACCTGCGCCGCCTAGCCATGTCCTGTACTGACCTGCGCCGCCTAGCCATGTCCTGTACTGCCCTGCGCCTCAGGTGGCGGATAGGGGAACGGCCCTTAGATATGGCGGTTAGCTGTGAATTAAATAAGCAGTCCCGGACCATATGGCGGTGTACCTACCAGGACGGGGCAGGATAGCACATGGCAAAGCTACTCCTATTAAATACCCCACGTGTCCTACAACGGGTGCATCAGGCGAAAATATGGGCCGCTTTAAAAGTCCTAGCCTAAGGGTGAGGTAACCCCAACAGAAACATCGAATGCTGAAGCGGGAAGTACTGGGCCGCACGGCGCATTCTAAAAAACCACGGTACTACGCATAAACGAAAAAAACTATAAAAGTTGTTTACGTACAGCTAGATATGAGTATGACAAATGCGAATTAATAGAGGCCAAACATAAAAATGCAAAGTTGTACTGGAAAATGCTGAAGAACTGTGCTGGTGTTAAAGAATCTAATATTTCATTGGATGTTTTTGAACAATATTTTAAATCAGTGAATAACCTGATGATCATTTCTTTAGTCCCGATGAAGATGTCTTATATTTTGTTGATAGATATGAGAGAGAGGAGTTTAATATTATGTTTGAAGAATTATATTTACCAATTACGACAGAAAATTTGTTAAAAGCAATTAATCAGTTAAGCCCAAATAAATGTGGAGGTCCTGATTTGTATTTAAATGAGTTCTTTGTACATGGTAAATGAGTTCTTTGTACATGGTAAATGCATTTTTGAAATTGGATATTTTCCCGAGTCCTGGTCAGATGGTTTTGTAATGCCGTTACATAAAAAGGGCAGTATAAATGATAAAAATAACTATAGAGGAATAACATTGCTTAGTACATTAGGGAAGCTATTTACACGTGTTTTAAATAACCGATTAACAGAATGGGCTCAGGCACAGGCAGGCTTTCGTTCGAAATTAGGTACGGTGGATAATATTTTTGTTTTACATGGTTTAATAAATCATGTGATTAATAGTGGTAAGCATTTATATTGTGCATTTATAGACTTTAGTAAAGCCTTTGATTTTGTAAATCGTGATCATTTGTGGTCCAAATTAATCCAACTAGGTATCAGAGGAAACATTTTTAAAACATTATTAAATCGATGTATATAGCAGTGAAATCAAGAGTTAAGTATTATAACCAGTTAAGTGACAGTTTCGAAGTCATGCTAGGAGTTAGACAGGGTGAATGTTTATCACCTTTCCTTTTTGCAATGTATATCAATGACATCGAAGATATGTATATTAAACATGTGTTTGAGGGTATCGATGTTAATATGTTCAAACTTCAAAGTGTTTTTCATACTGTATGCTGATGATATAGTCATATTTGCAACAAGTAGTGCTGAATTACAAGGTAGTCTAGATTTATTATGGGAGTATTGTAATAAATGGAAACTGGTGGTTAATACCAAAAAAACCAAGGTTATGATATTCAAGAAAGGTGGTCGTTTACCAGAAAACATGAACTTTTATTATGATGGTGGTATTGGTGAAATTGTCAATAAATTTGTTTACCTTGGTATAGTTTTCACTACAGGTGGCTCATTCTCTGAACCTCAAAGTACATTAGCTGGTCAAGCACGTAAAGCTATTTTTAAAATGGAAACATTTTTATATAAGTTTACTGATATATCTGTTAAACATAGGTTAAACTTGTTTGATAAGCTAATATTACCTATTCTTAATTATGACAGTGAAATATAGGGTTTTCATCAAGGTAAGTCGATAGAACGATTACATATGCAGTTTTGCAAACGTTTATTAGGAGTAAAGAAAAACACGCAAAGTGATTTTATTTACGGTGATTTAGGCAAGTTGCCACTACAGAATATGAGATATTTTAATATTATAAAATTTTGGAGTAAGATTTTAAGGACAAATGAATATAAATATACTAAAAACGTGTATTTAATGTTGATGCAAGACGCAACAGCTTACCCTAACAGAACAAACTGGTTTTGCATTAATTAGAGATTTATTATGTACTCTTGGGTTTTATGAAGCTTGGCTTTTTCAAAATGTTGGAAATGTTGACTTATTTTTAATTACTGTAAAGCAAAGAATTAAAGACCAGTTCTTACAAAACTGGTCAGGTAGACTGAACGAATCGAGTAGAGCGTTATTTTATAGATATGTTTCACATCATAGGTTTCAACCATAATAATTATTTAGATATTGTTACTGTTATGAAATTTCGTGTATGTTTAGCCCGTTTACGTTTATCGTCACACAGACTTTTTATTGAAACTGGTCGATGGACGAAACCATTAAGTACACCAGTAAACGAAAGAAAATGTAAATCATGTAATAGTCTAGAAGATTTATTTTGTTCAGTATATATGTACATTAACACAGCGGACGTTACTTATTTTGTTCAGTATATATGTACATTAACACAGCGGACGTTACTTATTTTGTTCAGTATATCTGCACGTTAACACAGCAGACGTTACTTATTTTGTTCAGTATATCTGTACATTAACACAGCGGACGTTACTTATTTTGTTCAGTATATCTGCACGTTAACACAGCAGCCGTTACTTATTTTGTTCAGTATATATGTACATTAACACAGCGGACGTTACTTATTTTGTTCAGTATATCTGCACGTTAACACAGCAGACGTTACTTATTTTGTTCAGTATATCTGTAACATTAACACAGCGGACGTTACTTATTTTGTTCAGTATATATGCACGTTAACACAGCAGACGTTACTTATTTTGTTCAGTATATCTGCACATTAACACAGCAGACGTTACTTATTTTGTTCAGTATATCTGCACGTTAACACGTCGGGCGTTAATTATTGTGTTCAGCATATATGCACGTTAACACATCGGACGTTACTTATTTTGTTCAGTATATATGTACATTAACACAGCGGACATTACTTATTTTGTTCAGTATATATGTACATTAACACAGCGGACGTTACTTATTTTGTTCAGTATATCTGCACGTTAACACAGCAGACGTTACTTATTTTGTTCAGTATATCTACACGTTAACACACCGGACGTTACTTATTTTGTTCAGTATATATGCACGTTAACACAGCAGACGTTACTTATTTTGTTCAGTATATCTGCACATTAACACAGCAGACGTTACTTATTTTGTTCAGTATATCTGCACGTTAACACGTCGGACGTTAATTATTGTGTTCAGCATATCTGCACGTTAACACACTGGACGTTACTTATTGTGTTCAATATATCTGCACGTTAACACAGCGCATGTTACTTATTTTATTCAGTATATCAGCACGTTAACACAGCGGACGTTACTTATTTTGTTCAGTATATATGCACATTAACACAGCGGACGTTACTTATTTTGTTCAGTATATCTGCACATTAACACAGCGGACGTTACTTATTTTGTTCAGTATATCTGCACATTAACACAGCGGACGTTACTTATTTTGTTCAATATATCTGCACGTTAACACAGCGCATGTTACTTATTTTATTCAGTATATCAGCACGTTAACACAGCGGACGTTACTTATTTTGTTCAGTATATCTGCCCGTCAACACACCGGACGTTACTTATTGTGTTCGGTATAGTTTAATTATAGTATATTGCATTGATCATGATGTAACATATAAAACATAAAATTACAAAAATAGATCGTTTTGATCACACATTTTAACAACATTAAACAACAAAACGCAGATGTTCAGATATTAATCCTTTGCATGCTGAGTATATACAATCGCATTTGCAGACGACATAGATCCAGATCAGCCGGCGCATCGCGTTAGGATCTATACTCTTTGTTATTCAGCCACATATTTTAGCTCCACTATCCGAATAGCAAACGGCATAGAGTATGATAGGACGACACGTTGTCAGACTCTATGCTGTTTGCAAAAGTGATTTTATCAGCCGCTAACGAGCAAATGGTTATGGGGATAGCGCGAACGTAGTTCAGCCTGAGCTAGTAACTTACGTTAACCGTTGTACGCTCCTGTGACGCAATATGTATTATGAACTGCGAACTGTTTGACTTTTACCATGTTACCGTGAGCCTCGAACCCCACCCTCGGATGTCATAGCTAGTAAAACTAACGTATGATTAGGATATTAGGATATTAATTTTAGCCCACTGTTAAATGTGCTGGAATACCGCCGTTTATATGTAGGAATATAAATTATAAACTTTATTTATTTTACAACGATTGCGAAACAAGCTGTAACAAATTATATTAATCACTCTCGGTGGCTCGGATGACAGCATATTTGTGTTCGTGTGGGACGAAACAGGAGTACCCGGAGAAAACCCAATTGTCCGATCTGGCGACCAACGTACCATCTCACATACTTCCCAGATCGAGATTCGAACCCGGGTTGCATTGGTGAGAAGCGAGGATGCTAACAACTGCGCTAATCGGACAGCTACAATTGTACCATAAGGCCATAATAAAATATTTCCTAGATTTTCATCCCCGCCCGCCCCCGTTTTTAGGGCCCGCCCCGATTTTTTTTATTACTATTTGAAAAAAAAAAAAAAATCTTGTCAAGTTGAATCTTGTCAAAACACCATTTTATCAGCATAAATATCGATATCCTGAAAATATAAAATAAAAAATAAAATTTCACCCCCCGCCCCCATTTTCAAAAAAATTTGGATGAAAATCTAGGATTTATTTTATTATGGCCTAATCGTAATATTTTGGAATTGTACTGTTTAAACTTAAAACATCGGAGTACATTTCTGATGTAATAGCACACATGTGTGTGGAAACATTTAATATACTGATCAGGCATACATGTAAGGGATGTTGACGCCAAGTATACTTGCTTCTCTGCCAACATAAACAGTTAGTACAGTTCCATGTATAATTGCCTTGTATAACGACCGTATACAGAATTATTAGAAATGGACCAATATTCATGAATATGTATCATGCCATACAACTAATTATGGAGGTAATTAATTTACATAATCAACATATAACCCTATTATGTTACACACTTGTGTTGACGCCTCCAGAGCTATGTTAGTCCTATGATAGTTCGGTGGATAGTGCAAGGTATAGAAGATGTTCCAAATCCAGAAACGTCCCCCGTTATTTTACATGTCCAGTGTATAGCACCGATACATGAGACCGCCGTTTATAGTCCCATCTGAAAGTCGGTCAATATTATTAGATTCAGACAGGGAAACGTACCGACGATCCCTGGATTCGCATTCTGTTGCTTTCGTTCGGCCATCGTGGGCATGGAATATCGTAATAGCACAGAAAATAATGTGCGCAAATAAAGAGTTTATATTTAAATGGTTTTAAAACGGCGTAATTTAGCACACCATGTACATTAAATAGGCGCTACCCATCAATTGCATACAATTAGAAGATTATTACGTTATTTATCGTCCCTACCGGTTGCTCATATGAGCGACGCCTCCTGAAGAGATTAGTCATTTTAGGTTAGTGCAATGATACAGACAGAGACCCATTCCAGAGTCTCCTCTGGTTCTTTTACGTGCACGGTGTAAAGCACCGACACGAGACCTCGGTTTAACGTCCCACCTGAAAGACTGTTAATTTTATTAGGGTCAGACGGGGGGGTCGAACCTACGATTACCAGTCCAGCGTGTTACCACTAGACTACAGATCCGTCTGTTAAATGTGTGATCAAATTATATATATATTTATTTATCACCGAATACACATTCAAGCAATGTTGTCGTGATAGGTTCTAATCGCTGTTGATGATAACATTTGCGAACTGTTCACCGTTTTTCTGAACTGTACGACTCGGGGGCATAACAAGTAAAATATCTTATTTCCAGGCCCGTAGCTAAGGGGGTAGGATCGGTCGGACGACCCCCGATAATTCCACTTTTTCATGCACTCTATCAGAATGTTTACACAGTTACTATAATAATATTGATGTAAGCAGCGCCTGGGAATAGTTTATAAGAGGCTTTCTCTGAACTTTCTCTATATGCTGTCGCTTTTTAATTATGTACAATGCAGGAAGTGACGTTTCAGACCATCTAGATTTCAAAATGTGCAGGGGGCATGCCCCCGGACCACCCTAGCGAACCGACTTCGGTCCCTTCGTAACCTCGAAACAACCCCCATAACAAAACTGGCTACGGGCCTGATTTCACTGCCTCAAATAATAAGAGGATTGTTGTTTTTTTCATTTTAAGATTTAAGATTTAGCTCCGAATAGTATAAGTGTTATTATTAAAATCCACATTGATGTTGAAAACCCCCATTGCTACGATTCAAAACACTCTTGAACTAGTTCGCTTTTAAAATTTAGTTGACGTTTATTAATCGTCATTAGATATGAAATTCATGTAAATCTTCTATATTGGATAACAAACATTTGCAATAACATAAATTGTACATGTATGCTTTGGGTTTGTTTTCGTCTACGTAGAATGATACAAGTTAACCGTGTGAAGTATATTCAAATATATAATGAGCATGTTAAATGATTAAAGCGACACTACATTAGTGAAAACACAAATTTCTAAAGAATATATTTTCCTATCATATGGTATAATTTTTTTCCAAATATTTGCCTCAAATACTGATTATTCAACTAATAAGCAAACGTCGTATACGCGGTTTGTTGATATAACAAAATGATGTAAATAGGGTCGACATTCATGCGTAATACAACTCATGTATTCTGAATAATACGATTTATGGTACAGATTTACCGTTATATCTCACATGCGTGCCTATGCATATGTATTTCTGTAGACTAATCTTAGTTAAATTATCTTTAAACGACATTATCTCGCGTTTAGTATTGACTCCGATGATAAACACGCGTGGCAACTGACATTCAAACGAAGCGGACAAATTGCCGATACTGACACAGATAACATATATACGTACATAAAATATGAAGAAGAATGCTGTATTAAGATTTAAACTTTACAGTATGTAACATTTAAACATATTTACAATAAAAGATGCAGTCGAAATGTTGTCAAGCTTGATTGGGAAAACAAACCTTACACTTTGTTTACAAAGTTCAGTTATTAAAGCAGCATTACATCGTAATAAAGGATGTTTTGGGTAAAATATAAATACTAATGTGTGTGTGTTTACAAAAATCGAAATAGTCGTTCAGAAACGATACAATTCCAATAAATTTAAACCGTCGTATACGCGAATTTGTTTATCAACACACGAAATGTAAACACGCACAGCGCGCATGCGTGAAACAACGGAGGATGTAGAAAACAACATATATATTTTGAACATGAAATACTATCTATCTATCTTCCTCTAATTTCGAACCCCTAGCGGGGATGTAGAAATGTCCCTAAAAGACGCTAACAGAGGTATGAATCAACATATCAAGTAATTTAATTAAGACAACGTGGGACAAATGGGGTCGATGCATTCTGAATGTAAATAAGTGCGAACGATGCGTTCCGGTTGTAAACAAGTGCGTGACCGATCGACTCGGAATGTCCTACTTTCGGTTTCGAGTTTGTTTTATCGCAAAACACAAAGCATATAATGTTATATGTGTAGCAGTATTTAATATACGTTAAGACTGATTTTTTCAAATATAATAAATTATTTATTTCATACGATGTAATGCTGCTTTAAAGGGATAGCGCGAACGCAGTACCCACAGTAATAAATTGCGTACACGAGTAACCCACATTTGGGGCTATCGCAGGCGTCAGCCCAACCTAAGTGAGGAAACCGCCTTATTTACCCTCGCCACTGGCGAACCATATGGGCGAGCGGTATTCCCTGTACCAGGTAAGTATGCTTTTATTGTAATATGTGGAATATTTATGGCAAGCGACACTGACATTGCGGGTTTCTATTGTTGACAAACAGCAAGGACAAGTCATATTCATAGCTAATAATTCTTCAGATAATAGACAGTCTGTTACCATCTGATATTTCAAATAGTATTTTATTCTTCTTTCGAATATATGTAAACTTATATCAGTAATTCTATCACATTTGTACGATTATAAAATTCTATGAATTTACACAAAATATCTATAAATAGATTTCAAAGAATGGTAACTATGTCACAAGTGACAATCTTAATTCTATGTATTGTGCTTGATCAACTTCCCAGGCGCGTAGCTACCTGTGTGCAAGTCCACATCGGTTTGTTCAAATGAGGGTTTTCACAAATGGCGATACACAAGGCCATCTAACCAGACACCCATGTATGCATGGCTGTAGCCACGACCAGCTGTATCCACGATCAGTGGGGGGGAAAGATTGGTCAGTGCCATGCATAGACCGACGATGACACACGAACGTTTTTCCGGATTTTCCATGCTACATAGTTACAGGCACGACCACATTAACCGCAATGATTTAACTTCACGAATGCACGTTTATGCCTACAACTAGAAATTCGTCAAGTTGAAATCGTGAATTCGTGAATTTGAAATCGTGAAGTGGTGAAATAGCGAATGTCACCACTTGTCTTCCGTAGCTCTTAAATTCAATTAATCTAAGCACTATGAACGTATTATCATTGTTCTTACCCAGGTAATGTCACACTCCTCAAATTTACATGCATGCACTACCGTCCCTGTTGTGGAAGGTATCATGTTATATATGTTGTCCTCAAACCGGAAGTAGATGAGTCCTCCTTCCGTTACGTTCCGTATGGTGATAGAAGCCGTATTCTGCAAACAGGATGTCAGCTCCACTGGCAGAAAATGAAAATATTAATGTTTGTTTGTTACTTTTTGTTACTTTTTGATGGAATGCATCGACATGGGGGGGGATAATGTGGAAAACAAGTGCATTGCATAAGGGCACAGTCGTAACGGCTACAGCTAGGCGCAAACTATGTTGGTTTAAACAGTATATATATTCCAATGAATTTACATGTATAACACAAAAATGTTACAAATTAAATAAATTGTGAATGGTTTGGATTGGAAAACAAGTTTTCATAAACCTTATATTAATTCCTCTCCAAGGTATAAAGTCTGTTATCTGAGAAACACCTGCAGTGAACCCGCTACCACTGTCCTATCACGACTCGGTGTTCGAGCTTATGGGACGGCGGGGGGGGGTCTATATCTTAGTTGGTACGCATGGGTGAACACAAAATCGTTGTATGAGAATATTGGTAGATGGGTGGGGTACGGTCAATCAAGTTGTTGGTATTTATTTACTGTTGAGTCTACACACTGTGTGTGTTTTACGGTTTTTTTTTATCGTCGCTACCGGTTGCCCATATGAGCGACGCCTCCTGAAGAGATTAGTCATTATAGATTTTTGGAGGATAGTGCAATGATACAAACAGAGACCCATTACAGAGTCTCCTCTGGTTCTTTTACGTGCACGGTGTCCAGCACCGACACGATACCTCGGTTTAAAGTCCCATCTGAAAGACTGTTAATTTTATTAGGTTCAGACTGGGGATCGAACCAGGCTCACTGGATTACCAGTCCAGCATGTTACCACTGGACTACAGATCCGCCTGTAACGTCTGTCTACACACACCTCGTACACCGAGGACTAGAAAGAAGATCGATCAATAAACAAGAATATAAGCTGTTACCTGTTGGCATCACATATCCATTGCCTGGGTTATTCAATAGGGAAACTATTAGAATCATTCCAATCAATTTTGAATGGCCGTCTACGGTCACATGTACCATATCTATGACCAATGGCTGTGCTTCTTCCGTCTAAATTTGTCTTTCCTTGTGATCTCGTATTACTTAACACTATTTATTTCATAAAATACACTATTGTATAGGCTTATATTTATACACTATGAATATTTGATTATACTATACTTCCTAGCACATATTTGTCTTGTTTCTCGAACGAGCAGCGACGCGATCGCACATCTTGTCAAAGGACAATGATCAGATAATTTAATGAATAAAACAACAATGAAATAACAGTAAGTAACAGTAAACATGCGATCATACAAAACAACTTCAGCAGAATACTAACATCAACAGTTTACCCATTGTATTCACCAAATGTGGTACAGCATGCGTCAACGACGACAATCTAATCAATCTTGTAATATATTAAATTATGACGATACAATAATTATACGTTATCATCAGCGAACCATAATCTGGGGTTGATTACTTGTATTCCTGACCATGAACACACATATAGAATAGTTGGAGTGGCGCCATATCACCTAATCTGTTTGTGTGGTCTTAGAACGACAAAACCGTGGCAAACAAACGAACGAACGAACGAACGGACGGACGGACGGACGGGAACGGACGGACGGACGGACGGACGAACGAACGAACGAACGAACGAACGAACGAACGAACGAACGAACGAACGAACGAACGAACGAACGAACGAACGAACGAACGAACGAACGAACGAACGAACGAACGAACGAACGAACGAACGAACGACTAGGAAATCTAACATAGACAATCAACGTTCAACTTTATTCAGCAACTTAGGTTCATACATATAATGTACTGCGAAAGCATCATATAACATAACATAATTATATTGCATCGTATCACACACAGTTTGATACGATAGTTTGGCAGCGACAATACCCACACATGTCTATGAGTTTATGTTTCTTGAAAGTATATGTATTGTCAGGTTCATTTTGATTGCTATCGATCTCGATTCCTGGTAATTTATGAGATAGAAGAATAATACATGTATGTATTCGCATATAAATTCGCATATAATTTAAGTAACATACTTAGAATTAGGTTTATTATTTCGACAGAAGCTAATGGTATTGCTTATCAAATGCGCTCAAAAGTCACTGACGATTTATTTAACCATATTTTATTGCAAATCAATAGTACATAAATTATGTCATACACGTAAAGATACCATACATATAGCATGAACATACAAATGGTTTGGGCCACAAGTTTTAACAACATTAGACAACGGCCCGCACCAGAAAGTCAAGCTAACGTTTGATTAAGTTAAATGACTGAATTTCTTTCTTGAAAAGAGTATGCACAATAGAATGTAAATAAAAATCACACGAAGGATCAGAAAAAAATACAAATTTATATAAAAAAAGAAAGAACATATTGCTTAGATTGATACATGTATCTCACGAGTCCACCCGTTGTTTCCCCACACCACGCCAAAAGTCCATGTCGATGTTGAGATTAGGCGCCCCTAATTACAATTAACAGATTATTCAGATCACTATATACTTATATACAGTCAAACCTGTCTTAAGCAGCCAGACAAGGAATCAGAGAAAGTGGCTGCTTAGCGCAGGCGGCTGCATAATAGAGGTCAAATGTATAGTAAAACAACATATAAGGAATCTTGAAACTGGCTGCTTAATACAGGTTGGCTGCTTAATGGAGGTGACCACTAACACATGTTTAGCTGTATATTATTAACTAGGTTACTCTATTTTCCGTCGTGACCGTATCAATCAGGCAGGCGGGGGTTTATGTATGTGTGAGGACCTATTGATAAAATTAGACCTTGTATGAAATGAATTCCTTGTAATTGGAGCTTGTTATAAACCCCATGAGCTTGATATAGACAGTTTCAATCAATTATGTAAGTCTATTAACATAATTATATAAAATCTTGTTATATTAAAATTTTAACATAATGTAATAGAATGTTAAACACTTTGTGGTAATTGCCGATCTTGACCCAGTCTAAAAACTGCCATGAACATAATCAGAAAGATCCTGAAAAGGACATTAAGCACAAAAGTGTGACCTATAAGGCATAGTTTGAAAATAATATCACCCCAAATCAAATTAAGGGGGTATGGTTAGTAGTTTCCTTCTATATTTCGAAGTTGATCAACTCAATTTAAATGTCAAGTAATAATAATTATAAGCAAACATAAATCAATAAATAAAGTTTGTTTTCATTCAGTTTTGTTGTTGTTGGCGGTTATCGATCCTGCGGCCTCTGGATTTCAATTCCACCGTGTTATCCACTGGATCACTGATCCGCTACATCCGTCTGCATGTCTGACCTGCACTGACCTGCGCCGTCTAGCCATGTCCTGCACTGTCTTGCGCCGCCTAGCCATGTCCTGCACTGCCCAGCGCCGCCTAGCCATGTCCTGCACTGCCTTGCGCCGCCTAGCCATGTCCTGCACTGCCTTGCGCCGCCTAGCCATGTCCTGCACTGCCTTGCGCTGCCTACCCATGCCCTGCACTGCCTTGCGCCGCCTAGCCATGTCCTGCACTGACCTGCGCCGCCTAGCTATGTCCTGTACTGACCTGCGCCGCCTAGCCATGTCCTGTACTGCCCTGCGCCTCAGGTGGCGGATAGGGGAACGGCCCTTAGATATGGCGGTTAGCTGTGAATTAAATAAGCAGTCCCGGACCATATGGCGGTGTACCTACCAGGACGGGGCAGGATAGCACATGGCAAAGCTACTCCTATTAAATACCCCACGTGTCCTACAACGGGTGCATCAGGCGAAAATATGGGCCGCTTTAAAAGTCCTAGCCTAAGGGTGAGGTAACCCCAACAGAAACATCGAATGCTGAAGCGGGAAGTACTGGGCCGCACGGCGCATTCTAAAAAACCACGGTACTACGCATAAACGAAAAAAACTATAAAAGTTGTTTACGTACAGCTAGATATGAGTATGACAAATGCGAATTAATAGAGGCCAAACATAAAAATGCAAAGTTGTACTGGAAAATGCTGAAGAACTGTGCTGGTGTTAAAGAATCTAATATTTCATTGGATGTTTTTGAACAATATTTTAAATCAGTGAATAACCTGATGATCATTTCTTTAGTCCCGATGAAGATGTCTTATATTTTGTTGATAGATATGAGAGAGAGGAGTTTAATATTATGTTTGAAGAATTATATTTACCAATTACGACAGAAAATTTGTTAAAAGCAATTAATCAGTTAAGCCCAAATAAATGTGGAGGTCCTGATTTGTATTTAAATGAGTTCTTTGTACATGGTAAATGAGTTCTTTGTACATGGTAAATGCATTTTTGAAATTGGATATTTTCCCGAGTCCTGGTCAGATGGTTTTGTAATGCCGTTACATAAAAAGGGCAGTATAAATGATAAAAATAACTATAGAGGAATAACATTGCTTAGTACATTAGGGAAGCTATTTACACGTGTTTTAAATAACCGATTAACAGAATGGGCTCAGGCACAGGCAGGCTTTCGTTCGAAATTAGGTACGGTGGATAATATTTTTGTTTTACATGGTTTAATAAATCATGTGATTAATAGTGGTAAGCATTTATATTGTGCATTTATAGACTTTAGTAAAGCCTTTGATTTTGTAAATCGTGATCATTTGTGGTCCAAATTAATCCAACTAGGTATCAGAGGAAACATTTTTAAAACATTATTAAATCGATGTATATAGCAGTGAAATCAAGAGTTAAGTATTATAACCAGTTAAGTGACAGTTTCGAAGTCATGCTAGGAGTTAGACAGGGTGAATGTGTATCACCTTTCCTTTTTGCAATGTATATCAATGACATCGAAGATATGTATATTAAACATGTGTTTGAGGGTATCGATGTTAATATGTTCAAACTTCAAAGTGTTTTTCATACTGTATGCTGATGATATAGTCATATTTGCAACAAGTAGTGCTGAATTACAAGGTAGTCTAGATTTATTATGGGAGTATTGTAATAAATGGAAACTGGTGGTTAATACCAAAAAAACCAAGGTTATGATATTCAAGAAAGGTGGTCGTTTACCAGAAAACATGAACTTTTATTATGATGGTGGTATTGGTGAAATTGTCAATAAATTTGTTTACCTTGGTATAGTTTTCACTACAGGTGGCTCATTCTCTGAACCTCAAAGTACATTAGCTGGTCAAGCACGTAAAGCTATTTTTAAAATGGAAACATTTTTATATAAGTTTACTGATATATCTGTTAAACATAGGTTAAACTTGTTTGATAAGCTAATATTACCTATTCTTAATTATGACAGTGAAATATAGGGTTTTCATCAAGGTAAGTCGATAGAACGATTACATATGCAGTTTTGCAAACGTTTATTAGGAGTAAAGAAAAACACGCAAAGTGATTTTATTTACGGTGATTTAGGCAAGTTGCCACTACAGAATATGAGATATTTTAATATTATAAAATTTTGGAGTAAGATTTTAAGGACAAATGAATATAAATATACTAAAAACGTGTATTTAATGTTGATGTAAGACGCAACAGCTTACCCTAACAGGACAAACTGGTTTTGCATTAATTAGAGATTTATTATGTACTCTTGGGTTTTATGAAGCTTGGCTTTTTCAAAATGTTGGAAATGTTGACTTATTTTTAATTACTGTAAAGCAAAGAATTAAAGACCAGTTCTTACAAAACTGGTCAGGTAGACTGAACGAATCGAGTAGAGCGTTATTTTATAGATATGTTTCACATCATAGGTTTCAACCATAATAATTATTTAGATATTGTTACTGTTATGAAATTTCGTGTATGTTTAGCCCGTTTACGTTTATCGTCACACAGACTTTTTATTGAAAATGGTCGATGGACGAAACCATTAAGTACACCAGTAAACGAAAGAAAATGTAAATCATGTAATAGTCTGAAGATGAATTTCACTTTGTATTAGAATGTAACTTGTATTGTGATTTGAGAAAGCTGTTTATTCCGAGATATTACTGGACGCGTCCTAATATGCATACATTTGTTGAATTAATTAATAGTGAAAATAAACAGGTTATTAAAAATTTAAGTATATATATAGAAAAATCATTTACCCTTAGGACAAATGAGTTGTATACTAGATAATAACGTGTTAGAATATAATATGTTATATGATAAGTCCAATATAATACCAATATAACTTGATTTATGTACTGTAATACACGTCTTTCATAAACATGGTAAGTACACGTAAATGATATTGTTGTTAAGAATGAAAGGATATACATGTACTTAATGTCAACTATTTTGTATGGAACGTAATGTAATGCAGAAATAATTCAAATGTTAAGGTTAGAATAAAGTAAGAGTGTATACGTGTTATTTATGTTCTCCAATGTATCAAGTCAATATTACATGCATATTGTACATTTGCTGTACGTTCATAACTTTACTGTAGATAGGAACTGCAATGTACCCACGGTAACTTGTTGGTTAATAGAAACGAGATTGAAGTAAATTTAACACAGCCGTTTAAGCATCGACTCTAGTTAAGCCTGAAACATACTTATACTCAGTTTATTAAGTTAAATTAGTGTTCGTTTGTTACTTTCACATGCTATACTGTTATATCATAACGCTAAGATAAGGTATACACCATGCAGAACAATACTCTGATCAGTTCGTCATTATGTGCACTTTATAACAGCAACTAATTATTTATTCTGCGTTAGGAATGTCATATCAAAGTTTACGTTCTATACGTTTAAATATTTCTGTTTATTAACCTATATCATAGTATCAGTATATCCGTTACGATTGTGCCCTTAGGCAAGGCATTTAAATTCCACGTTGCCTCTTCTCTCTCCCTCGTGGCGATGGATTACATCGGGAATGCGGTCTCGAGAGTGATTAATATAAGTTTAAGAACTTGTTTCACAATCGAGCTAAAATAAATTGGTATAAACTAACCTATATCAACACCTTCCAAAGGCCATTTCTTGCAAATTTCGCTTTCGAGCAAGAATGTTCATATGTTGGAAGTTGTATACCTTCAGAAAATGATTATGTACAAGTTTTATTATTAATAAGCATAGTCATCATGTTTTCGGACTTCGTACTATCAACTCATGTCAATATACTTAGGATACATTCTCATTACATTGTGTGCCATTAAACTATTTGCATGTGTGTTTAGATCATAAGTACACCAATATTTACTAGTAGTTTAATGTTATGATATACAAATGCAGCTGTAAATTAAAGTCCAATTGATTATATATTTTAGTTTTCAGAATATTAATCTATATAATAAAATAATTTTATTTATATACTAATAATAAATTTATTATTCTTAATAATTGCATGAACGATTTTTGGTGTGTTACTTATAAAAATAAAAGCATTTAAAGTAAGATAGCATGGCATGCATATGTTATTAAAGATTTTTTCATCTATATTATCACATATTATCAAATATAAATATTTGCTTTAGTGTTACTTAATTAATTAGGTATATTTACATAATGAATTGCTGTCGCCATATTTATGTATATGTACATGTATGCCACATGGGTCTGAAACCTTCTGGATTTAAACAAATAAAACTTTGAAACTTTTTGAAACATATTACAACTGTCATTATTTACAGGCTGGAAAACTAAATCATACTGAATGGAAATACACCGAGAGCTACGGACTTGTTCTAATACATATGAAGGTATCAATTAATTCTAAACAATTGTGAGTTTTTAAATTGACATTTAACACATTTATGGCATTTTAAGTGTTAACCTTTGGGAAGAACAGTCGCACATGTTACTTGTTCTAGCTCAATATAAATAGAGTCAGATACTCACAGAGTTATCATAGACACTGCCATAGTTATCACAGACACTAACATAGGTAAGTGATGTTTTATTTTCATCTTATAATATGATTATTTTTTATTAGATAGTTTGATAGCCATATACGCTTAGGTTGTTGATTATATAAATTATAAGTTGCAAAAACATACGTCGCAATATGGAAATAATTTCGTCGTTTTTAAACGAAACTTTAAACGTTTTTAATTTGTTTATAAACTTTGGGAAGCTGTAACTTTTCAACGTACATAAAACAATAACAGTTGCAGCATAGCCAGTTACGTAGGACGCTGGACTTGTAATCCAGGGATCGCAGGTTCGACCCCCCGTCTGACCATAATACAATTAACAGTCTTTCAGATGGGACTTTAAACCGAGGTCTCGTGTCGGTGCTTTACACCGTGCACGTAAAAGAACCAGAGGAAATTCTGGAATGGGTCTCTGTCAGTATTATTGCACTATCCTCCGAAAATCTAAAATAACTAAATCTCTTCAGGAGGCAATGTCATATGAGCAACCGGTAGCGACGATAAATAAACGTAAATCACACACATAATGACTATTAATAACCACTGACATGGTGCCGCATAATCAGACGTGTTAGCCAATTAACTCTTTCAGCGCCGAATAAATTCAGAACATGTGTATCAATCAATTTAGGATGCGTCGTTCATATGGGCAACCGGTAGCGACGATAAATAACCGTAAAACACACACGTTATGTAGGAATATGTGAAAATGGACAGCTTAGATAATGATACGAATATACAATATGTAAGCTGAAATCGATTGATATATAATGCATGGCAGTTTTGTGTCATGTGTGAAATTTCAGCCCAAATTTCTTACTCAAGCAATTTACATACCTCGGAGAGAGAAATGTGTCCGTTGCTGCCCCGAATACCCAAATGTGGAATCTTCCTTCAATTGGATTCAATTTCCGTTCCTCGTTAGAATATTATAATTCATATAATGAAATAATTAACTACCGACATTACGTCTTTCAGTTTCGGTGTTTTACTGTAAATATTTTGTATCAATTAATTAACAGCATGACTTTGACACAATAACATTAATCACACGATAGCACCGGGTTAGGGAACAACAGTAAAATCAAAGAAATCAAAATAACAGGATCAAACGATATAGTATTGTAAGGGGCGTAATACGTGTGTGGCTATAAATGTTATATTAACAATATTAATATAGTTCGCATCAACATCCTGCCTTGTTTTAAACAAATACTCTTAGAGAAGCCTGTTTACTCCCAAAAGAAATTCTAAGAAAACTAGAGGGCATGTATCTTCTAAGAAATGTGTTTGTGTTTACTTCCTGGTAATGTCTAAAATGTCACCGAAACAACAACATAATGTATGTAGAAATACATCCTCTGTAAATCACTGGCAGTTTTCTATAAATGCACTTTCCATAACTGAAAAATAAATCCGACTTTAATTGGCAAACGGACGCACCAGCAATGTTTATCAATTAGACAATTACTAACGGTATGCGGGAGCATACTACTGGCAAATGGTAGTATATATTCGTGCAGAGATCCCATATCATAATCTCAATGTGCTGTTTCATATGCCATACAAAATTGAAATTAAAAAGTTGGAAATAAGCCCACACTGTTCAAGCGAACATATCAGCCTTAGAACTGAAGTGGATATGTTTACAATTTAAAAAAAATATGCATCCACATGTTTCTTTTGTGCCATACCGAGCTGTTTGCCCTATCTGCACCTGTTCAATATTACGTTTTATTAAATAAACATTCATGGGCGAAATTTAGAGACAATAATCTCATTTTTATCTTTTATGTTCCCTATAGACAACATTGACAATATGCGAGTGCTACATTCCTACTTAGATGAGCACACTCACATTGATTTGTTCACTCCTTTGTTGAGGGTTGGGGGTGTAAGTCGCACTAACAGCTTATGTCATACGGCGATTATCCAGCTATTGTTGGTGCCTCCCCGAGTAGAATTCCAAGCACTACAAGTGGTCATTCGTACGGATTAAATGCGGAGGGTTGGGGTGTAAGTCGCACCAACAGCTTAGGTCATACGGCGATTATCCAGCTATTGTTGGTTGAGGAAGTCCCCCGGGTGCCTCCCGAGCAGTATTCCAAGCACTACAAGTAGTCATTCGTATGGGTTGAATGCGGAATACCCGCAGACAACTAGCCTGTCCAGTCTGTCTTGGGACCATCATGCATTCTCACATATTTCCTGGTTAGAGACTGAGTGAGAAGCGAGAGTGCTAACCACTATGCTAATAGGACATCCCGATTGCTATATATTCCAAGTAATGCAGGAGTATGCCATCAGATAAATGCATGTATCACATAACTGTGCTTGTATTCTTAAATGACCGATATAAAACGATATATTAGTGTAAAGGGCGTAATACTTGTTTGGCTATAAATATTATATAAACAATATTAATATAGATTACATCAACAGCCTGGCCTATTTTAAACCAATACTCTTAGAGTAGCCTGTTTACTCCCAAAAGAAATTCTAAAAAAACTATATCTTCTAATATACTCTTAAATGACCGTACTTTTTTTGTTTTTTAATAACACATGGAAGAATTCTGATTGATCGCGGCATGACATTGACAGCTTGCAATATACATTCGAAATAATTATACATTTTGTTTGTGTTCTTGCTTTATTTGTTGAAAATCACCTGCTTAGATCAATAACATGCTAATTATGAACTGGGACTAATTACTACTGCGTACGGATTCAAATTAATGTAATACGGCTCAAAAATATACTTGCAAACAGAAACGTCTTTTTTCTTCAAATGTATGGTTGTTGTTACTATGGTAATGCGATAAATATGATCTTACACTCGTGGTGGTTTAATACCATATTTTATGAAACTCGTTTTGGAAAATATGGTATGAAATCACCACTCATGTAAGATCCCATATTTCCATCAAGGCAGATTTATTTCATATACTATTTTAGTGATACGCCATAATAATCCATAGTTTATGTTGCAGTAACTTTGTATATTTAATTTTTCAGACAAAATGAAAGCAATCATCCTAGCCTGCATCTTGTTGGTGTGCATTGGAGGTAATGTTCTTTGTAGTATCTTTCTTTCCTAAGTATTGTTTTTCGTTGCTAAGACGTTTATGAAATGACTAGACTGTAATATTTGTAAATCTACATCGCACCATGACCGAAATAGCAATGCTGAAAGAAATTATGTAAATATAAATTTCAATTGACGATTGGAATTGTATTTATCATTTCAACAAAAATTGCGTTCGCTTCAGGTGCGAAAAGCCCGGAGTCTCGAGATTAATATAAGCTGTAAGAACTTGTTTCGGAATCGAGCTAAAATAAACAACAAAATACACTTTCCGCCTTTATTTCAGTTTAAGCATAATTTATTCACATGACATGTATATTGCATATACAGCACATTTAAACGCAATGCAGCGAACGTGATTGGACTGGAAACCAATGGATTATTAAATACCCCCCTCCCCACCCCAGGACTTATCTGTAACAGGACTAATAATGCAACGCCAGTGTCATGTTCCACTACGCGCACTCAAAAGGCATTGAATTGCAACAAAAGCATTTTATTTGGACACATCCGGTCACCATAGATAACATCACTTCCGCTTTATTACTCATCGGCATACTTCTTTATACTGCATACGTGTAGCTGTACGTTACGTTCTTCGTGGAAATCGTGCTGGCATAGTGGTAGCGTGTGCGAAAGGCACGGAGTTTGCGCCCAACTGTAGCCGGTACGATTGTGCTCTTAGGCAAGGCGTTTAAACCATGGCTATGGATTCCGCCATGATTGAGGTCTCTAGAGCGTAAATCTAACGTTGTATACACGTTTTTCTCATTCGAACTGAAATAAATGTATATAAACTAAATGTTCTTCGTTGTTTATATATTTAAACAGCAAGCAGTCTTGAGGGCTGTTTCTGCACTAGGCAATATCAACCGGTGTGTGGTAATGATGGTGTAACATATAGCAATCAATGTATGGCGGATTGTGCGTAAGTATTGCATACTAGTACGTTTTATTCCGTAACAATATGTCTCTCTGGCTACAGGCGCGTGTCCCTTATTTGGGTTAGGGGCATGAAATGGATCATTTATCGAAGGTGCGAGCCTTGTAGTGGATCTGGGTACATCCCAACACAATTTGTTTGAACCTTAGAGTGAAGCGTTCTTGTGACTTGATGACCTAATGATAGAATATTGAAAAGTAATTATCTCTATAATAACCAATACAACTAGTGCAAGATACAACTAGTGCAAGATACAACTAGTGCAAGATACAACTAGTGCAAGATACAACTAGTGCAAGATACAACTAGTACAAGATACAACTAGTGCAAGATACAACTAGTGCAAGATACAACTAGTGCAAGATACAACTAGTGCAAGATACAACTAGTGCAAGATACAACTAGTGCAAGATACAACTAGTACAAGATACAACTAGTGCAAGATACAACTAGTGCAAGATACAACTAGTGCAAGATACAAATAGTGCAAGATACAACTAGTGCAAGATACAACTAGTGCAAGATACAACTCGGATTCGAGAACCATCCCCATGGTTCTTTTACATCTCCGGTTTGTAGCACCGATGCATAAGATCTCGGTTTTTAGACCCATCGGAAATACTGTTAATATTATTATTGTCATACAGGGGATCCAACCTGCGATCCTTGGATTGGCAGTTCACTTGCTAACCACCAAACCGTTGACCAATATATTGTGTTTGCTAATCAATCGGCGTGACGGTAAATCATTATCTATATCACTCTGACAGTGACAGTAAGCCATCATATTCATGCCACCATGGCTGCGTTACGGTAAAAGAATGCTTCCTTTCACGTCTATGGTTCAAACAAATACAGTGGGTATGTCCGTTCACGTCTATGGTTCAAATAAATGCAGTGGGTATGTCCGTTCACGTCTATGGTTCAAACAAATGCAGTGGGTATGTCCGTTCACGTCTATGGTTCAAATAAATGCAGTGGGTATGTCCGTTCACGTCTATGGTTCACATAAATGCAGTGGGTGTGTCCGTTCACGTATATGGTTCAAACAAATGCAGTGGGTATGTCCGTTCATGTCTATGGTTCACATAAATGCAGTGGGTATGTCCGTTCACGTCTATGGTTCACATAAGTGCAGTGTGTATGTCCGTTCACGTCTATGGTTCAAACAAATACAGTGTGTATGTCCGTTCACGTCTATGGTTCATACAAATTCAGTGTGTATGTCCGTTCACGTCTATGGTTCATACAAATACAGTGTGTATGTCCGTTCACGTCTATGGTTCATACAAATACAGTGTGTATGTCCGTTCACGTCTATGGTTCATACAAATACAGTGTGTATGTCCGTTCACGTCTATGGTTCATACAAATACAGTGGGTATGTCCGTTCATAATGCAAGATACAACTAGTGCAAGATACAACTAGTGCAAGAAGATACAACTAGTGCAAGATACAACTAGTACAAGATACAACTAGTGCAAGATACAACTAGTACAAGATACAACTAGTGCAAGATACAACTAGTGCAAGATACAACTAGTGCAAGATACAACTAGTGCAAGATACAACTAGTGCAAGATTCAACCGCTATATACACTCGGATTTGAGAAGCATCCCTGGTTCTTTTACATATCCGGTTTGTAGCACCGATGCATAAGATCTCAGTTTTTAGACCCATCTGAAATACTGTTAATATTATAATTGTCATACGGGGGATCCAATCTGCGATCCTTGGATTGGCAGTCAAACTTGCTAACCACTGAAACTTTGACCAATATATTGTGTTTGCTAATGTGTTCACATAAATACTAAACTAAGCATAATAGTATACATGTCCGCCTCCGTGGTCGAGTGGTTAACGTCGCTGACTTGTATTATGTTGGTTCACCAAGTACTGGTTAAACGCTGGAGCATGTCAATGAAAGGTGTTGTTAGATAAACTGCTCGTCGCACAAATGGGCAACGGGTAGCGACGTTAAATACTACTTAGATAATTATACATGTATGTATACAGCGGACTATGGACAATGTGATTAAATATGCTAGCATAGTCGCAACACCCGGAGTTAATATAATACATGTTATTACAGAGAAGTAAATACAACGGCAGGTCCATGTCGATGGCTGGGCAAATGACAATCTACAGGGAACGCATGTTAACGGTATGTACACGGCAAAACAACAATCTGAAATTTAATTGCTGATGTTATCGTTATATATATATATATATATATGTATTTGCACTGGGCGACTAATAGGACTAACTTCGCGTCTATGAATTGTGATACGATAATAAACGTGTTGTACCTTTAATATAGTATGATGAATCCGAAGCGTTTATACCACCAGATCACACCATTAACGTAATAGTATAAACTGCTGATGTTACCCATTTATTGCGTGTTCATCATATATATAAAGTTCTACATACTATGTTCTACACTATTATATACAATTGCATTAATAGTGTAGTACACAAGTCTTAGTATGAATCGTGACATTTTGCATTTAATGGTGTAGTACACAAGTCTTAGTATGAATCGTGACATTTTGCATTTAATGGTGTAGTACACAAGTCTTAGTATGAATCGTGACATTTTGCATTTAATGGTGTCTGTTCGATGTATTTTATCATATTTATAGTGTTTTGTGATTTGTCTATTTTCAGATGCTGGTAACAGAGACAAAAGAAAATGCTGTCTAATTAATATATTTGAAATAATAGTGTTCCAATATAAAAAGGATTGTATAAGCTATGTTATGCTTTGACTGTTTTATAAGAAGAGTAGTGTCACGGTATTATAATCCACATCACTAACAACTTAATAATCCAACACAACACTATCACAAGCACAACGCCATACTCCCGACCACATAATCCAACACAACACTCACCAACAAAACGTCATACTCACGACCGATAATCCAACACAACACCATTAACAACACAACGCCATACTCACGACCACATAATCCAACACAACACTATCACAAACACAACGCCATACTCCCGACCACATAATCCAACAAAACACCATTACCAAAACAAAGCCATACTCATGACCACATAATCCAACACAACACCATTACCAACACAACGTCATACTCACGACCACATAATCCAACACAACACCATTAGCAACACAACGCCATACTCACGACCACATAATCCAACACAACACCATTACCAACACAACGTCATACTCACGACCACATAATCCAAAACAACACCAACACCAAAACAACGGCATACTCCGACCACATAATCCAAAACAACACTCACCAATACAACGGCATACTCACGACCACATAATCCAACACAACACTCACCAACAAAACGCCATACTCACGACCACATAATCCAAGACAACACTCACAAGCAAAGCGCCATACGCACGACCATATAATCCAACACCATGCCATTCCCACGACCACATAATCCAACACCATGCCATTCCCACGACCACATATTCCAACACAACACTCACTAACAAAACGCCATTCCCACGACCACATAATCCAACACAACAATCACCAACAAAACGCCATACTCACGACCACATAATCCAACACAACACACACCAACAAAACACCATGCCCACGACCACATAAACCAAGACAACACTCACCAACAAAACGCCATACGCACGACAACATAACCCAACACAACACTCACCAACACAACGTCATACTCACGACCACATAATCCAACACAACACTCACCAACACAACGCCATACTCACGACCACATAATCCAACACAACACTCACCAACACAACGCCATACTTACGACCACATAATCCAACACAACACTCACCAACACAACGCCATACGCACGACCACATAATCCAACACAACACTCACCAACACAACGCCATAAGCACGACCACATAATCCAACACAACAATCACCAACAAAACACCATTCCCACGACCACATAATCCAACACAACACTCACCAACACAACGCCATACTCACGACCACATAATCCAACACAACACTCACCAACAAAACGCCATACTTACGACCACATAATCCAACACAACACTCACCAACAAAACGCCATACTTACGACCACATAATCCAACACAACACTCACCAACACAACGCCATACTTACGACCACATAATCCAACACAACACTCACCAACACAACGCCATACTCACGACCACATAATCCAACACAACACTCACCAATATCACGCCATACACACGTCCACATACTCCAACACAACACCATTACCAACACAACGCCATACACATGACCACATAATCCAACACAACACTCACCAACACAACGCCATACACACGTCCACATAATCCATCACAACACCATTACTAACACAACGCCATACACACGACCACATAATCCAACACAACACTCACCAACAAAACGCCATACTCACGACCACATAATCCAACATAACACTCACCAATACCACGCCATACGGACGACCACATAATCCAACACCATGCCATTCCCACGACAACATCATTGAACACCACGCCATCCTCACAACGCGATTCCCACGACAACATAATCCAGCACAACATGATTCCCATGACAACACAATCCAACACGACACTATTCCCACGACCACATAGTCCAATACCATGCCATTCCCACGACCACAAAATCTAACACCACGTTATCCTCACCACGCGATCCTCACGACCACATAATCCCACACCATGTTATTCCCAGGACAACACAATCCAACACCACGCTATTCCAAAGACCACATAGTCCAATACAACGACATTATCACCACCACGGCATTCCCATGACCACATGATCCCACACCACGCCATCCTCACCACTACGGCATTCCAACGACCACATGATCCCACACCACGCCATCCTCACCACTACGGCATTCCAACGACCGCATGATTCCCACACCACGCCATCCTCACCACTACGGCATTCCAACGACCACATGATCCAACACCACGCCATCCTCACCACTACGGCATTCCAACGACCACATGATTCCCACACCACGCCATTCTCACCACTACGGCATTCCAACGACCACATGATTCCCACACCACGCCAACCTCACCACCACGCCATTGCCATGCCATGACAACATGATCCAACATCATGCCATCCTCACCACTACGGCATTCCCACGACCACATGATCCAACACCACGCAATCCGCACCACCACGGCATTCCCACGACCACATAATCCAACACACCATCATTCATAGCTACGCCATCCTCAACAGCACGCCATTCACACGACCACATAAGCCAACACAACGCCATCCCCCATAACTAGGCCATCCTCACTACCACGCCATTCACACGACCATATAAGCCAACACAACGCCATCCCCCATAACTAGGCCATCCTCACTACCACGTCATTCACACGACCATATAAGCCAACACAACGCCATCCCCCATAACTAGGCCATCCTCACTACCACGTCATTCACACGACCACATAAGCCAACACAACGCCATCCCCCATAACTAGGCCATCCTCACTACCACGTCATTCACACGACCATATAAGCCAACACCACGCACTCCCCCATACTTAAGTAATCCTCATCATCACGCCATTACCATGACTTAATCAAAAAGCATATCAATACAATTGTTGTGGAACAACGATTGCGAAGCAAGTTTTAGTAACTAGTATATTAATCACTCTCAAGCCAGTCTGTTGAGGTGGCGCGGATCGTACATATGTTCATTCGTGTGGTTGGAAACAGGAGCACCCGGAGAAACCCGCATGTCCGATATGGCGACCACCGTACCAGCTCATATACTTCCCGGTACGAGGATCGAACCGGGGTTGCATTGGTGAGAAGCAGGCGCGTTAACCACTGCGCTAATTTTATCCTCATTGAATTATTTGATAAATTACACTTACATTTTATTCGGGACGGCATAAATGGATTGTGTATTGCCTTTCTACCATATATTCTGTCTTCTAGATTTATAACAATGTTCGATCCTAGAAGACGAAAACATATACTTAGCCATTTGTGAGAATGGAGTATTGTTTGTTTGTTTGTTTGTTCATCAGCTCGGTTTTGGGCTATACTGCCGACGGGCAACTTACCTAACACATTTCCTGTGCGAATGGAGTTGTATTCATAAACATATAGGCATACCTACACCTAGACAAGTACACGAACTCACAATACAATACATTGTATACTCCTGTGGTTCAATACATTTCATATTCCTGTTGTCCAATACATTTCATAGTGCTGTGGTCCAATACATTTTCATATTGCTGTGGTCCAATACATTTTCATATTGATGTGGTCCAATACATTTCATATTCCTGTGGTCTAATACATTTCATATTCCTGTGGTTCAATACATTTCACATTCCTGTTGTCCAATATATTTCATATTCCTGTGGTTCAATACATTTCATATTCCTGTGGTCCAATACATTTCATATTCCTGTGGTCTAATACATTTCATATTCCTGTGGTTCAATACATTTCACATTCCTGTGGTCCAATACATTTCATATTCCTGTGGTTCAATACATTTCATATTCCTGTGGTCCAATACATTTCATATTCCTGTGGTCCAATACATTTCATATTCATGTGGTCCAATACATTTCATATTCCTGTGGTTCAATACATTTCATATTCCTGTGGTCCAATACATTTCATATTCCTGTGGTCTAATACATTTCATATTCCTGTGGTTCAATACATTTCACATTCCTGTGGTCCAATACATTTCATATTCCTGTGGTTCAATACATTTCATATTCCTGTGGTCCAATACATTTCATATTCCTGTGGTCCAATACATTTCATATTCATGTGGTCCAATACATTTCATATTCCTGTGGTTCAATACATTTCATATTCCTGTGGTCCAATACATTTCATATTCCTGTGGTCTAATACATTTCATATTCCTGTGGTTCAATACATTTCACATTCCTGTGGTCCAATACATTTCATATTCCTGTGGTTCAATACATTTCATATTCCTGTGGTCCAATACATTTCATATTCCTGTGGTCCAGTACATTTCATATTCCTGTGGTTCAATACATTTCACATTCCTGTGGTCCAATACATTTCATATTCCTGTGGTCCAATACATATCATATTCCTGTGGTCTAATACATTTCATATTACTGTGGTTCAATACATTTCACATTCCTGTGGTCCAATACATTTCATATTCCTGTGGTTCAATACATTTCATATTCCTGTGGTCCAATACATTTCATATTCCTGTGATTCAATACATTTCATATTCCTGTGGTTCAATACATTTCATATTCCTGTGGTTCAATACATTTCCTATTCCTGTGGTCCAATACATTTCATATTCCTGTTGTCCAATACATTTCATATTCATGTGGTTCAATACATTTCATATTCCTGTGGTCCAATACATTTCATATTCCTGTGGTTCAATACATTTCATATTCCTGTGGTTCAATACATTTCATATTCCTGTGGTTCAATACATTTCCTATTCCTGTGGTCCAATACATTTCATATTCCTGTGGTCCAATACATTTCATATTCATGTGGTCCAATGCATTTCCTATTCCTGTGGTGCAGTACATTTCATGTTCCTGTGGTTCAATACATTTCATATTCCTGTGGTCCAATACATTTCCTATTCCTGTGGTCCAATACATTTCATATTCCTGTGGTTCAATACATTTCATATTCATGTGGTCCAATGCATTTCATATTCCTGTGGTTCAGTACATTTCATATTCCTGTGGTCCAATGCATTTCATATTCCTGTGGTGCAGTACATTTAATATTCCTGTGGTTCAATACATTTCATTTTCCTGTGGTCAAATTCAGCAGCAATCAAAATGAGTTCTACATTGAAATTCAGTAACCGTTTAGTTACAGTAGTTCGACCGAAGTTTGATAGAACTGTCAATTTTGAATGTTCATGGAATCACGGTATAAGGTTGGTAAAATATCGAACTGTTTCGTCGTTAGTTTATTTGTGAACTCTGTGAGACTACAATATAACTGAAGCATGCCGAATATTAACGTGGAATATACGGACATGATACATTTACAATCAGATCGTTGATAACCGCATTCTCTGTGTTGCCGAAGTAGATACAACAACGACTAATACAACAGACACATGTATAACACAATACAAAGTATGCAGATGAAACAATTCTAGATGTTCAAAACTCGGGTCTGAATATGATAACAGCATTTCATTGAAAACGTGTACATGTACAAATGATAGAGATTGTATCATCCAGTTATTTCGGTCGATTCTAACACATGATGGATGCACATGTATATAGTTCATACAAATGTCTTTTAGCTCGATTGCAAAACAAGTTCGTACGACTTATATTAATCACTCTCGAGACCTCATTCCTGATGGAATCCATCGCCACGAGGGAGAGATATGGGGCAATGTGGAATTTAAATGCCTTGCCTTAGGGCACAATCGTAACTGTTCCAGCGGAGGCTCGAAGTCCGGGCCGTTCGCACATGAAGCGAACGCGTTACCACTGCGCTATCACGACTTCCACTACGTCCGTACATGTACATAGTTTTGCTAGCTGATATTTACAGGTATAAAGGATGCATTGTTGTCGTGCATTCGATTGAATGTGTGTCGATACGTATACGTCTAACCTATTCTAGAACATTTGACACAAACTCAATCTATTGTAGTTGTTTAATTTCTTTAAAACTGTTAATGAGACAGTTCACACAGATCTACAACCTAAATACAATGTATTACTTACGTATCTATGTTAACTATCAGAAATTGAAATGTAAATAAATGGTATTTGTATTTTTGAGATTGCGTATATTTTTGTATTAATAATTGTTTAGTATTTTGTCTGTTGATGACAATGCTAAGCGGTGTTCTAAATAATTTAATATACATTAATTTTGTTTACAATTTGGGATTGTCTAAACAAATATATAATCCGGCAAAGATATGTTTGAATGTTGCACATGATGATCCATTGAAGAAAGGACAAACCGTCTCACGTCTCACGAACATTATTCACATTTTCAGTAAGTCTACTCCGAATCTATTGACATGCATACTGGTCCCGTAATCATGCAGCGGATCCGAGTCCGCAACACAAATAATGCTATTACAGTGTTTACACTAATTGCTTGTACATCGAATGTGAACAAATGTATGCAACTTTATGCTAGTTTGTCACGAGATCTCAGTCCTGTTGAACTTCACCGCCAGGAGTGAAAGAGACGAGTAAATGTTAATCTAAGTGACTTACCTAAGGACAATGTGTGTCTGGCATGGGCTCGAACTCACAACCGCCCTCTGTTACGAGGAAGTCGGCGTATTCAGTGCACAACAAACTATTCAATTACGGTTGTTCGAATAAGTATGCTATTAATATTTAACCACTCTATTAAGAAAACAGATTATTCTGATCGTTATATAATTATATATATTAATTAGTTAATTGTGTCTCTCTCATGTACGGGGGACCTCCATGGTCAAGTGGGTTATGGTCGTTGACTTCAAATCACTTGTCCTACACTGCTCTAGGTTCGAATCAGACTGGCGGTGTCGAATTATTTCATGTGTTCAACGTCATACAAACTACCCGATTGCTTTTCTTTGATTT
The DNA here is from genome assembly GCA_014843695.1 of Archivesica marissinica. Classification (NCBI taxonomy): domain Eukaryota; kingdom Metazoa; phylum Mollusca; class Bivalvia; order Venerida; family Vesicomyidae; genus Archivesica; species Archivesica marissinica. Next base: position 28,137,288 of record CM026387.1, read on the forward strand.
GTCATGTGTTGTATATACATTGTATGATATAAAATTAATCGAGCTAAAACATCCTTTTCGTAAACTTTATTTATTTTTCAACGATTGCGCATATGTGGTCATTCGTGTGGGAGGAAACCGGAGTACCCGGAGAAAACCCACCTGTCCTATCTGGCGACCACAGTACCATCTCACATACTTCCCGGTCCGAGGATCGAACAGGGTTGTTTTGGTGAGAAGCGAGCGCGCTAACCATTGCGCTAATCGGACACACTAGCTTCAGTTGATAATAAGACACATATAAAATATTGTTATATTAAAATTTTAACATATTAAAATGACAATATTATTACTATTATAATGAAGAAGAAGAAGAAGAATGGTTTATTAAGACACAAACTTATACAGTGTATGGTCTACAAACAAATGAATATAATAATAATACATACTAATCAATCTTGTATTATATATACGCTTCTCTGTCATACATTGTCCCTATAAGTTATTGTTAAAGTGTGCTTACTAATTGAAGTTATTAAATGTTTACTATATTAATCATTTTTTAGGGTAATCTCAAAATATCCTAAAGCTATATTTCCAGGACTTGGTGCAAAACTACTGTAAGCCTTTCACTAGATCTGTCTTACACCAGCTGTGCACTGAGCGCTTGATTTGACTAATTTAAAGTGGATACTATTAAATGTAGGTTCGTCCGAGATAAATATGTAACGCAGTATATATACTTAAGTTGTGTTAGTTCTAACGTGCTTTAGATTATACATTGATATTATTACATACTATACGCTTTCATTATTCACACTTACTCATTTACACCACATATAATGTAATAGAATATTAAAAACTATGGGGAAATTGCTGATCTTGACACCAGTCTAAAAACTGCCATGAACATAATCAGAACGGACACTAATAAGGACATTAAACACAAAGGTGTGGCCTATAAAAAGTAAAATTAAAGTGTTTGTTTATTATAGTGTCATCCCTATTTAAAGGGCCAGCCATTTCTGACTTATGAGACACCTGTTTTTATGAACACCAGTACTTCACGAAACCTATGCTTGTATGCCAGGTGCCAGGCTGGTAGGCAATAAGTAACCATTATTAAACTAGCTGGCAGCTCACCAACCGGTAATATCAGAACAAACCACTGACGAGGTTCGAACCTTCGACCTCCCGCCCCGTAGGCGGACGCCTTAACCACGGACACGGCCTATAAGACATAGTTTAAAAATAATATCACCCCAAATCAGATTTATGAGGGATTGCCCAGCAGTTTTCTCATATATTACAAGTTGATCAACTCAATTTAAATGTCAAGTAATAACATTATAAGCAGACATAAATAAATACGGTTTGTTTTCATTTAGTATTTTTTGGTTGTTGGCGGTTATCGATCCTGCGACGCCTGCATTTCAATTCCATCGTGTTAACAACTGGATCACTGATCCGCTACATCCGTCTGTATGTCTGACCTGCACTGACCTGCGCCGCCTTGCCATGTCCTGCACTGATCTGCGCCGCCTAGCCATGTCCTGTACTGACATTCGCCGCCTAACCATGTCCTGCACTGACATGCGCCGCCTAGCCATGTCCTGCACTGACCTGCGCCACCTAGCCATGTCCTGCACTGACATGCGCCGCCTAGCCATGTCCTGTACTGACATGCGCCGCCTAGCCATGTCCTGCACTGACCTGTGCCGCCTAGCCATGTCCTGCACTGACCTGCGCAACCTACCCATGTCCTGTACTGACATGCGCCGCCTAGCCATGTCCTGCACTGACATGCGCCGCCTAGCCATGTCATGCACTGACCTGCGCCGCCTAGCCCTGTCCTGCACTGACCTGCGCCACCTAGCCATGTCCTGCACTGACATGCGCCACCTAGCCATGTCCTGTACTGACATGCGCCGCCTAGCCATGTCCTGCACTGACCTGTGCCGCCTAGCCATGTCCTGCACTGACATGCGCCACCTAGCCATATCCTGTACTGACATGCGCCGCCTAGCCATGTCCTGCACTGACCTGTGCCGCCTAGCCATGTCCTGCACTGACCTGCGCCACCTAGCCATGTCCTGTACTGACATGCGCCGCCTAGCCATGTCCTGCACTGACATGCGCCGCCTAGCCATGTCCTGTACTGACATGCGCCGCCTAGCCATGTCCTGCACTGACCTGTGCCGCCTAGCCATGTCCTGCACTGACCTGCGCAACCTACCCATGTCCTGTACTGACATGCGCCGCCTAGCCATGTCCTGCACTGACATGCGCCGCCTAGCCATGTCATGCACTGACCTGCGCCGCCTAGCCCTGTCCTGCACTGACCTGCGCCACCTAGCCATGTCCTGCACTGACATGCGCCACCTAGCCATGTCCTGTACTGACATGCGCCGCCTAGCCATGTCCTGCACTGACCTGTGCCGCCTAGCCATGTCCTGCACTGACATGCGCCACCTAGCCATATCCTGTACTGACATGCGCCGCCTAGCCATGTCCTGCACTGACCTGTGCCGCCTAGCCATGTCCTGCACTGACCTGCGCCACCTAGCCATGTCCTGTACTGACATGCGCCGCCTAGCCATGTCCTGCACTGACCCGTGCCGCCTAGCCATGTCCTGTACTGACCTGCGCCGCCTAGCCATGTCCTGTACTGACCTGCACCGCCTAGCCATGTCCTGCACTGACATGCGCCGCCTAACCATGTCCTGTACCTACCTGCGCCGCCTAGCCATGTCCTGCACTGACCTGCACCACCTAGCCATGTCCTGCACTGACATGCGCCGCCTAGCCATGTCCTGTACTGACCTGCGCCGCCTAGCCATGTCCTGTACTAACCTGCGCCGCCTAGCCATGTCCTGCACTGACATGCGCCGCCTAGCCATGTCCTGCATTGACATGCGCCGCCTAGCCATGTCCTGTACTGACATGCGCCGCCTAGCCATGTCCTGCACTGACCTGCGCCACCTAGCCATGTCCTGTACTGACATGCGCCACCTAGCCATGTCCTGTACTGCCCCGCGCCACCTAGCCATGTCCTGTACTGCCTTGTGCCGCCTAGCCATGTCCTGTACTGCCTTGCCATTTGATACAATAATTATGTTCTATCACATGGATCTACCTATTAACTGCTTTAATATTATTAACTAGTACATTTTACAACTGTCATTATTTACCGGCTGGAAAGCTAAATCATACTGAATGGAAATACACCGAGAGCTATGAACTTGTTCTAATATATACGAAGGTATCAATTAATTCTAAACAAATGTGAGTTTTTCACATTAAATTGACATATAACAAATTGCTGGAATGTTAAGTGGTACCCTTTGGGAAGAACAATCGCATATGTTACTTGTTCTAGCACCATATAAATAGGGATGCGACACTGCAAGAGTTATCATAGACACTGACATAGGTAAGTGATGTTCTATTTTCATCTTATAATATGATTATTTTTTTATTAGATATTTTGATAGCCATATAAGCATAGGTTGTTGATTATGCAAATTATATAAGGTTACAAAAACATACATCGCAATATTGAAACAAATTCGTCGTTTTTAAACGAAACGTTAAAAGTTTTTAATTTGTTTATAAACTTGGACAAACTGTACATTCTCAATGTACATAAAACCATAAAAGTGGCAGCATTGCCAGTTATGTAGGACGCTAGACTGGTAATCCATGGATCGCAGGTTCGATCCCCCTTCTGACTCTAATAAAATGAACAGTATTTCAGATGGGACTGAGACGAGGACCGAGGTCCCGTGTCGGTGCTTTACACCGTGCACGTAAAAGAACCAGAGGCGACTCTGGAATGGGTCTATGTCAATGTCTGGGTCAATTGCACTATCCTCCAAACATCTAAAATGACTAATCTCTCCTTAGGATGCGTCGCTCATATGGGCATCCGGTAGCGACAATAAATAACCATAAAACACACACGTTATGTAGGAATATGTGAAACTGGACAGCTTAGATAATGATACGAATATACAATATACAAGCTGAAATTGATTGATAATTCATGGCAGTTTTTGTAATGTACGACATTTCACCCCAAATGTCTCTATTTTTATCGTTGTTTCCTTTGCACTACATGCTAGCAATTTTATTCCACTATCGCTTCTGATAATTATTAAATTACTATATCTCGACAGATCTCCTACAGTATATGGGTACTTATTTGTAAAATAATGTTATCACTTAATTAACACGTTATTGATAAAAACACAATTATCATACCGCAACATTTGGTTAGGGCACTTTGTCAGTTACTGCCCCGAATACCCAAAAGAAGAATCTTCTTTCAATTGGATTTCTCTGTTTTTATCGTTGTATCCTTTAAACAACATACTATCAATGTTCTTTCCTCGTTAGAATCTTATAATTCATATAATGAAATAATTAACTACCGACATTACGTCTTTCAGTTTCAGTATTTTACTGTAAATATTTTGTATCAATTAATTAACAGCATGACTTTGACATAATAACATTAATCACACGATGGCGCCGGGTTAGGGAACAACAGTAAAATCAAAAGAATCTAAATAACAGGATCAACCGATATATTATTGTAAGGGGCGTAATACGTGTGTGGCTATACATGTTATATTAACAATATTAATATAGTTCGCATCAACATCCTGCCTTGTTTTAAACACATACTCTTAGAGAAGCCTGTTTACTCCCAAAAGAAATTCTAAGAAAACTAGAGGGCATGTATCTCCTAAGAGATTTGTTTGTGTTTACTTCCTGGTAATGTCTACAATGTCACCGAAACAACAACATAATGTATGTAGAAATACATCCTATGTAAATCAGACTTGACAGTTTAGGCAATAGCAGGGTCGATTCCTTCCTCCGTCAGTATCCTTTATGTGAACTTTGCATTGCGTAAAGCGTAACTATTGGGATAAATCCGACTTTAATTGCCAAACGGACGTACCAGCAATGTTTATCAATTAGACAACATAGAAAACATTGACAATATGCGAGTACTACATTCCTACTTAGATGAGCACACTCATATTGATTTGTTCGCTCCTTTTTTGAGGGTTGAGGGGAGGGGTGTAAGTCGCACCAGCAGCTTAGGTCATACGGCGATTATCCAGCTACTGTTGGTTGAGGAAGACCCCTGGGTGCCTCCCGAGCAGTATTCCAAGCACTACAAGTAGTCATTCGTATGGGTTGAATCCTGTGTACCCACAGACAACTAGCCTGTCCAATCTGTCTTGCGACCATCATGCATTCTCACATATTTCCTGGTCAGAGACTGAGTGTAATACATGTACAGTTATCACATATATTCTTAAATGACCGTACTTGTTTTCATTTTGGTTTTTGGTTTTTAATAACACATGGAAGGAATTCTGATTGATCGGCACATGACATTGACAGCTTGCAATATACATTCGAAATAATTATACGTGTTGTTTGTGTTCTTGTTTTATTTGTTGAAAATCAACTGCTTAGATCGATAAAATGCTAAATATGAACTGGGACTATTTACTACTGCGTACGGATGCAAATTAATGTAATACGGCGCAAAAATATACTGGCAATGAAACGTCTTATTTCTTCAAATGTATGGTTGTTGTTACTGTGGTAATGCGATAAAAAGGATCTTACACTCGTGGTGGTTTAATACCATTGTGTATGAAATTCGTTTTGGAAACTCGTTTCATAAAATATGGTATGAAATCACCACTCATGTAAGATCCTATATTTCCATCGTGGCAGATTAATTTCATGTAGTATATTAGTGATGACATACGCCATAATAATCCATAGTTTATGTTGTAGTAACTTTGTATATTTAATTTTTCAGACAAAATGAAAGCAATCATCCTAGCCTGCATCTTGTTGGTGTGCATTGGAGGTAATGTTCTTTGTAGTATCTTTCTTTCCTAAGTATTGTTTTTCATTGCTAAGACGTCTATGAAATGACTAGACTGTAATATTTATAATTTGTAATATATTTAAGCATAATATTAATAAGTATGTATTTATAAATCTACATCCTTGACTTTCCATATCTGTCTAAAGTAGGTCCTTGACTTTTCTATATCTGTCTATAGTTAGAGGCAGGCCACACCCCATCGATATTATCATGGAGAGTCCCCACACCTCAGGGGGGATGGTGTAAATATGATTTGTAGCAAGTATAGGTACCCCAGAATCCAACATAAATGTATTCGTAAGGATTATTGGCATGTGGGGATCCTATTCAAATGCTGAAATAAATTCTGTAAAAATAAATATCAATTGACGATTGCAATTCACTGTATTTTCATTTCAACCAAAATCGCGTTCGCTTCAGGTGCGAAAAGCCAGGAGTCTCGAGAGTGATTAATATAAGCTGTAAGAACTTGTTTCGGAATCGAGCTAGAATAAATTTGAATAAACTAAGCTAAACAACAAAATACACTTTCCGCTTTTATGTGAGTTTAAGCATATTTTATTCACATGACATGCATATTGCATGTACAGCACATTTAAACGCAATGCAGCGAACGTGATTGGACTGGAAACCAATGGATGATTAAATACTCCCCCCCCCGAGGACTTATCTCTAATAGGACTAATAATGCAACGCCAGTGTCATGTTCCACCATGCGCACTCAAAAGGCATTGAATTGCAACAAATTGAGTTGAATTGAGTTTGCGCCCAACTGTAGCCGGTACGATTGTGCTGGTAGACAAGGCATTTAAATTCATGGATATGGATTCCGCAAGGAATGAGGTCTCAATGCGTAAATATAACGTTGTATAAACGTCTTTCTCATTCGAGCTGAAATAAATGTATATAAACTAAATGTTGTTCCTTGTATGTATATTTAAACAGCAAGCAGTGATGAGGGCTGTTTCTGCACTATGCAATATGACCCGGTGTGTGGTAGTGATGGTGACACATATAGCAACCAATGTACTGCGGATTGTGCGTAAGTATTGCATACTAGTACGTTTTATTCCGTAACAATATGTCTCTCTGGCTACAAGCGTGCGTCCTTTATTTGGGTTAGGCGCATGAAATGGATCATGTATCGAAGGTGCGAGCCGTGTAGTGGATCTGGGTACATCCCAACACAATTTGTTTGAACCTTGGAGTGAAGAGTTCGTGTGACCTTGGTGACCTAATGGTAGAATATTGAAAAGTAAGTATCTATACAATAATCAATAACTGTTTGAGTGACAGTAAAACATTATGCAATTATCTTTCTTGACTGTGAATCATCGTCTGAATGCCAACTGACGGCGTGACGGTAAATCATTATCAATATCATTCTGACTGCGTAACAGTAAGCTATCATATTCATGTCACCATGGCTGCGTTACGGTAAATGAATGCTTCCTTTCACGGCTATGGTTCAAACAAATACAGTGGGTATGTCCGTTCACGTCTATGGTTCAAACAAATGCAGTGTGTATGACCGTTCACGTCTATGGTTCAAACAAATGCAGTGGGTATGTCCGTTCACGTCTATGGTTCAAACAAATACAGTGGGTATGTCCGTTCATAATGCAATATACAACTAGTGCAAGATACAACTAGTGCAAGATACAACTAGTGCAAGATACAACTCGGATTCGAGAAGCATCCCTGGTTCTTTTTCATATCCGATTTGTAGCATCGATGCATAAGATCTCGGTTTATAGACTCATCTGAAATACTGTTAATATTATTATTGTCATACAGGGGATCCAACCTGCGATCCTTGGATTGGCAGTCCACTTGCTAACCACCAAACCTTTGACCAATATATTGTGTTTGCTAATCGGATCACATAAATACTAAACTAAGCATAATAGTATACATGTCCGCCTCCGTGGTCGAGTGGTTAACGTCGCTGACTTGTATTATGTTGGTGCACCAAGTACTGGTTAACCGCTGGATACTGCTAATGAAAGGTGTTGTTGGATAAACTGCTCGTCGCACAAATGGGCAACGGGTAGCGACGTTAAATACTACTTAGATAATTATACATGTATGTATACAGTGGACTATGGACAATGTGATTAATTATGCTAGCATAGTCGCAACACCCGGAGTTAATATAATACATGTTCTTACAGAAAGGTAACTGCAACGGAAGGTCCATGTGACAGCTGAGCAAATGACAATCTACAGGGAACGCATGTTAACGGTATGTACACGGCAAACCAACAATCTGAAATTTAATTGCTGATGTTATCGTTATATATATATATGTATGCATTTGCACTGGGCGACTAATAGGACTAATTTCGCGTCTATGAGTTGTGATACGATAATAAACGTGTTGTACCTTTAATATAGTATGATGTATCCGAAGCATGTATACCACCAGATCACACCATTAACGTAATAGTTTAAAATGCTGATATTATCCATTTATTGCGTGTTCATCATATATATAAAGTATCTACATACTATGTTCTACAATATCATATACAATTGCATTAATAGTGTAGTACACAAGTCTTAGTATGAATCATGACATTCTACATTTAATGGTGTATGTTCGAGGTATTTTATCTTATTTATAGCGTTTTGTGTTTTGTCTATTTTCAGATGCTGGTAACAGAGACAAAAGAAAATTCTGTCTAATTAATGTATTTGAAATAATAATGTAGAGTGTTCCAAATTAAAGAGGATTGTATCAGCTATGTTATGCTTTGACTGTTTTATAAGAAGAGTAGTATCACGGCATTATAATCCACATCACCAACAACCTAATAATCCAACACATCACCATTAGGAACACCATGCCATACTCACGACCACATAATCCAACAAAACACCATTAGGAACACCATGCCATACTCACGACCACATAATCCATCACAACACCATTAGGAACATTATGCCATACTCACGGCCACATAATCCAACACAACACCATTAGGAACACCATGCCATACTCACGACCACATAATCCAACACAACACCATTAGGAACACCATGCCATACTCACGACCACATAATCAAACACAACACCATTAGGAACACCATGCCATACTCACGACCACATAATCCAACACAACACCATTAGGAACACCATGCCATACCCACGACAACATAATCCAACAAAACACCATTAGGAACACCATGCCATACTCACGACCACATAATCCAACACAACACCATTAGGAACACCATGCCATACTCACGACCACATAATCAAACACAACACCATTAGGTACACCATGCCATACTCACGACCACATAATCCAACACAACACCATTAGGAACACCATGCCATACTTACGACCACATAATCCAACACAACACTATCACAAGCACAGCATCATACTCACGACCACATAATCCAACACAATACCATTACCAACACAACGGCATACTCACGACCACATAATCCACACACTCAAGCATCACGACCACATATCCAACACACACCACACACAACCATACTCACGACCAATAATCCAACACATACCAACACAACGCATACTCACGACCACATAATCCAACACAACACTCACCAACACAACGGCATACTCACGACCACATAATCCAAAACAACACCAACACCAAAACTACGTCATATTCACGACCACATAATCCAACACAACACTCACCAACACAACGGCATACTCACGACCACATAATCCAAAACAACACCAACACCAACACTACGTCATACTCACGACCACATAATCCAACACAACACTCACCAACACAACGGCATATTCACGACCACATAATCCAACACAACACTCACCAACACAACGCCATACTCACGACCACATAATCCAACACAACATTCACCAACACCACGGCATACTCACGACCACATAATCCAACACAACACTCACCAACAAAACGCCATACTCACGACAACATAATCCAACACAACACTCACCAGCACAACGCCATACTCACGACCACATAATCCAACACAACACTCACCAACACAACGTCATACTCACGACCACATAATCCAACACAACACTCACCAACAACACGCCATACTCACGACAACATAATCCAACACAACACTCACCATCAAAACGCCATACTCACGACCACATAATCCAACATAACACTCACCAACACAACGTCATACTCACGACCACATAATCCAACACAACACCATTAGGTACACCATGCCATACTCACGACCACATAATCCAACACAACACCATTAGGAACACCATGCCATACTTACGACCACATAATCCAACACAACACTATCACAAACACAACATCATACTCACGACCACATAATCCAACACAACACCATTACCAACACAACGGCATACTCACGACCACATAATCCAACACAACACCATTACCAACACAACGGCATACCCACGACCACATAATCCAACACAACACTCACCAACACAACGGCATACTCACGACCACATAATCCAAAACAACACCAACACCAAAACTACGTCATACTCACGACCACATAATCCAAACAACACTCACCAACACAACGGCATATCACGACCACATAATCCAACACAACACTCACCAACACAACGCCATACTCACGACCACATAATCCAACACAACATTCACCAACACCACGGCATACTCACGACCACATAATCCAACACAACACTCACCAGCACAACGTCATACTCACGACCACATAATCCAACACAACACTCACCAACACAACGTCATACTCACGACCACATAATCCAACACAACACTCACCAACAACACGCCATACTCACGACCACATAATCCAACATAACACTCACCAACACAACGTCATACTCACGACCACATAATCCAACACAACACCATTAGGTACACCATGCCATACTCACGACCACATAATCCAACACACCACCATTAGGAACACCATGCCATACTTACGACCACATAATCCAACACAACACTATCACAAACACAACATCATACTCACGACAACATAATCCAAAACAACACCATTACCAACACAACGGCATACTCACGACCACATAATCCAACACAACACTCACCAACACAACGGTATACTCACGACCACATAATCCAAAACAACACCAACACCAAAACTACGTCATACTCACGACCACATAATCCAACACAACACTCACCAACACAACGCCATACTCACGACCACATAATCCAACACAACACTCACCAACACAACGCCATACTCACGACCACATAATCCAACACAACACTCACCAACAAAACGCCATACTCACGACCACATAATCCAACACAACACTCACCAACACAACGCCATACTCACGACCACATAATCCAACACAACACTCACCAACACAACGTCATACTCACGACCACATAATCCGACACAACACTCACCAACAAAACGCCATACTCACGACAACATAATCCAACACAACACTCACCAACAAAACGCCATACTCACGACCACATAATCCAACATAACACTCACCAACACAACGTCATACTCACGACCACATAATCCAACACAACACTCACCAACACAACGTCATACTGACGACCACATAATCCAACACAACATTCACCAACAACACGCCATACTCACGACCACATAATCCAACACAACACTCACCAACACAACGTCATACTCACGACCGATAATCCAACTCAACACTCACCAACAAAACGCCATACTCACGACCACATAATCCAACACAACACTCACCAACACAACGGCATACTCACGACCACATAATCCAAAACAACACCAACACCAAATCTACGTCATACTCACGACCACATAATCCAACACAACACTCACCAACACAACGGTATACTCACGACCACATAATCCAAAACAACACCAACACCAAAACTACGTCATACTCACGACCACATAATCCAACACAACACTCACCAACACAACGGCATATTCACGACCACATAATCCAACACAACACTCACCAACACAACGCCATACTCACGACCACATAATCCAACACAACATTCACCAACACCACGGCATACTCACGACCACATAATCCAACACAACACTCACCAACAAAACGCCATACTCACGACCACATAATCCAACACAACACTCACCAGCACAACGTCATACTCACGACCACATAATCCAACACAACACTCACCAACAACACGCCATACTCACGACAACATAATCCAACACAACACTCACCAACACAACGTCATACTGACGACCACATAATCCAACACAACACTCACCAACAACACGCCATACTCACGACCACATAATCCAACACAACACTCACCAACACAACGTCATACTCACGACCGATAATCCAACTCAACACTCACCAACAAAACGCCATACTCACGACCACATAATCCAACACAACACTCACCAACACAACGGCATACTCACGACCACATAATCCAAAACAACACCAACACCAAATCTACGTCATACTCACGACCACATAATCCAACACAACACTCACCAACACAACGGTATACTCACGACCACATAATCCAAAACAACACCAACACCAAAACTACGTCATACTCACGACCACATAATCCAACACAACACTCACCAACACAACGGCATATTCACGACCACATAATCCAACACAACACTCACCAACACAACGCCATACTCACGACCACATAATCCAACATAACATTCACCAACACCACGGCATACTCACGACCACATAATCCAACACAACACTCACCAACAAAACGCCATACTCACGACCACATAATCCAACACAACACTCACCAGCACAACGTCATACTCACGACCACATAATCCAACACAACACTCACCAACAACACGCCATACTCACGACAACATAATCCAACACAACACTCACCAACAAAACGCCATACTCACGACCACATAATCCAACATAACACTCACCAACACAACGTCATACTCACGACCACATAATCCAACACAACACTCACCAACAACACTCCATACTCACGACCACATAATCCAACACAACACTCACCAGCACAACGTCATACTCACGACCACATAATCCAACACAACACTCACCAACACAACGTCATACTGACGACCACATAATCCAACACAACACTCACCAACAACACGCCATACTCACGACCACATAATCCAACACAACACTCACCAACACAACGTCATACTCACGACCGATAATCCAACACAACACTCACCAACAAAACGCCATACTCATGACCACATAATCCAACAAAACACTCACCAACACAACGCCATACTCCCGACCACATAATACAATACAACACTCACAAACACAACGCCATACTCACGCCCACATAAACCAACACAACACTCACCAACAAAACGCCATACTCACGACCACATAATCCAACATAGCACTCACCAACAAAACGCCATACTCCCGACCACATAATCCAATACAACACTCACAAACAAAGCGCCATACGCACGACCACATAATCCAACACAACACTCACAAACACAACGTCATACTCACGACCATATAATCCAACACAACACTCACAAACACAACGCCATACTCACGCCCACATAATCCAACACAACACTCACCAACAAAACGCCATACTCACGACCACATAATCCAACATAGCACTCACCAACAAAACGCCATACTCACGACCACATAATCCAACACAACACTCACAAACAAAGCGCCATACGCACAACCACATAATCCAACACAACACTCATAAACAAAGCGCCATACGCACGACCACATAATCCAACACAACACTCACAAACACAACGTCATACGCACGACCACATAATCCGACACAACACTCACCAACAAAGCGCCATACGCACGACCACATAATCCAACATCATGCCATTGCCATGACCACATAATCCAACACAACACTCACAAACAAACGCCATACGCATGACCACATCATCCAAAACAACACTCACAAGCAAAGCGCCATACGCACGACCAACGCCATTCACACGACCACATAAACCAACACAGCGCCATCCCCCATAACTACGCCATCCTCACTACCACGCCATTCACACGACCACAAATGCCAACACCACGCACTCTCCCATACTTACGTAATCCTCATCATCACGCCATTACCATGACTTAATCAAAAAGCATATCAATACAATTGTTGTGGAACAACGATTGCGAAGCAAGTTTTAGTAACTAGTATATTAATCACTCTCAAGCCAGTCTGCTGAGGTGGCGCAATCGTACATGTGTTCTTTCGTGTGGTTGGAAACAGGAGCACCCGGATAAACCCACATGTCCGATATGAAGAAGAAGAAGAAGAATCGTTTATTAAGACACAAACATAAACAGTTTATGGTCTACAAACAAATGAATATAATAATACTAAATAATAACCAATCAATCTTTTATTGCATGTGTAAATCTTTGACATACATTACCCATTTATATATACATATAAGGTATTATTATAAGTGTGCTTACTAATTGGAGCTTTTAAATGTTTAATATATTAATAATGTTGATTTTATTGGAGGATAATCTCAAAACATCCTAAAAATATAATTCAAGGGATTAGTGCAAAACTACCGCAACCCCTTCACTGTATCCATGCGGTTACACTAGTTATGCACGAAGCACTTGATTTGACTTAAATTGAAGTGTATACAGTTAATTGAAGGTTCGTTTGAGCTCAAATGTGTAACACAGTATATATTTTCTTAGAATGTGTTAAATTTCTAAACATGCTTTAGGAAATAAGTAAATATCGGTTGAAGAAAAGTTTATATTCTTACATACTATATGCTTTCATACTTCTCATGTACTCATTGACCCAGCTTATGGTCAAAGTGGAAATACTCTGTAAAAACGTTCACAATTGAAACAGTGCTTCTACCTACATATTGGCAAGGTACACTTTCATGTTAAACTTAAACAAAGCGAGCTAAAATATATGTGCATAGTATTATATGTCTAGACCAAGAACCTCATCTCGCAGCTTCATTGCATTCTTCATGTACTTGCATAGGTTATTTAACTCCTTGTTTGCTGTGCTTGTAAAAAGGGTAATTAGTATATGCATACTCGGTCTTTGATAATAGTATTTTGTAATAAGAGTTTTTCGGAGGTTTACGTATAGTGGACATATAAGTATAAAATGATATTCGTCTTCCATCTCGCTATTATGGCATAGCATACACGTTCGTTCATTGCGCTCTATTCTCTTTCTAGAGTAGCTGCCAGTTTCTATTCGCAAACTATGAGCTGAGGTTCTTAGTCTAGCGAGAGGGATCCTGAGACTTCTACTTACTATATTAGTAAGGTACGGTTCTATGCCAATATGGCGACCACCGTATCAGCTGATATACTTCCCGGTACGAGGATCGAACAGGGGTTGCATTGGTGAGAAGTGAGCGCATTAACCACTACGCTAATTGTATCCTCGTTGAATTATTTGATAAATTACACTTACCTTTTATTCGGGACGACAGAAATGGATTGTGTATTGCCTTTCTACCATATAATTATTCTGTCTTCTAGATTTATAACAATGTTCGATCCTAGAAGACGAAAACATAATTATACTTATCCATTTTTGAGAATGGGGCATTGTTTGTTTGTTTGTTCATCAGCTCGGTTTTGGGCTATACTGCCGACGGGCAACTTACCTAACACATTTCCTATGCGAATGGAGTTGTATCCATAAACATATAGGCATACCTACACCTAGACAAGCACAGGAGCTCACAATACAATACATTGCATACTCCTGTGGTTGAATACATTTCATATTCCTGTGGTTGAATACATTTCATACTCCTGTGGTCCAATATATTTCATATGCCTGTGGTCCAATATATTTCATATGCCTGTGGTCCAATGCATTTCATATTACTGTGGTGCAGTACATTTAATATTCCTGTGGTTCAATACATTTCATATTCCTGTGGTCAAATTCAGCAGCAATCAAAATGAGTTCTACATTGAAATTCAGTAACCGTTTATTTACAGTAGTTCGACCGAAGTTTGATAGAACTGTCAATTTTGAATGTTCATGGAATCACGGTATAAGGTTGGTAAAATATCGAACTGTTGCGTCGTTAGTTTATTTGTGAACTCTGTGAGACTACAATATAACCGAAGCATGCCGAATCTTAACGTGGAATATACGGACATGATACATTTACAATCAGATCGTTGATAGCTGCATTCTCTCTGGTGCCGAAGTAGATACAACAACAACTAATACAACAGACACATAACACAAAACAAAGTATGCAGATGAAACAATTCTAGATGTTCAAAACTCGGGTCTGAATATGATAACAGCATTTCGTTGATAATGTGTACATGTACAAATGATAGAGGTTGTATCATCCAGTTCTTTCGGTCGATTCTAACACCTGATGGATGCACATGTATATAGTTTATACAAATATCTTTTAGCTCGATTGCAAAACAAGTTCTTATGACTTATATTAATCACTCTCGAGACCTCATT
The DNA here is from genome assembly GCA_014843695.1 of Archivesica marissinica. Classification (NCBI taxonomy): domain Eukaryota; kingdom Metazoa; phylum Mollusca; class Bivalvia; order Venerida; family Vesicomyidae; genus Archivesica; species Archivesica marissinica. Next base: position 28,153,654 of record CM026387.1, read on the forward strand.
CCTGATGGAATCCATCGCCACGAGGGAGAGATATGGGGCAATGTGGAATTTAAATGCCTTGCCTTAGGGCACAATCGTAACTATTCCAGCGGAGGCTATTACGACTTCCACTATGTATACCATGTATATAGTTTTGTTAGCTGATATTTACAGGTATAAAGGATGCATTGTTGTCGTGCATTCGATTGAATGTGTGTCGATACGTATTCGTCTAATCTATTCTAGAACTCAATCTATTGTAGTTGTAACATTGTAACAATGAAATATATTTCTTTAAAACTGTTAATGAGACATTTCACACAGATCTACAACCTAAATACAATGTATTACGTACGTATCTATGTTAACTATCCGAAATTGAAATGTAAATAAATGGTATTTGTATTTTTGAGATTGCGTATGTTTTTGTATTAATAATTGTTTAGTATTTTGTCTGTTGATGACAATGCTAAGCGGTGTTCTAAATAATTTAATATACATTAATTTTGTTTACAATTTGGGATTGTCTAAAAAAATATATAATCCGGCAAAGATATGTTTGAATGTTGCACATGATGGAAGATCCATTGAAGAAAGGACAAACCGTCTCACGTCTCACGAACATTATTCACATTTTCAGTAAGTCTACTCCGAATCTATTGACATGCATACTGGTCCGTAATCATGCAGCGGATCCGAGTCCGCAACACAAATAATGACAGTGTATTACAGTGTTTACACTAATTGCTTGTACATCGAATGTGAACAAATGTATGCAACTTTATGCTAGTTTGTCACGAGATCTCAGTCCTGTTGAACTTCACCGCCAGGAGTGAAAGAGACGAGTAAATGTTAATCTAAGTGACTTGCCTAAGGACAATGTGTGTCTGGCATGGGCTCGAACTCACAACCGCCCTCTGTTACGAGGAAGTCGCCGTATTCAGTGCACAACAAACTATTCAATTACGGTTGTTCGAATAAGTATGCTATTAATATTTAACCACTCTATTAAGAAAACAGATTATTCTGATCGTTATATAATTATATATATTAATTTAGTTAATTGTGTCATTCTCTCATATATGGGGGACCTCCATGGTCAAGTGGGTTATGGTCGTTGATTTCAAATCACTTGTCATACACTGCTCTAGGTTCGAATCAGACTGGCGGTGTCGAATTATTTCATGTGTTCAACGTCATACAAACTACCCGATTGCTTTTCTTTGATTTGCCATGTGTTGTATTGTATATACATTGTATGATATAAAATGAATCGAGCAATACAATATGATTGAGCTAAAACATCCTTTTCGTAAACTGTATCTATTTTTCAACGATTGCGCATATGTGGTCATTCGTGTGGGAGGAAACCGGAGTACCCGGAGAAAACCCACCTGTCCGATCTGGTGACCACCGTACCATCTCACATACTTCGTTGTTTTGGTGAGAAGCGAGCGCGCTAACCACTGCGCTAATCGGACACACTAGTTTCAGTTGATAAGAAGACACATATAAAATCTTGTTATATTAAAATTTTAACATATTAAAATGACAATATTATTCCTATTATAATGAAGAAGAAGAATGGTTTATTAAGACACAAACTTATACAGTGTATGGTCTACAAACAAATGAATATAATAATACATACATTGTGCAAAAGATAGAAAAATAAAACAATATATTTGCACGAATAAATTATTGTCATATATAAATAGAAATGTATTATATAAATACATTTATTTATTTATATATATGACACATTGTTAACCATGTAATATTATGATTATTATGTATTATGTATAATCGTCTGCTATTATTTTCGCGCCTAAATGATCAGTTCTCTGTTTGCGCGGGAACAAATTATATTTTGACAGCCGAAGGCAGATGGTCAGTTATGTAAGATAATCGCCGCCGTTCTTGGTGACATATAAACACGTAATAATATTGTATAACATCATAGATGTTTGGAACGTAATGTCTGTTATAGATGTTCATTCTGCTATTTAAGAAATGAAAAATTAAGATATTAGTGCATTTTTATCCAGCCATGGAAATTAAGGAAATATGTAACTCACTATTAGAATATAAACTGTTTCTATGATAGTTAGAAAAATTAATATTTAAAGAAGTGTTAACTCTTAAATATTGAAGTCGTATTAAATACGTGAACGGAAGATAATTAGGCCTTTTAAGAAACGATTGTTTTGGCTAATATACACTTACAGCCACTTGTAACCCGACACTTATATAATTCGGTATATTTGGATTATTTGTAAACGGATTTCATTAAAATTTGGACTAGGAATAATTCAACACAGTATACGTTCTTCCTAGAAATATCTTTTCAATTGATCAACAAAAAGATATAAAACTTAACAAATAAAATACATCACTGTAAAATCCGAAATCACAAAATGATACAATGCAAAAACCGAACAATGTGAAAAGTCACTGAATCACAATAAAATCCGTATGTCCAAGTAACTAATACCGCGTGTGTCCTCCCATGGCTCTTACGACGTGCACACACCTTTATCTCATCGACATCACGTAGTTTCGGATGAAATCTTGGGGAATATTCCTCCATTCCTGCACAAGGGCCTGTTCCAGTTCACGTAGGTTGCGAGCGGCTGCTGGTCGCATCCGTATTCGCCTGTTCAGCTCGTCCCACAGATGCTCGATAACATTAAGATCCGATGACTTTGAAGGCCAAGGCAGCTGCTGGACGTTCTGTTGTTGAAGTAATGTCTGTGTCGTACGCGCTGTGTGGGCTGGTGCCCCGTCCTGCATAAATACCATGCTACATCCACCGGCTCGCAGGTGCGGAATTGCAACTGGGATCAAAATCTCCTGCTGATACCTAGCAGCGTTAAGGTTCCCTTGAACAATTACCAAGTCGGTCTTGGTGTGTAGCGACACTCCGGCTCACACCATGACGGGGTCGCCGCCATACTGGTCTCGCTGAAACACACACTCGTCGTTCAATCGTTCACCTCGACGCCTGTACATGCGCATCCTTCCATCGTTGTGGTACAAGTTAAACCGGCTCTCGTCCGTGAACAGGACGTTTGCCCACTCCGCCCGAGTCATACGCTGGTGCCGACGGGCCCATCGCTCCCGCTGCAGCCGGTGGCGTGGTGTCAGAATAAGGCATCGGAATGGCCGCCTAGCTCTTATTCCCTGATCGTGGAGCCGCCTGAGGACTGTGTGTCTACTAACTGTCCTACCGTGCGTTCCATTGGTCGTCCTCGCAGTACATGTTGCGGTCTTGAAACGATTCTGAAGATGATCCACAACAATCTGCGCATCCTATACCGGCGTAGTCACCCTTCCGCGAGGCTGCCTGGGCTCGTCATCAACTCGGCCAGTGCGTTGTAACTTCTGCAGTAGGCTGACTATGGTGGACACATGCCTGCCAAAGACTCGAGCTACCTGTAAAGAAACAAAATACAATATAAACTAGTTTTCAGAGCTAAAATTTCACTTTTTGTTATGATTTATACCGAATAAGTTCATATTGCATATATTTGCAATTAAAATTATTGTTATATAAATAAAATACATTTACATACGTGTCTGAGTGAAAGGCCTGCGTGCAACATGCCAATAGCGCGACCGCGCTCTTGGTTATTCATTCGAACCATAACAATTTTAAACTCAAAGTTTTGTTTTTCCGTGTGAATTCCCTTCTAGAATCATGAAATGTAAAAATCGATATTTTCTCTCAGCTAAATTTCCTCGTGCAAAATTGTAAACTCGTGCCTGTCCCACGTGCAAACGTGACTGTCGGGTTTTGAGTTGTGTCATTTTGTGAATTCGGATTTTACAGTGATGTTTTTTATTTGTTAAGTTTCATATCTTTTTGTTGATCAATTAAAAAGAAATTTCTAGGAAGAACGTATACTGTGTTGAATTATTCCTAGTCCAAATTTTAATGAAATCCGTTTACAAATAATCCAAATATACCGAATTATATAAGTGTTGGGTTACAAGTGGCTATAAGTGTATCTATTAATAGTTTGATAAGGGAAAGAAATTAGTATAGTCATAGAACTATTATGAACACATTTAAATAGTGAGGCGAATAATAAGATACGAGATATCACGAATAGATGATAAATATTATTGATTTGAAATAAAATGAGATTGTTGTAAATTATATTACACAAAGTAAAATGATAGGCTGTGTTGAGTTATAGTATATGAAGGACCATAGAGAAACCCCCTAGACGACTCCAGCGAGTCTACGATAGGATAGACCCTGGTTAGAGCATTGATATCGGAAAATAGACATAAGAAGAAAGAGAGGCTCGTGACAACATACTAATCAATCTTGTATTACATATACGCTTCTCTGTCATACATTGTCTCTATAAGGTATTGTTAAAGTGTGCGTACTAATTGAAGTTATTAAATCATTTTTGAGGGTAATCTCAAAATATCCTAAAGCTATATTTCGAGGACTGGGTGCAAGACTACTGTAAGCCTTTCACTAGATCTATCTTACACCAGTTGTGCACTGAGCGCTCGATTTGACTAATTTAAAGTGGATACTATTAAATGTAGGTTCGTCCGAGATAAATATGTAACGCAGTATATATACTTAAGTTGTGTTAGTTCTAACGTGCTTTAGGTTATACATTGATATTCATACATACTATACGCTTTCATACTTCACACGTACTCATTTGAACATAATCAGAAAGGATGCTGATAAGGACATTAAACACAAAGGTGTGGCCTATAAAAAGTAAAAGTAAAGTGTTTGTTTATTATAGTGTCATCCCTATTTAAATGGCCAGCCATTTCTGACTTATGAGACACCTCTTTTTATGAACATCAGTACTTCACGAAACCTATGCCTGCATGCCAGGTGCCAGGCTGGTGGGCAATAAGTAACCATTATTAAACTAGCTGGCAGCTCACCAACCGGTCATATCAGAACAAACCACTGACGAGGTTCGAACCTTCGACCTCCCGCCCAGTAGGCGGACGCCTTAACCACGGACACGGCCTATAAGACATAATTTAAAAATAATATCACCCCAAATCAGATTGTTTGGGGATTTCCCAGCAGTTTCCTGATATATTACAAGTTGATCAACTCAATTTAAATGTCAAGTAATAAAATTATAAGCAGACATAAATAAATAAAGTTTGTATTCATTTAGTATTTTGTTGTTGGCGGTTATCAATCCTGATATCCCTGGATTTCAATTTCATCGTGTTAACCACTGGATCACTGATCCGCTACATCCGTCTGTGTGTCTGACCTGCACTGACCTGCGCCGCCTAGCCATATCCTGTACTGCCTTGCGCCGCCTAGCCATGTGCTGTACTGCCTTGCGCCGCCTAGCCATGTCCTGTATTGCCTTGCGCCGCCTAGCCATATCCTGTATTGCCTTGCGCCGCCTTGCCATATCCTGTACTGCCTTGCGCCGCATAGCCATGTCCTGCACTGCCTTGCGCCGCCTAGCCATGTCCTGTACTGACCTGCGCAACCTAGCCATGTTCTGCACTGACCTGCGCCGCCTAGCCATGTCCTGCACTGCCTTGCGCCGCCTAGCCATGTCCTGTACTGACCTGCGCAACCTAGCCATGTCCTGTACTACCTTGCACCGCCTAGCCATGTCCTGTACTGCCTTGCGCCGCCTAGCCATGTCATGTACTGCCTTGCGCCGCCTAGCCATGTCCGGTACTGCCCCGCGCCGCCTAGCAATGTCTTGTACTGCCTTGCGCCACCTAGCCATGTCCTGTACTGCCTTGCGCCACCTAGCCATGTCCTGTACTGCCTTGAGCCACATAGCCATGTCCTGTACTGCCTTGCGCCGCCTAGCCATGTCCTATACTGCCTTGCGCCGCCTAGTCATGTCCTGTGGTGCCCCGAGCCGCCTAGCAATGTCCTGTACTGCCTTGCGCCACCTAGCCATGTCCTGTACTGCCTTGCGCCGCCTAGCCATGTCCTGTACTGCATTGAGCCACCTAGCCATGTCCTGTACTGCCTTGCGCCGCCTAGCCATGTCCTATACTGCCTTGCGCCACCTAGCAATGTCCTGTACTGCCTTGCGCCGCCTAGCCATGTCCTGTACTGCCTTGCGCCGCCTAGCCATGTCCTGTACTGACATGCGCCGCCTAGCCATGTCCTGTACTGCCTTGCGCCACCTAGCCATGTACTGTACTGACCTGCGCCGCCTAGCCATGTCCTGCACTGACCTGCATCGCCTAGCCATGTCATGCACTGACCTGCATCGCCTAGCCATGTCATGCACTGACCTGCGCCGCCCAGTCATGTCCTGCACTGCCCTGCGCCGCCTAGCCATGTCCTGCACTGACCTGCGCCGCCTAGCCATGTCCTTTACTGGCATGCGCCGCCTAGCCATGTCATGTACTGCCTTGCGCCGCCTAGCCATGTCCTGTACTGCCTTGCGCCGCCTAGCCATGTCCTGCACTGACCTGCGCCGCCTAGCCATGTCCTGTACTGCCTTGCGCCGCCTAGCCATGTCCTGCACTGACCTGCGCCGCCTAGCCATGTCCTGTACTGCCTTACGCCGCCTAGCCATGTCCTGTACTGCCTTGCGCCGCCTAGCCATTTCCTGTACTGCCTTGCGCCGCCTAGCCTTGTCCTGTACTGACCTGCGCCGCCTAGCCATGTCCTGCACTGCCTTGCGCCGCCTAGCCATGTCCTGCACTGCCATGCGCCGCCTAGCCATGTCCTGTACTGCCCCGCGCCGCCTAGCCATGTCCTGCACTGACCTGCGCCACCTAGCCATGTCCTGCACTGCCCCGCGCCGCCTAGCCATGTCCTGCACTGCCTTGCCATTTGATACAATATGTTCTATCACATGGATCTATCTATTATCTGCTTTAATATTATTAACTTTGAACCTTTTTGAAACATATTACAACTGTCATTATTTACCGGATGGAAAACTAAATCATGCTGAATGGAAATACACCGAGAGCTATGAACTTGTTCTAATATATACGAAGGTATCAATTAATTCTAAACAAATGTGATTTTTTCACATTAAATTGACATATAACAAATTGCTGGAATGTTAAGTGGTACCCTTTGGGAAGAACAATCGCATATGTTACTTGTTCTAGCACCATATAAATAGGGATGCGACACTGCCAGAGTTATCATAAACACTGACATAGGTAAGTGATGTTCTATTTTCATCTTATAATATGATTATTTTTTTATTAGATATTTTGATAGCCATATAAGCATAGGTTGTTGATTATGCAAATTATATAAGGTTACAAAAACATACGTCGCAATATTGAAATAAATTCGTCGTTTTTAAACGAAACGTTAAAAGTTTTTAATTCGTTTATAAACTTGGACAAACTGTAAATTTTCAATGTACATAAAACCATAAAAGTGGCAGCATTGCCAGTTATGTAGGACGCTAGACTGGTAATCCATGGATCGCAGGTTCGATCCCCCTTCTGACTCTAATAAAATGAACAGTCTTTCAGATGGGACTGAGACGAGGACCGAGGTCCCGTGTCGGTGCTTTACACCGTGCACGTAAAAGAACCAGAGGCGACTCTGGAATGGGTCTATGTCAATGTCTGGGTCTATTGCACTATCCTCCAAACATTTAAAATGACTAATCTCTCCTTATGATGCGTCGCTCATATGGGCATCCGGTAGCGACGATAAATAACCATAAAACACACACGTTATGTAGGAATATGTGAAAATGAACAGTTTAGATAATGATACGAATATGCAAGCTGAAATTGATTGATAATTCATGGCAGTTTTTGTAATGTGCGAAATTTCACCACACATTTCTTACTCAAGCAACGAGAGACATCGGTCAGTTACTGCCCCTGAATATTCCCTAAGGTAGATATGTTCTATTAAGTGTTTTCCTCTATTTTTATCGTTGTTTCCTTTGCACAACATGCTAGCAATTATTAAATTACTATATCTCAACAGATCTCCTACTATATATGCAATGGATACTTATTTGTAAAATAATGTTATCACTTAATTGTGGTGCCAAGAGGCCGCAAAGTCATGTACGGTGACAGAAGCTTTGCTTCTGCTGCACCAATACTATGGAATGCTCTCCCGGCAGGAATCAGAGAGTCTAGATCAGTATCTAGTTTTAAGACATCACTTAAAACACACTTTTTCTTACAAATACACGGACACTAAACTGGTGTGCATATAGAAATGTTTGGACAACTTCAACATTAAGAATGTTTGAAGTAGTTTTATCTTGTGCTTATTTATATTGTTTTATCAAACAATCCTTAAATCATTTAACATATATATCTGGTATACATATTCTTTAACTGCATATCTTAGTCTTGTGGCGTATGCCGATTAGTGCTTGCTTTGAAGTCCACCCACGCTTTCCCTCTTCTGCCATGGGGACAGGGGCCTCTGGCAGGCGAGTGTGGGCCTGGTATGCGACACTTACATTTTTTTTAAACCTCATTGACTAAATTAGTTAGGATACATTTTTACATTACTTTAAGTTATACTATTGTTTTATTACATGTTTTACTGTTTTTACTTGCAGACTCTTATTGTAAAGCACCTTTGAACGTATCTGATATGATAAGGGTGCTATATAAATGTGGTATAATAATAATAATAATAATAATAATAATTAACGCGCTTTTGATAAAATCACAATTATCATACTGCAACATTTGGTTAGGGCACAACAGTAAAAAAAATAATATATAAATCAGACTTTATTTACCAATGGAGGTAATAAAAAAGTACAAATGTCTCTCATTTACCTAACCCTAACCCTCGGATAGTTATAAATAGTTGTCAGTTACTACCCCAAATACCCAAAAGAGGAATCTTCTTTCAATTGGATTTCTCTGTTTTTATCGTTGTATCCTTTACACAACATACTATCAACTTTCGTTCCTTGTTAGAATCTAATAATTCATATAATGAAATAATTAACTACCGACATTACGTCTTTCAGTGTCAGTATTTTACTGTAAATATTTTGTATCAATTAATTAACAGCATGACTTTGACACAATAACATTAATCACACTATAGCACCGGGTTAGGGAACAACAGTAACATCAAGAGAATCGAAATAACAGGATCAAACGATATATTATTGTAAGGGGCGTAATACGTGTGTGGCTATAAATGTTATATTAACAATATTAATATAGTTCGCATCAACAGCCTGCCTTGTTTTAAACAAATACTCTTAGAGAACCCTGTTTACGCCCAAAAGAAATTCTAAGAAAACTAGAGAGCATGTATATTCTAAGAGATTCGTTTGTGTTTACTTCCTGGTAATGTCTACAATGTCACCGAAACAACAACATAATGTATGTAGAACTTTTCAACGTACATAAACAATAAAAGTTGCAGCATAGCCAGTTACGTAGGACGCTGGACTTGTAATCCAGGGATCGCAGGTTCGACCCCCCGTCTGACCATAATACAATTAACAGTCTTTCATATTGGACTTTAAACCGAGGTCTCGTGTCGGTGCTTTACACCGTGCACGTAAAAGAACCAGAGGAAACTCTGGAATGGGTCTCTGTCAGTATTATTGCACTATCCTCCGAAAATCTAAAATGACTAATCAATTTAGGATGCGTCGCTCATATGGGCAACCGGTAGCGACGATAAATAACCGTAAAACACACACGTTATGTAGGAATATGTGAAAATGGACAGCTTAGATAATGATACGAATATACAATATGTAAGCTGAAATCGATTGATATATAATGCATGGCAGTTTTGTGTCATGTGTGAAATTTCAGCCCACATTTCTTACTCAAGCAATTTACATTAATTTGAAATAATTAACTACCGACATTACGTCTTTCAGTTTCGGTGTTTTACTGTAATATTTTGTATCAATTAATTAACAGCATGACTTTGACGCACTCACATTAATCACACAACAATAAAATCAAAGGAATCAAAATAACAAGATCAAACGATATAGTAGTGTAAGGGGCGTAATGCTTGTGTGGCTATACATGTTATATCAACAATATTAATATAGTTGGCATCGACAGTCTGCCCTGTTTTAAACCAATACTCTTAGAGAAGTCTGTTTACTCCCAAAAGAAATTCTAAGAAAACTAGAGGGCATGTATCTTCTAAGAGATTTGTTTGTGTTTACTTCCTAGTAATGTCTACAATGTCACCGAAACAGCAACATAATGTATGTAGAAATACATCCTATGTAAATCACTGGCAGTTTTCTATAAATGCACTTTCCATAACTGAAAATGCTATTGGGATAAATCAGACTTTAATTGCCAAACGGACGTACCAGCAATGTTTATCAATTAGACAAATAATAACGGTATGCGGGAGCATACTACTGGGACATGGTAGTATATATTCGTGCAGAGATCCCATATTATAATCACATTGTGCAGTTTCATATGCCATACAAAATTGAAAATAAAAGTTCCATAAATGAAAATGCAACCGTAAAACATCACTAGTAGAACACACAATGAAATTAAAAATGAGCCACAGAGAAACACAACTTGACTGTTTAGGCAATAGCAGGGTCGATTCCTTCCTCCGCCATTATCCTTTATGTGAACTTTGCATTGCGTAAACCGTAACTATTGGGACAAATCCGACTATAATTGCCAAACGGACGTACCAGCAATGTTTATCAATTAGACAATTACTACAGCTACTGTTGGTTGAGGAAGTCCTCCGGGTGCCTCCCGAGCAGTATTCCAAGTAGTCATTCGTATGGGTTGAATCATGTGTACCCGCAGACAACTAGCCTGTCCAATCTGTCTTGCGACCATCATGCATTCTCACATATTTCCTGGTCAGAGACTGAGTGTAATACATGTAGTCATCACATATATTCTTAAATGACCGTACTTTTTTTTCATTTTGGTTTTTGTTTTTTAATAACACATGGAAGGAATTCTGATTGATCGCCACATGACATTGACAGCTTGCATTTTACATTCGAAATAATTATACATTTTGTTTGTGTTCTTGCTTTATTTGTTGAAAATCAACTGCTTAGATCGATAAAATGCTAACTATGAACTGGGACTATTTACTACTGGGTACGGATGCAAATTAATGTAATACGGCTCAAAAATATACTGGCAAACAGAAACGTCTTATTTCTTCAAATGTATGGTTGTTGTTACTGTGGTAATGCGATAAAAAGGATCTTACACTCGTGGTGGTTTAATACCATATTTTATGAAATTCGTTTTGGAAACTCGTTTCATAAACTATGGTATGAATTCACCACTCATGTAAGATCCTATTTTTCCATCGTGGCAGATTAATTTCATGTAGTATATTAGTGATGACATACGCCATAATAATCCATAGTTTATGTTGTAGTAACTTTGTATATTTAATGTTTCAGACACAATGAAAGTAATCATCCTAGCCTGCATCTTGTTGGTGTGCATTGGAGGTAATGTTCTTTGTAGTATCTTTCTTTCCTAAGTATTGTTTTTCTTTGCTAAAACGTCTATGAAATGACTAGACTGTAATATTTATCATTTGTAATATATTTAAGCATAGTATTAATTATTATGCATTTATAAATCTACATCGTACCTTGACAGAAAACAGAGAGGTTTTCTATGTTATGTAAGCTAAGTTCAAATCCAACACGAACATAATACAAATGATACGTTTTATGATGATTTACCAAGGTTTAGTCCGATCTGTCTAAAGTAGGTCCTTGACTTTTCCATATCTGTCTAAAGTAGGTCCTTGACTTTTCCATATCTGTCTATAATTAGAGGCAGGCCACACCCAATCGATATTGTCAGGGAGAGTCCCCACACCTCAGGTGGTTGGGTGTAAATATGATTTGTAGCTGGTATATGTACCACAGAATCGAACATAAATGTATTCGCAATGCCTATTGGCATGTGGCGATCCTATTCAAATAGCAATGCTGTAATAAATTCCGTACATGTTTCGGAATCGAGCTAAAATAAATTTGTATAACCTAAGCTAAACAACAAAATACACTTTCCGCGTTTACTTGAGTTTATAGCATAATTTATTCACATGACATGCATATTCCATGTACAGCACATTTAAACGCAATGCAGCGAACGTGATTGGACTGGAAACCAATAGATAGATAGAGATAGATAGATTTCTTTATTTATAGAGGGTGACCTAATTAGTTTTGAACTAATCCTCCTTAGGGCCCTCTTCAATTTGTTAACACTATAGAATAAATGTACATACACAATAATTATAACATAGTTTCGCCGTACAATATACATGCATAATGTTGTACAATGTAACTTAAACAACAGCCTAAATAAATCAGGTGCTTTGATAGAAATACAAAACGACATAAGCATATTGATTTACAATCATTATATATATATATATATATATATATAACTGTCTAGTGTCTACCGATTAAAACGTTGTATCCATACCTTACATGTTATCTTGAATATATTCAAAGATCTGGACATCTTAATTTCAAATGGTAGACAATTCCATATCTTTGGACCAGAGTATTCTAATGATTTCTTATACATTTCACATCTAGGTCTTGGAATATAGAGATCCATATTTGAAACATTTCTCAATGTCATATCTGAAGTAACTGAATTGCAATGTCTTAATTGAAAATGTTCATTCAAATAATTCGGTACAAGATTGTTCATAATTTTGTACATTGTTACTGCTTTTTGAAAAATAATCCGTTGGTCAAAAGTCATTATATTAATTTCAGACATTGATTCACGCAAAGAAATATAATTTTGGCCCAGAATGAATTTACAAGCTCGTCTCTGCAATCTTAATAATGTGTTAATATTTTGTTGTATGGTGTTTCCCCATATGATACAACAATAATCAAAATGTGGTTGGATATATGCCTTGTAATAAAGTATTCTGTAGTTCAGATTCACAATATACCGTATTTTACCTAATAGCCAAATGTTAGTTGAAATCTTTTTCACAGTATATTTGATATGTGAGTCCCATTTTAATGAATCCTGAATGTGTACTCCAAGCAACTTCTCTGATTTGCTGGTTTTCAATAATATATTTTCATATTTAAGAGAGAGTGTAGGATTAGGGAAAGCACATTTTCGCTGGGCTGTCATCATAAATAGAACTTTCGTTTTGTCTGTATTAATCATCATTCCATTTTGGAAACACCAGTATTTCAAGTCTTCCAAAGCTTGTTGTAATCTTGTTTCTAACACTTCTTTCTTATTATGGATATCATATAATGTAGTATCATCTGCATATAAATCGCTACCGGTGATTTTATTTGAAAACATTAGTGGTAAGTCATTGATAAAAAGTAAGAATAAAAGAGGCCCTAATATTGAGCCCTGCGGGACTCCACAATTAACAGTTCTATTTTCAGATAAAACGTCATTTATAGAAACAGTTTGCTTTCTATCACAAAGATATGATTGAAAAAGCTTCAAAGTATTGTTGCTACATTTGTATAATGATAATTTCTTTAACAAAACAGTATGGTCGACCAGATCAAAAGCTTTTCGAAAATCGACCATTACAATTCCAATCAATTTTCCCTCATTCAGTGCTCGAATCCATTTATCTATCATATAAAGTAAAGCTGATTCAGTTGAGTGGCCAGTTCTGAAACCACTTTGTGTTTTGTGAAGTAAATTGAAGTGATCCAAAAACGTCTGCAGCGATTTATGCACGTGTCTTTCAAAACGTTTCGACAAAGATGGTAAAATTGAAATAGGTCTATAGTTATTGACGTCATTGGTTTTTCCACTTTTGAATAATGGTTTTGACTTTTGCAAATTTCCAAGCTTCAGGGAAAGTTGATGTTTGCAAACACTTATTTATTATAACAGTTAAATGTTGTACAATGATATCAGCTGAACGTTTTAACAGCTTTGGTCCAATATTATCGATTCCAGTAGCTTCAGAAACATTAAGTTCGAGTAATTGCTTTCTGATATTACTCTGTGTAACTTCTGGTATTTCAAACACTACATCAACAGGTACATGTTCATTAATAAAATCTTTTATATAGTCAAAGTTTAAGTGATCAGGGACTGGATCTTTGATACTAGATGCAACATTGACAAAGAATTCATTAAATATATTTGCCATTTCAACATTTTGAGAGTAATCAGATCCTTGATGGTATAGTGAGTTAATATTGTTATTGTTTCCAGATTGTGTTGATTTTCCTGAACCAAACTCTTTAAAATTCTTCCAGACAGTACGTGGGTTATCTTTACCAGACTCTATTTTTCTTTCACATGACTCTTCCCTTGCTGTATTAATCATTGCCGACACTTTGTTTCTAAGTAGTTTATATTGATTAACACATTGCTCTGATTTATCTTGCTTCATTTTATCGCGTTCTTTCATAGTATCTAAGATTTCTGTTGTTATCCAGTCTGGTTGATATTTCCGTTTCACTCGCTGAGTTTTTATTGGAATATGCTTATGTACAATTTCTAAAAATAGTTTACACCACATATTTAATATTTCATTTGGATCATCATATATATAAACAAAGGTCCAGTCTGCAATACGTAAATCTTCGCAAAAGGACTCCTCATTGAAGTTTTTAAATGATCTATATGATATTGTTTCATGCATACTTTTATTATTTGAAAAGTTGTCTTTACGATTACAGAATACTGGGTAATGATCACTGATAGAAAGCTTTGTTACATACATATTGGCAATGTTTTCTTCCATGTTAGTATATATGTGATCAATCAAAGATGCAGATGATCTAGTTACCCTAGTAGGTTCCGTTACTAACTGTGTAAGACCTAGTGGGATATAAAAATTTGCCCATTCATCATTTGTATAACAATCAGTGAGGTTTCTATTGAAATCACCTAATAAAATTATTTCTTTATCTTCATAGAACATATTTTCGATAAACAATTCAAATCTGTCTTTCCACTCTATTTTGATAGGATGCCTATACACATTGCAAACAAAAAATGGTTTACAATATTTACAATATATTTCAAGAACAACAACCTCAATATCATGCGTTTCTAAATCATAACGGCGTTTCACATTTAACCCATCTTTAACATCAACTAAAATTCCGCCACCACCATTTCTGTCATTTTGGTCTCTACGAAATGGAGGTAAAAATCCTTTAATTAAATAAGCATTTGTATTTACATCATCTTTAAATTTTGTTTCACTCAGCCCCATAATATCAATTTTATTTTTATCAGAGGTCATAAGTAACTTTACCTCTTCAAATTTGTCTAAATTATTAAGACCTTGAACATTTAAATGACCAATATTCATGCCATTTTTATGCAGACCGATATCTGTGGTATCAATTACAATATCATTAAAGCTGTTGGTCGAGTCAGGATGATTAGCTAAACTAATTTCTAAAACATTACAAATACAGTTTGATAATTCACATTGTGAACATATTGTTTGCAAAAGATTAAATCTATTGGATGTAGTGACATCAAAGTCATTACCAGACACGTCAGCATTGGCAACATGGCCTGATTTCTATTGCTTATAGCAATGTATGGCCTTGTGGCCAAGACGGTCACAGTTAAAACACCTTCCCGAGAATTTCCACTGAAGATGTCTATGAGTATCCCCATGTTGATTTAGATTAGCCCACGTCGATTTCCATATGTCTGTGTCATTGGTGCCATAGTTGTTGTTTCCATTTTCAAGCGATGTTCTTCGTGTTACAAATACACATCTATTAAAGTCACCACACACCTGGGTGAAGTTATTTATTGTACCCAATAGTCTTTTTATACCAGATCGGGTTAGGTGGATGTTATCATTAAAGTTAAGGAAATAATTGATGGGATTGCCATCCTTATCACGGAAAGCTTGGCACATGTCTATGCAATGGATTATTAAACATCCCCCTGGAGAACTTATCTGTAACAGGACTAATAATGCAACGCCAGTGTCATGTTCCACCACGCGCACTCAAAAGGCACTGAATTGCAACAAGGGCATTTTATTTGGACACATCCGGTCACCATAGATAACATCACTTCCGCTTTATTGCTCATCGGCATACTATTTATATTACATACGTGTATCTGTACGTTACGTTCTTCGTGGAAATCATGCTCTCATAGTGGTAGCGTGTGTGAAAGGCACGGAGTTTCCGCCCAACAGTAGCCGGTACGAGTGTGCTCTTAGGCAAGGCATTTAAACACTCATGGCTGTGGATTCCGCCAGGAATGAGGTCTCGAGAGCGTAAATCTAACGTTGTATAAACGTGTTTCTCATTCGAGCTGAAATAAATATATATAAGCTAAATGTTCTTCCTTGTTTATATATTTAAACAGCAAGCAGTGGTGAGGGCTGTGCATGCACTAGGCAATATCAACCGGTATGTGGTAATGATGGTGTAACTTATGGCAATCAATGTGTGGCGGATTGTGCGTAAGTATTGCATACTAGTACGTTTTATTCCGTAACAAAATGTCTCTCTGGTTCATACAAATGCAGTGGGTGTGTCCGTTCACGTCTATGGTTCAAACAAATGCAGTGGGTATGTCCGTTCACGTCCATGGTTCAAACAAATGCAGTGGGTATACCCGTCCACGTCTATGGTTCAAACAAATGCAGTGGGTATGTCCGTTCACGTATATGGTTCAAACAAATGCAGTGGGTGTGTCCGTTCACGTCTATGGTTCAAACAAATGCAGTGGGTATGTCCGTTCACGTCTATGGTTCAAACAAATGCAGTGGGTATGTCCGTTCACGTCTATGGTTCAAACAAATGCAGTGGGTATGTCCGTTCACGTCTATGGTTCAAACAAATGCAGTGGGTATGTCCGTTCACGTCTATGGTTCAAACAAATGCAGTGGGTATATCCGTTCACGTCGATGGTTCAAACAAATGTAGTGGGTATGCCCGTTCACGTCTATGGTTCAAACAAATGCAATGGGTATATCCGTTCACGTCTATGGTTCAAACAAATGCAGTGGGTATATCCGTTCACATCTATGGTTCACATAAATGCAGTGGTATGCCCGTTCACGTCTATGGTTCAAACAAATGCAGTGGGTATGTCCGTTCACATCTATGGTTCACATAAATGCAGTGGGCATACCCGTCCACGTCTATGGTTCAAACAAATGCAGTGGGTATGCCCGTTCACGTCTATGGTTCAAACAAATACACTGGGTATGTCCGTTCACGTCTATGGTTCAAACAAATGCAGTGGGTATGCCCGTTCACGTCCATGGTTCAAACAAATGTAGTGGGTATGCCCGTTCACCTCTATGGTGCAAATAATTACAGTGGGTATTCCGTTCACGTCTATGGTTCAAACAGATGCAGTGGGTATGTCCGTTCACATATATGGTTCAAACAAATGCAGTGGGTATGTCCGTTCACGTATATGGTTCAAACAAATACAGTGGGTATGCCCGTTCACCTCTATGGTGCAAATAATTACAGTGGGTATGTCCGTTCACGTATATGGTTCAAACAAATGCAGTGGGTATGTCCGTTCACGTATATGGTTCAAACAAATGCAGTGGGTATGTCCGTTCACGTCTATGGTTCAAACAAATGCAGTGGGTATGTCCGTTCACGTCTATGGTTCAAACAAATGTAGTGGGTATGCCCGTTCACGTCTATGGTTC
This sequence comes from Archivesica marissinica, assembly GCA_014843695.1. Taxonomy (NCBI): domain Eukaryota; kingdom Metazoa; phylum Mollusca; class Bivalvia; order Venerida; family Vesicomyidae; genus Archivesica; species Archivesica marissinica. The sequence goes on from CM026387.1 coordinate 28,171,253, forward strand.
AAACAAATGCAATGGGTATATCCGTTCACGTCTATGGTTCAAACAAATGCAGTGGGTATATCCGTTCACATCTATGGTTCACATAAATGCAGTGGTATGCCCGTTCACGTCTATGGTTCAAACAAATACAGTGGGTATGCCCGTTCACCTCTATGGTGCAAATAATTACAGTGGGTATGTCCGTTCACGTATATGGTTCAAACAAATGCAGTGGGTATGTCCGTTCACGTATATGGTTCAAACAAATGCAGTGGGTATGTCCGTTCACGTCTATGGTTCAAACAAATGCAGTGGGTATGTCCGTTCACGTCTATGGTTCAAACAAATGTAGTGGGTATGCCCGTTCACGTCTATGGTTCAAACAAATGCAATGGGTATATCCGTTCACGTCTATGGTTCAAACAAATGCAGTGGGTATATCCGTTCACATCTATGGTTCACATAAATGCAGTGGTATGCCCGTTCACGTCTATGGTTCAAACAAATGCAGTGGGTATGCCCGTTCACCTCTATGGTGCAAATAATTACAGTGGGTATGTCCGTTCACGTATATGGTTCAAACAAATGCAGTGGGTATGTCCGTTCACATCTATGGTTCAAACAATGCAGTGGGTATGTCCGTTCAGGTCTGTGGTTCAAACAAATGCAGTGGGTATGTCCGTTCACGTATATGGTTCAAACAAATGCACTGGGTATGTCCGTTCACGTCTATGGTTCAAACAAATGCAGTGGGTATGTCCGTTCACGTCTATGGTTCAAACAAGTGCAGTGGGTGTGCCCGTTCACGTCCATGGTTCAAACAAATGCAGTGGGTATACCCGTCCACGTCTATGGTTCAAACAAATGCAGTGGGTATGTCCGTTCACGTCCATGGTTCAAATAAATGCAGTGGGTATACCCGTCCACGTCTATGGTTCAAACAAATGTAGTGGGTGTGTCCGTTCACGTCTATGGTTCAAACAAATGCAGTGGGTATGTCCGTTCACGTCTATGGTTCAAACAAATGCAGTGGGTATGTCCGTTCAGGTCTATGGTTCAAACAAATACAGTGGGTATGTCCGTTCACGTCTATGGTTCAAACAAATGCAGTGGGTATGCCCGTTCACGTCTTTGGTTCAAACAAATGCAGTGGGTATGCCCGTTCACGTCTATGGTTCAAACAAATGTAGTGGGTGTGTCCGTTCACGTCTATGGTTCAAACAAATGTAGTGGGTATGTCCGTTCACGTATATGGTTCAAACAAATGCAGTGGGTATGTCCGTTCAGGTCTATGGTTCAAACAAATACAGTGGGTATGTCCGTTCACGTCTATGGTTCAAGCAAATACAGTGGGTATGTCCGTTCAGGTCTATGGTTCAAACAAATGCAGTGGGTATATCCGTTCACATCTATGGTTCACATAAATGCAGTGGTATGCCCGTTCACGTCTATGGTTCAAACAAATGCAGTGGGTATGCCCGTTCACCTCTATGGTGCAAATAATTACAGTGGGTATGTCCGTTCACGTATATGGTTCAAACAAATGCAGTGGGTATGTCCGTTCACATCTATGGTTCAAACAATGCAGTGGGTATGTCCGTTCAGGTCTGTGGTTCAAACAAATGCAGTGGGTATGTCCGTTCACGTATATGGTTCAAACAAATGCACTGGGTATGTCCGTTCACGTCTATGGTTCAAACAAATGCAGTGGGTATGTCCGTTCACGTCTATGGTTCAAACAAGTGCAGTGGGTGTGCCCGTTCACGTCCATGGTTCAAACAAATGCAGTGGGTATACCCGTCCACGTCTATGGTTCAAACAAATGCAGTGGGTATGTCCGTTCACGTCCATGGTTCAAATAAATGCAGTGGGTATACCCGTCCACGTCTATGGTTCAAACAAATGTAGTGGGTGTGTCCGTTCACGTCTATGGTTCAAACAAATGCAGTGGGTATGTCCGTTCACGTCTATGGTTCAAACAAATGCAGTGGGTATGTCCGTTCAGGTCTATGGTTCAAACAAATACAGTGGGTATGTCCGTTCACGTCTATGGTTCAAACAAATGCAGTGGGTATGCCCGTTCACGTCTTTGGTTCATACAAATGCAGTGGGTATGCCCGTTCACGTCTATGGTTCAAACAAATGTAGTGGGTGTGTCCGTTCACGTCTATGGTTCAAACAAATGTAGTGGGTATGTCCGTTCACGTCTATGGTTCAAACAAATGCAGTGGGTATGTCCGTTCAGGTCTATGGTTCAAACAAATACAGTGGGTATGTCCGTTCACGTCTATGGTTCAAACAAATACAGTGGGTATGTCCGTTCAGGTCTATGGTTCAAACAAATGCAGTGGGTATATCCGTTCACATCTATGGTTCACATAAATGCAGTGGTATGCCCGTTCACGTCTATGGTTCAAATAATTACAGTGGGTATGTCCGTTCACGTATATGGTTCAAACAAATGCAGTGGGTATGTCCGTTCACATCTATGTTTCAAACAATGCAGTGGGTATGTCCGTTCAGGTCTGTGGTTCAAACAAATGCAGTGGGTATGTCCGTTCACGTATATGGTTCAAACAAATGCACTGGGTATGTCCGTTCACGTCTATGGTTCAAACAAATGCAGTGGGTATGTCCGTTCACGTCTATGGTTCAAACAAATGCAGTGGGTGTGCCCGTTCACGTCCATGGTTCAAATAAATGCAGTGGGTATACCCGTCCACGTCTATGGTTCAAACAAATGTAGTGGGTGTGTCCGTTCACGTCTATGGTTCAAACAAATGCAGTGGGTATGTCCGTTCACGTCTATGGTTCAAACAAATACAGTGGGTATGTCCGTTCAGGTCTATGGTTCAAACAAATACAGTGGGTATGTCCGTTCACGTCTATGGTTCAAACAAATACAGTGGGTATGTCCGTTCAGGTCTATGGTTCAAACAAATGCAGTGGTATGCCCGTTCACGTCTATGGTTCAAACAAATGCAGTGGGTGTGTCCGTTCACGTCTATGGTTCAAAGAAATGCAGTGTGTATGCCCGTTCACGTCTATGGTTCAAACAAATGCAGTGGGTATGCCCATTCAGGTCTATGGTTCAAACAAATGCAGTGGATATGTCCGTTCAGGTCTATGGTTCAAACAAATGCAGTGGGTATGTCCGTTCACGTCTATGGTTCAAACAAATGCAGTGGGTATGTCCGTTCACGTCGATGGTTCAAACAAATGTTCCAACAATGTATGTGGAAAATTGCGATGTACCGCCCATTGAATGGGAAATACTAAGACACACTCAATAACTGTATCGATATATTACATGACACTGTACGGCGAACCTAGAAGTATTAATATATTAGTTTTATGTTTCTGGGATCCTTGTCAAAATATGTGGAGCATGGAGTGTTTCGTTAACATACCAGGAACTTAGTGTTTCTTTGTTTTTAGTAGTATACCATTTTCCATATATATCTTACAACATTACTACATTGCACAAACGAAATGTTGAATTATTGCTTGAGCCCTGGTCTCGTGGTGCACATCTTCGGAAACTGGACAGTGGATTATGCAGACTAGAACCTATCTTTGAAAAGACTAATACTACATATTATAATCATACTATATAATATATGTACATGTTTAAGCTTTTGATTGCGTAAGAACGCCTCTTTTATTCTGTAGTGTTCAAATCGTTTCTATGGATGAGCCAATCCGGCACTAATGTTGTTGCCCAACTTGTGGCCCAACCCATTTGCTAATTATTTATCGGTTTACGATTGTTATTGTTCTATACATGTATATAGAGCAATACAATATTATCAAGCAAGTATGGTTTACAATGCCTTTGCAATGCACAAATAACTGATGTAACTACACTCAAACCTGTCTTAAGCAGCCAGCCACGGGAGTCACAGAAAGTGGCTGCTTAGCACAAGTGGCTGCTTAATAGAGGTCAAATGTATAATAAAACAGCATATTGGGAATCTGGAAACTGGCTGCTTAATACAGGTTGGTTGCTTAATAGAGGTGACCACTAACACATGTTTTACTGTACTCTACTTGTGAAACAAATAATTTTGAATGTGTGCACAAGTTATGCAAATTTATGCAAATTAACAACACATAATAAATGAAATAGTGTGTTTGGTGCTATTCTAGAGTTACTATTAGCGGCCACATTACTTCTTCATAATAATGATATAATTATTGATAATTATATTGGTCATGCAAACTGCCGAATATGTGCGATAATATTTGTGGAAATATGTACATGTAGTTGCTAAAACGATTGATTTTTACCACAACTTACGATATATCTGCGCTATGATAGTTTCGTGAGACCAGCCCTTTATCGATACATGTAAGGTGTGTCATTGGTTAATACACTTTATTGGTTTTTATTTCATACGTTTATTAATCTTCCAGGTTAACAAGACGTATCCCGGTGTTACTGGTTTTCGACGACGTAGTACATAACAGACTCCTATAGGTTTAGAATGTGCATACACTGCAAACAATTTTATGTCATCGAATAAACAATATTTTACCTTTCATTCACAAAAATCTCAAAGAAATCCGATTGTTTACATTATGAGAAAAGGTGACAAAATGGCGCCACCTCATTTTCAGAAATCCGGAATGACGTCACTGGTTTTCGCCTAACTGTGTAAATTGTCTACAGCGCCACCATTAGTATGTAAGCAACAGTTCTTTTTTAACAAAACAATAAACTAAGGAAGACTTACTTTAATAAGAGGCTTAATTTATCATTTTCACTCAAAATTCATTTGTTGGACAGCATTTTGTCTAAAACACTAACATTTAATTTAACTAGGTCAAACACACGGGGCATAAGAAGTCGTCATCCCTCCTAATTACTCTGACTAAATGCAGAACCGTAAATGGACCCATCCATCGAACACATCACACGGTGCCCAACAAAGAAAAACTAGGTTTACACAACCATATATATCAGTTGGAGAACCTCTGTGACAACCCGTGGTCCTGAAGGTGAAAATCGAAATTATGAATAAGGACCCATTGTGTGTAATAACGGACATAACTCATAAACACGGAGCAGTGAGACTATAATGACATTTTTATTCGTAAATATATTGGCGTGGCAGACGATGCATATGTCATTTTGGAGAAAAAATTGTCAATTTCTTTCAAAAATGATATTTATATGGTGACATAAAACGGATATAGTGAAATTAGTGAAAACTGTGGTAGGTTTAAAGTTTTCACCGCTACTTTACCTTGTCTGATATATTATGATCAGTTAGAAATAGATTGGAGGTGCACAAGGTATGTTTATTTATAATTCCGGTAACTGGAGCGTGAAATATTGCGTGATCTCTCACGACTTGCTATTTCCACAGTTGGGCGAAAACCTGTTCTGGGCGAAAACTGTTCACGCCGGGATATATTAGTCATTTTATTTTTGAATAGTGCAAGATACAACTAGTACATAATAAAATTAGTGCAAGATACAACTAGTACATAATACAATTAGTGCAAGATACAACTAGTACATAATACAATTAGTGCAAGATACAACCGCCTTAGATACACTGATTCGAGAAGCATCCCTGGTTCTTTTACATCTCCGGTTTATAGCACCGATGCATAAGATCTCGGTTTATAGACCCATCTGAAATACTGTTAATATTATTATTGTCATACGGTGGATCCAACCTGCGATCCGTGGATTGACAGTCAAACTTGCTAACCACTGAACCATTGACCAATATATTGTGTTTGCTAATGTGTTCACATAAATACTAAACTAAGCATAATAATATATATATCCGCCTCCGTGGTCGAGTGGTTAAGGTCGCTGACTTGTATTATGTTGGTGCACCAAGTACTGGTTAACCGCTGGATACTGCCAATGAAAGGTGTTGTTGGATAAACTGCTCGTCGCACAACTGGGCAACGGGTAGCGGCGTTAAATACTACTTAGATAATTATATATGATAGTTGCATAGTCGCTACACCCGAAGTTAATATAATACATGTTCTTACAGAGAGGTAACTGTAACGGAAGGTGAATGTGACAAGTGATAAAATGACAATCTACAGGGAACGCATGTTAACGGTATGTACAAGGCAAACCAACAATCTGAAATGTAATTGCTGATGGTATCGTTCAATATATATATATATATATATATGTATTTGCACTGGGCGACTAATAGGACTAAATTCGCGTCTATGAATTGTGATACGATAATACACGTGTACCTTGAATATAGTACGATGTATCCGAAGCGTGTATATCAGCGTGTATACCACACCATTAACGTAATAGTATAAACTGCTGATGTTACCCATTTATTGCGAGTTCATCATATATATAAAGTTCTACATACTATGTTCTACAATATTAAATACAATTGCATTAATAGTGTAGTACACAAGTCTTAGTATGAATCGTGACATTTTGCATTTAATGGTATCTGTTCGAAGTATTTTATCTTATTTATAGCGTTTTGTGTTTTGTCTATTTTCAGATGCTGGTAAAACAGACAAAAGAAAATGCTGTCTAATTAATGTATTTGAAATAATAATGTAGAGTGTTCCAAAATAAAGAGGATTGTATAAGCTATGCTATGCTTTGCCTGTTTTATAAGAAGAGTAGTATCACGGCATTATAATCCACATCACCAACAACCTAATAATCCAACACATCACCATTAGGAACACCATGCCATACTCACGACCACATAATCCAACACAACACTATCACAAACACAACGTCATACTCACGACCACATAATCCAAAACAACACCATCACCGACACAACGCCATACTCACGACCACATAGTCCAACACCATGCCATTCCCACGACAACATAATCTAACACCACGCCATCCTCACAACGCGATTCCCACGACCACATAATCCCACACCACATGATTCCCATGACAACAAATCCAACACCACACTATTCCCACGACCACGCCATGTCCATGCCATGACCACATGATCCAACACCATGCCGTCATCACCACCACGGCATTCCCACGATCACATAATCCAACACACCATCACTCATAGCTACGCCATCCTCAACAGTACGGCATTCCCACGACCATATAATCAAACACCACGCACTCCCCCATACGTACGTAATCCTCATCATCACGCCATTACCATGACTTAATCAAAAAGCATATCAATACAATTTTATCATCAAAAAGTTTAAATTGTATTTATTTAACATTGATTGCGAAGCACGTTTTAATAACTTAGTATATTAATCACTCTCAAGTCAGCCTGTTGAGGATCGTACATGTGTTCATTCGTGTGGTAGGAAACAGGAGCACCCGGAGAAACCCACATGTCCGATATGGTGACCACCGTATCAGCTCACATACTTCCCGGCCCGAGAATCGAAACCGGGTTGCATTGATGAGAAGCGAGCGCGTTAACCACTGCGCTAATTTGATCCTCGTTGAATTATTTGATAAATTACACTTACTTTTTATTCGGGACGACAGAACTGGATTGTGTATTGCCTTTCTATCATATATTCTGTATTTTAGGTTCGAAAATTAATAACAATGTTCGATCCTAGAAGACGAAAACATATACTTAGCCATTTGTGAGAATGGAGTATTGTTTGTTTGTTTGTTTGTTCATCAGCTCGGTTTTGGGCTATACTGCCGACGGGTAACTTACCTAACACATTTCCTGTGCGAATGGAGTAGTATGCATAAACATACAGGCATACCTACACCTGGACAAGTACAGTAGCTCACAATACAATACATTGTATACTCCTGTGGTTCAATACATTTCATATTCCTGTGGTCCAATACATTTCCCATTCCTGTGGTCCAATACATTTCCCATTCCTGTGGTTCAATACATTTCATATTCCTGTGGTCCAATACATTTTCATATTGCTGTGGTCCAATACATTTTCATATTGCTGTGGTCCAATACATTTTCATATTGCTGTGGTCCAATACATTTTCATATTCCTGTGGTCCAATACATTTTCATATTCCTGTGGTCCAATACATTTCCCATTCCTGTGGTCCAATACATTTCCCATTCCTGTGGTCCAATACATTTCCCATTCCTGTGGTTCAATACATTTCATATTCCTGTGGTCCAATACATTTTCATATTGCTGTGGTCCAATACATTTCATATTCCTGTGGTCCAATACATTTTCATATTGCTGTGGTCCAATACATTTCATATTGCTGTGGTCCAATACATTTCATATTCCTGTGGTCCAATACATTTCATATTCCTGTGGTCCAATACATTTCATATTCCTGTGGTCCAATACATTTCATATTCCCAAGGCCAGTCTTCATCAGAGTGCTCGTCCATTGCTGGGTTCACAATACACTCTAAGCATTTCACAATATACAGATGGTAAAATGTGTCATAACAGGCATGGCGTTCAACCCGCCGTGTTTTGCACAAACCAACCAACTTTTTCTTAGAGTATTCAGAACTCTCAGTTTCCAGAACATGCTCAAAAAAGCAATGTCGCTTGGGTGAATGGTCAAAGAAATTGAAGGGAGAATTGAGAACATCAATCATGTTTCTGACAAGTGGCAATTTACAGGCAGACGCTATACTCAGGTTAAGGACATGACTTCGACAGTGCGTGTACAAAGCCAAACTAATTATTTCTTTGATCATTCCTTGACAACCCTTTTTCGCTGATGACATTGCAGCTGCGCCAGCATAGGCCTGTCGTCGCATGTTTTCCACTGATATGCCATTCGTTGTAAGGGTATCAATGATTGTGTTAGCAATTGCTTCCCCTGTAGCGCGCCTTATTTGCACAAAATCAAAGAACTCTTCATGTATGGTCGCTGGTTTAGCTTGTGTCTCTACAAATCTCTGACACACGGTCAGAACCTTTTTGTTCGAATAGGTGTCTGTGACTTCATCGGCAATGATTGAGTAAACCCATTGGCTTGATAAAGGCCTTCTTTAATTGTATCTCTTATGTGGGTTGCAATAATTTGTATTATTTCATTCTGTATGTGTTTACTTGTATAAGTTGCATTTTTCTTTGCATTCTCCAGGTGTGATGCAATGTCCTCATCATGACTTGCTAAGAGCTGCAAAATTGCAAGAAAGTTACCTTTATTTGAGGCTTCACTGTTAGCATCGTCTCTGTGGCCTCGAAGTGCTATGCTCTGTTTTCCACACAGAATGATTGTTTGTACGATAGAGCTCAAAAGCTTGACATTTCTGTCATAAATCGCTTTGTTTTGTTCGTTAATTTTGTATGGCAAGGTTGTGGTTGGCTTTTCAATGCTTTGCTTGGCTGTCTTTAGCTCCTCCTTTGCACACCTATGGTGCTCGGAATGTTCGTGTTTTAGCATATACGAATCTTTTCCAAGGGCTTTTTTATATGATGTAAATGGCCTTGTCACAAATGTCTCCTTGTGTTTCATATCCCGTTGCGGAAACAATACACAGTACATGCACATCCCGCCGCCCAAAGTGTTACTGTACGTAAGCCACTTGAATTGCTTACTCCAAGACGGCTGGAATGATAGCATTTTTCTCTTCGTTTGGTCGCTTTTACCCTTGGCAGTAGGCTGCCGTTTCAAATTAGATAGCGATTCTGATAAAATTTATTATTTTCTCAATAGTTGTCATAGAATCTAACCTAATTGCTTCATTGGCAATATGGCCTATGTCATAACTCACACCTCTACTTGATTCTTGTTTCTCCTCAAAATACTTTCTCTCATCTTTGGAACCTCTTGCTTTCTTCAGCTGTAGTTCACTGTTGTCACACTTTGAGCTTTCACTTTTCTGTTCATTCCGGTGTTTCTTCAGCAGTGCTTCACTGTTGTCACACTTTGGGCTTCCACTTTTCTGTTCATTCCGGTGTTTCTTCAGCGGTGGTTCACCGTTGTCACACTTTGGGCTTTCACTTTTCTGTTCATGCTAGTGTATCTTTAGCGGTGGTTCACTGATGTCATATGTTGGGCTTTACTTTTTTGTTTATTCTGATACTTCAAAGGGTCGCCATCATTTGTGAATACCAATTCCGGTAGGGGAAGGCACGGCACAAAATGGTTTGGTATCCCATTTACAGGATCGGCATTTGCTGTGTGGGTCCACATAATGTAGACTGGGGGTCATGGGGGTTCATCATTGCCAAGTGGGCTTATCATTTGAGTGTGTATATCCCTGTTCACACCCACATTCTGCACCACCGGATAGATACTACAGATTGGGTTAATGACATTAGCTGCAGCGAAAACATGAACCAGGGAAGAGTACAATGTACACACCTGACGAAACAGACTTCATAATTTAATTCTGAAGAGACTTTTCGATGTCCTTTGGTATCAGAGCTTCATCAGACACGGAATACTCTATTATGTATTGTAGACTAGGCCTTGCTGTTGAAGACATGGTGCTATACGTTTCCCTTGACACATACTTTTTAAAGTTTACAACCAACTCAAACACTATTCTCATATGAACTTCAATATGCCTGTCTCCACCACCAAAAACAACTCTTGATATTGCTCTGTGAAAACAATTGCCATCACCATAAGTTTGGACAGGTTTGAAACTGCTTGGGGCATCCACCGGGTAAAGGAAAGACGATATCTCGTCATGCAGTAATTCCGCAACTTCTGCTGAAGCCAAATTTTTACTGCAATCAGTTTTTACAGTCTATGAGTTCAATAAAACCCGAAATTTAAAGGATTGCCACCTATTCTGGGCTGCGTTTTTGAGTGATGACTGCAATTGTTTAAGTTCATCCATGATAGTTACTTGTAGCGACTATTCACTACTCAAGCTGATCTAGTTATGCCAATAGAAAATGTTTTATGACAAATATCTACGTCACTAATAGACTATGTCGTCACAAAGACTACCATGTGACATGTCGAAATATCAATACAGTGTCGATCGGTTGATCAACCGTTTAACTGCACAGTGGCACATATTGGTCATATAGCGCTGACGATTGAGTTGGGTTTTACGGCACTACGACACCGTAAGGTCGCGTTGAATTGCGTTGTAACACAGTAAGGTCATATAGCGCCAAGAATAATTATAGTCAACAGGAACAGACTCTTAAGGTGCCCTCACATGCAAATTGGAGTCATTTCCTGCGTTCCAGAGGAGACTAGTAAATGGGTGGGGGCCTGTGGAAGATGCTTCCCAGGGAAAATTTGTTATCTAAATGGCCAAAAAATCCGTTTCCTGCAGTTCCGAATTGGATAGGGATCGGAGGGCATGCTCCCTCATGAAAATTTGGAAAATTCAAATGCAGCCACTTCGAATTTAAGATGAGACACCCCCCCCCCCCCTGAAACTTTCAAAAAAGACCTTCACAAAATGTATTTTTGACAAATTCCACATTCTATCTCAAGATCCTTTCCAAAGTAAACTTTGTCCGTGGTTCTTCTTCTTTGTGTATACAGCACTCCTTCACTTATGAAGATTAGGTGCTGGTGCCGTAATAAAAAGTGTTAGTTAAGTACTTGATCAGAAAGTGCTCATTAGAAAGGATATCGTGAATAGACATATTTTTAGATATATTGATATAAGTGTTTTTTTTATAAAACTATATACATAATTGTGGCAATTTATGCAACATATATTGGGGTAAGGACAGACACAGGGATCAGGGCCTTGAAGGCGTCCACTGTGTCTGCGGCATATATGGTGGGCGGTAGCATGTTCGACTGAGTGACAGCTCTAGGATAGAAAGAGTATTTGTACGAGTCTTTAGCTGCGTGAATGTGTTTGTAGGTATAGGTGTTACTGTGTCTTGTTCTGGGGTCTGAAGGAATAATTAGATTACAGGGTGGTTGAATGGCAACTACATGGTGTATGATCTTATAAAACATGATGAGTCTGGTACGGATTCTTCGAATTTCCAAGGTGGGCCAGTTAAGGGTAGTGAGCATATCAGTTACAGAACTTGTATTGTGGTAGCGGTTGGATGTATAACGGGCTGCACGGCGTTGTACTTTCTCAATCTGACTAATTTGGCTTTTGGTATGTGGGTCCCAAACAGAAGAGGAGTATTCTAGTTTTGGTCTGACGAGGGCTTTATAAGCATGGTCTTTTACTTTGGTAGAGTTGACGTTTAAATTTCTGCGGAGGAATCCTAGTGACTGATTAGCATTGCTTGTTATAGAGTTTATATGCTTATCCCATTTTAAGTTATTCTGTAAAGTGAGGCCTAAATATTTTGCATGTTCGACAATTTCATGGGTGGGTGGGGGGGGGGTTGAGGAGTTTGTATGTAAATTTAACTTGGTTTCTTTTTTGTGTGACATTTAGAACATTGCATTTATCAGGGTGAAAATGCATGAGCCAATCCTGCTCCCACCTACCAGCAACTTCTAGGTCAGATTGTAAGAGTTTTGCATCAGAAGTGTTGTTAATTTCTCTATATGTGGTAGGGTTCGGATTCTGGGGGATCAGTAAAATGACAACACCCTATACGATTCATCACTCTATTCAATCTCCGTAGACAGCAAGGCTCTCGAATGCTTTGGTTGCAGAGATATGGTCTCTGTAACACTTCTCGCTATTCTCCACCGTCCGCTACACATTCAACCTGGTGCCGGTGACAACTGAATAATACTTTTGAAGACTTCTATGATAAACAACTATATTATAAAATGCTCTCTTTATAAAAAGACGTCCGACTATCATACGATATTGGAAGTGAATGCGTTGGAATACCACGCTACATAACGATCACACACGTATCCTCGAGCTAAACTCGCTACGCACGGTTGCGTCTCACTGACCATTACACATCGTGTATATCTACAAGGAATAACTGGTTTAAAGTATGGAGGCTAAAACGGACCCTACTACATACTCCCCCTCTCCGGGAAATGACGTCCCGTCATTTACACTGAAAGGAATCAAAATCACTTTTAATTAGTAGATTATATCTCTATTCAACAATTTAGGATTGTTGGCTTATACATAACCATAAATCAACACATACACATAAATAAGCTAAAAAATACTAATTCCAATATAAGTTACTCTAAGTACTAACTTTTAATATCTAATATAATAACCCATCACTCCTGCTCCCTCATCTTCAGTTGTACTAGCATCTGTAAAGAATACCAACAACATATTTACTATAAACATCAATATTATAGTCATTAATAACTACAACATTTAATTCATTTAAACAAATTCTAGTATAAGACATGTTATTGTTGAGTCTAATCTATTCAAACTTATTAATATAATCTAATTCTAACACTTTAAATTATATATTAACTTCTCTATAAACCTATAAATAAAACAACATTAAACATAATATCTGCCTCTTCTTCTCCTCTTACTGCAAACATTGTCCTCAAACACAAATTGCAGCAAACTAGAAAAAACAAAAATATGTACATTATTAGTCAAAAGTTCTAGTTTTCAAAATGTCTAACTTCTAACTGGTAAAAAAATAATCAATATCATGACTGGATAATAGCAATACAGTACAATACTAATTATTTCATGACAGAATTTAAAATGTTCGTAGTCATCTCCGTATTCAACGAATTAAAAACACCTGAGTGCATGAGAGCATCTAACGCATGTAATCTCTCATCCACTGGTCTGCTCGGTACTGTATTCATCACATATGCATCAAATCTATCTGGTAATTTCCTCGCTCGCCCTGATTTTCTAACTGGCGGTGGTAATTCTTCTGCGTCGTTGTCTCTATCCGGTATAACTCTATCCACACTATCCTCCTCATCCCTGTTCTCGTCTGTATGCTCTTCTGTATCTTCTGCAGCCACAAGAGTGTCGTTGTTTTCTCTAGCCCTTCTGTAGTTAAGTCTCCTTCTACCTCCTCGGTCTCATCATCTACACTAACAGCTCTTCTATCACAACTGGCATCGTGCCTGCTATCTTCATCTTCACCATCATCTCTAGCTACTCTCTCGTGCACGGTATCCTCTATCTCTACTCTATCATATCTGTTCTGGGCGTCCCCATCTATACTCATAGGTATTACAAGTGTATCTGATTCGTCATCTGATGACTCTTCATCTGACGTCTCCTCGTTTCTACTCTCTTCAGTGGTACCACTGTTCTTCGTTGCAGCTGTCTTCTCTGTGCTCGGTGCTCTAACGACTTCTCTCTCTCTAAGGTTCTTCTGGGTCTTGGTACGGGTGGAATCTTCGCCATCTGTTCCGGTTCTGGTTCATCAGCGACGAATCCTAATGGCAACAGATTGTTCCTGTGCAGCTTCTTCACCTTCCCGTCTGGTGCTCGCACCTCATACACTGGGATGTTTTCTATAGGTTGTCTAATGACTTCGTATGTCTCCTGCTCAAACTTCTCCGCAATCTTGTGCTTACCCTCGAACGCAACGATCTTAACCAACACCCTGTCGCCGATGGTCAACTTCACTGCCTTTGCTTTCTTGTCATATTGTAACTTCTGGGTTTCTCTAGCCTTATCGGTCGTTCTCTTGACTATCTCTTGTGTTGTTTTCATCTGCTTCCTGAGCTCTGCGATGTATGTGACTGTAGACTGATTCAGGTCGTTGTTGACATCAGTCTGGAACACGGAATCTATGGGCAATCTTGGTTTTCGGCCGAACATCAGCTCAAAGGGCGCTACTTTGCTGCTCTCGTGAGGCGTTGCGTTATAGGCGTAGACCAAGTTCGTGACGTATTTATTCCAATCGCACTTCTGCTCTGGCTCAAGTGTCCTTAACATGGCAAGTAATGTGCGATTGAATCTCTCGGTTTGTCCGTTTCCCATCGGATGGTATATGGAAGTCCTCGATTGCTCAATGCCAGTGAGTCTACACACCTCCCTCAGTAATTCCGACTGGAAGTTAGCGCCTTGATCTGAATAGATCTTGGTGGGAATACCATAATTAAGAATGAAATTCTCGTAGAAGGCGTTGGCGGTGGTAGCTGCTGTCTGGTTTCTGGTAGGGATGGCCATGGCGAACTTGTGAAATGGTCCGTTATCACAAGGATGTTTGAAGTACCTCCTTTGGATGGCTCTAAGGTCATATAATCCATGCAAATGAGCTATAACGGGTAGGTTGTCACTATGTTCACCAATGGTGCTTTCATGTTGGTCTTACTCTTCCGCCTGAGGCAACGTCCGCACTGCTTTACATGACGTTCAATATCCGCAGTCATCCCTGGCCAAAATAATCGTTCTCTCACTAGCGACCATGTTCGATCTCTCCCTGTGTGTCCTATATCGTCGTGCAATCCACTTAGTGCAGTTTCTCTATATATCGCTGGCAGAACAAGCTGGGTGATCGAACTCTCTCCCTCCTTGACTTCTCTGTATAGTACGCCTCTCTTCATGGAAAAATACTTGAAGTTCTTTCTCATGATTACATCTAACTTATCGGTCTGGTGTCTCATATCGGGTAATCTTCTGTCCATGGTGGCTCTTGTCCATCTGCCTATCACAGGTCCTCTCGTTGACTTCTCCGGATCTCTCGCATCTCTATCTGCGCCATCGGAGTTCCTGGTGTCTCTGTCGCATCTATGATGTTGATGTTACCAACTGGAATCGCTTCTATGTATGGGTTCGGAGTCACAGAGCTGCATATAGCTTTCACAGTCTGGTCATCAATCTTCACCATGTCTCCATCCTCTTCTAATCTCTCATACGGGTATCTTGACATCCCATCAGCGTCAGCGTTCCTGATGCCTGGTCGGTATATGATGTCGAAATCGTATTCACCCAAGGCTGCAATCCATCGCTGACCTGTGGCGTCTACTTTTGCAGAGGTAAGTACGTGGGTCAATGGGTTGTTGTCGGTCAAGGCGATGAAATGGTTCAGCTTCAGGTAGTCCGCGACTGCCCACTTCAACGCCAATAATTCTAGCTTATGTGCCGGGTAATTCTTCTCGCTCTTGGACAAGCTTCTACTCGTGTAGGCTATGACTCGCTTCGTGTTGTCAACCATCTGATACAGCACAGCTCCGAGTCCTATCGTTGATGCGTCGGTATGTAATTCGAAGCTCTTGGTAAAGTCAGGATACGCCAAAACCGGTGGCGAGGTGAGTATTTCCTTCAAGTCTTCGAAGATCTGCTGTTCATTGGTGGTCCATCTACACTCCTTCTTCTTCTGGTCTTTATGCTTGGACTTCTTCTGCGAGGTGGGTGGCAACAAGTCTGACAGTGGTTTCGTCAACTTCGAATAATCCTTTATAAACCTTCGGTAATAACCGGTAAATGCTAAATATGACCGTAGCTCATCAGAGTTTCTCGGTTGTGGCCAATTCTTGATTTTCTCGATCTTCTCCGGGTCAGTCTCGATTCCCTTCTCACTAACTACGTGACCCAGGAAGTTCACTCTCTTCTGTAGGAAGAAGCACTTCTCTGATGATAGCTTCAACTGGCACTCCTGTAGCCTCGTCATTATCAGGTCTAGTCTCTCTATGTGTTGCTGGTAGGTCTTGGAGAATATGATCAGATCGTCTAAGTAGATGATGCAAATCGTCATATTGTAGTATCCAAGACATTCCTCCATCAGGCGTTGGTAAGTGGCTGGCGAGTTACTTAGGCCAAACGGCATTTTCTCGTACTCGTAGAAGCCAAGTGGGCCAACTGTGAATGCCGTCCGCTCCTTGTGTGTGTCCTCGAGCTCCACTTGGTAGTACCCTGGTTTCATGTCGATGGTACTGAAGTACCTGGCACCGTGAAAGACGTCGAAGACTTCTTCGATTCTCGGTAGTGCATACGCGTCCTTCACCGACTTGTTGTTGAGCATCCGGTAGTCGACACACATGCGCAACTTGCCATTCTTCTTCCGCACTAGCACCACATTCGAAGACCATGGAGACTTCGACTTCCTAATGATCTTCGCTGCCAGAAGCT
The DNA here is from genome assembly GCA_014843695.1 of Archivesica marissinica. Classification (NCBI taxonomy): domain Eukaryota; kingdom Metazoa; phylum Mollusca; class Bivalvia; order Venerida; family Vesicomyidae; genus Archivesica; species Archivesica marissinica. The sequence continues at coordinate 28,188,082 of CM026387.1, forward strand.
GCTGTAAGTGCTTCCGGACCTCCTCTATCATAGCTGGTGCTATGTGTCGATGTCTCTGTTTAAATGGTATCGGATCTATGAGATATATCCTGTGTTTGATCAAATCACAGTTGCCGATATCCGTGTCACTCTTGGAGAAAATCTCAACATGCTTTACCAATACATCTCTCAGCTTAGTATCCTGCTCTTTATCCAAGTCTGAAGCAATATGAATTTCGCTAAACACTTTCTCTATGTCGTTTCTCCTCTCTGCATTCTCTTGCTCTGTCTCTTCTATGGTAACTGGCTGTAATTCACATATAATAGCTTTGGGAGCTATTGTGATGGTGTTCGTAGTGAGGTTGGTAATGTTCACAATGACCTCTCCCGTCTTCTTGTATGTGTAGTGCAAGGCTGTATGGGTCAGATCTATGAAGTCTGGTAGTGCAGAGTCCTCACACTCATGTATCATCGCTGTCATTGGCTGGTGATCTATCTCCTTGTCAGTATAGCCACATAGGTTCACACTATCATTGGGGCCTATGATTACTCTGGCTATCTCTGCGCACTTCACTACTGCCACTCTGTCTTTATTCCTACTCAACTCCTTGTCTCTCACTGTCATGCATCGGAATGTTAAAAACCAAGGAGTGTGTAGCTTGGCCTTCTGTAGGTATCTCTCACCATGTGTTTCTCTGCACTCTGCCATCAGCTCACTAAGGATGTTGGTTCCTAGCAGAATAGGTGTCAAAGCACTGTACTGAGTCGCTGGTGTAATTAGTAGAAGGCAAGGATGTGAAGCAGAATGTGGAAGTCCTGTCAAAATCTGAAGATCTATTTCTATATATCCTTGGTAGGGTAGCTTGCTTCCATCCGCACATTCTACATTGATGATCTCTTTCAGTGGCTGTATTGGGATATCCTTGAAGTGCTCTGTATAAAACTTCTCTGACATCAAGCTGATGCAGCTGCCTGTATCTAGTAAGGCTTTCATCTCAACTCCATTGATGGTAGCTGTTGCCTCGTTTACTTCACCAACTAATTTGGGACCTTCATATCCTGCACCGGTGCCCGAGTTTGATCCCGTAACTGAGGCACTTACTCTTTTTGGGCAGTTTCTTGCAAGGTGTCCTGTCTCGTTGCATGTGTAGCAGGCTCTCTCATCCCTCTTGAGACAGGCGTTGGCTAGGTGTCCCTTCTGGTTGCAGTTATAGCAGGTGGGCTGGAAGGTAGTGCTGCCTGTAGGTCTAGTTGGCTTGTAGTCGCCTCTCCCTCTGCCTCTATCTTGGAATCGCCCTCTATAGTTGTCTCGCCCCCTCCTATTACCTCGATATCCTCCTCGGTTGGTATAAGTCATATATTCTGATGTGGCCCCGTATGCCTTCTTTCCCTCTTGACCTTTCTCCAGGCTGTCTATTCTAGCCATAATAGTCTTCCTCATCTCTTCCATCTGTTCAGCCATAGCTTTCAAAGGTCGTTGTCCTTCCCCTCATCTTCCTTCTTGACAGCCGGCTTGCATGGCTTGGCCTTTGGTTCCTCACTTACGTCGCCCTTTAACTCTGCTTCTATCTTTCTAAGTTCCATCAGGAATCTGTCATAATCTTCCAATGTGCTGTACTGGAAGATGGCCATTTGCTTCAAGTCCTTGTGTAGACCCTGGTATAAAACACTCTTCAGGATATGGTTATCTGTCCTCTTCATTGCATTGAGGTTACAGGCTCCAGTAAACAACTCTTCAAGTCTGGAAGCATAGGTGGTTATCGATTCACCTGTCTGTTGTTTACATGAGTTAAACAACTTCATGATGGTCTCAGATGTTTCGATAATTCCGAATGTACTATTAAGCTTAAGCATTATCTCCTGTCTGGTGGCCTCTACTCCTAATCTCCAGATTATATCACCTGCTTGTCCCTTCAGGGAACGACGTATTCCAAGCAGTATATGTGCATCGGTGAAGGACTTCGAAGCACACACAGCTTCAACTTCAAATTTAAAAGTCTCGAATGACACTTCACCTTTGTTATCAGTCCCAAAAAAGGTAGATAGCTTAGGGTAATGATAGTTTCCTTTATGCATATCCTGTAGCATCTCCATTCTAGTATTCACAGGCTTTCTCTCCTCCTTAACTCCTCCCATGGTGCTCATAAATGAAGCCAATTCTTCCTCCTTTGAAGAAACAGGTCTCCTTTTCAACCTCTTAAATGCCTTTAATAATTCAAGGTATTCTGTTGTTAAAATCACCTCCTCCTCTTCTTCCCCTCCTGCAGCATATCCTAACTTATCCTCTTCCATACTGATACTACTGCCTTTCAATAAGATCAAAAGTTCACTAGTGCACGTACACCAAACTAAATACCTGTAAATACCTGTAAGTACTGAAGTGTAAAGTATAGTTACAAGTAATGCACTATTGTCTCAATAAACTCAAAGCAATCAGTACATTGATCCTTGTTAACAGTTAAAGCAGTATTCCACCAAATGGTAATTTTCAAATCACCATATAAGATCAAGAAAAAATAAAAATCAACAGCACTGTTCCATATTCAATCAAACACTGAAGTACCAAAGCTGTATTCAAGTTAGTTCATATGTGCACTGACTTTATGTAAAAGTTACATCACTATGACACTCAGCTAGGTATTTCATTTGGTTACATCAGTATTGTATAAGTTCAATACAAGAGTCAGATTTATTTCAAAATCAAGACTAATTATATATCAGTATACCACTAACCCAAAAACAATCAAACTATTTAAATCAATATGCCACTGAACCATGGAACCAATGATCTAACTAATTGATTCAAGTTCAACTAATTAATTCAATTAAGAATTCAACTGTAGTACTTCACACAAAATTCACTATAAAAAATCAAAGTTCAACTATCACTTTCAATCTACTTTCACTTTCGCTTTGCAAGTTGCAGAGATATGGTCTCTGTAACACTTCTCGCTATTCTCCACCGTCCGCTACACATTCAACCTGGTGCCGGTGACAACTGAATAATACATTTGAAGACTTCTATGATAAACTATATTATAAAATGCTCTCTTTATAAAAATACGTCCGACTATCATACGATATTGGAAGTGAATGCGTTGGAATACCACGCTACATAACGATCACACACGTATCCTCGAGTTAAACTCGCTACGCACGGTTGCGTCTCACTGACCATTACACATCGTGTATATCTACAAGGAATAACTGGTTTAAAGTATGAAGGCTAAAACGGACCCTACTACATATATATAATGCTGTCATCTGCAAATAGTCTAAGGGTACTATGATTGAGGTATTCCGGGAAGTCGTTTATATAGATAAGAAAGAGGATAGGCCCCATGACAGTGCCCTGGGGTACTCCGGATTTGACTGGTACAGTATCTGATGTTTCCCCTTCCAGGACAACTGTCTGGGTCCTATCTCTCAAGAAGTCAGATATCCAATGAAGAGCATTACAATTGATACCATAGAATTGTAGTTTGTAGAGGAGGTGACGGTGAGAAACTTTGTCAAATGCTTTCGCAAAATCCATAATGATGACGTCGGTTTGAATATGTTTGTTGTTGGATTCCGTTGGAGCCTGTGTGAAGGCTGGGCTATCTTGTTCCGGAATTGGTATGTCGAATATCATGTTTTCAATATATTTTCAATATGCCTGCCTTTGTTCTTTTTGAATTTCGCGTTTTAGGTGCTTCAGTTGATTATTTTTGTGATTGTGATTTTGTTTGCTTCTTGAGAATTTACGTCTATAGTTTTTCATTTTCTTTCTGAGTTCATTTGTTATCCAGGGAAGTTTGTTGGTTTTATGCTATTATCTGATTTGGGGCGCTTTTGACACGAGGCGGCTTTGACTTGCACCTATTATCGATAGTATTGGTAAGCTGCATATAAATGCATGTAAACATTACTTACTATATGACCATAGGGCCAAAATAGAGAGAAAGATACATGTATGTCTTGTGTCAGTGGTAATACCTGTATGGCCAAGTACTACACAATTGCTTTTATAGCTTTTATAGTTTTTATAGTGCTTTATAAATTACGACTACACAGTAAGTCAACTTTTAACTGTCTACAAGTACTAGTACTTGGTGTTCCCATAAGGGGAAAGAAAATACGGAAAAGAAGAAGATTGATAGAACATATTCTAAACCATTAGATACAAACAAGCGAACCAGATCTTCAGTAGCAGAAATTTTGACCGAAATTGTATTGTACTGTGTTGTGTGGTTAAAACTTTAACAACATTGCAAGTAATGGTGTAATAACCAAGGTAGTTAACGACACATGGTTTGCACTGTTATTTTTTTACTGTAATATCATAAATGACATAACTCTTTGTCAGAATATCTTACTCTTTTGGACTGTGTAAGTGTGTTTACGTTTGGCGCCATAATTTTCCAACATCGAAACAACCAAAAGTAACATCCTTAAAGCTAGTCCTATATATATATAAGACCTCTACATCATTTATCTTTCGATCTGTTATTTCGAGGTCATATCTTTGAAGCTCATTTTCGCATAGTACCTTCCACTCTGATCCGATGGCAGGATTTCTGAATAAGATTTTGAAGCTTTCTCAGTTTCTGGACATGGACGGTTATAAATGTGTGCATCAATTGGTCAATTTGGTATTAAGAATAATCATAAATATAGATATAAACACCGTTAAAAATATATTGTCTTTGTGCATACGATTTTGTCATTTGAAATCGACAGGCGTGATTCTCCCACCGTTTCAGTGCAATCGATGCCAATGGCCGGGCGTCTTCTTCTTTGTTTAAGCAGCACTCCTTCACTTATGAAGATTAGGTGCTGGCGCCGTAATAAAAAGTGTTAGTTAAGTGCTTGATCAGAAAGTGCTCATTAGAAAGGATACAGTGAATAGACATATTTTTAGATATATTTTTAAGTGTTTTTTATAAAACTATGTACATAATTGTGGCAATTTATGCAAAGTATATTGGGGTGAGGACAGACACAGGGATCAGGGCCTTGAAGGCGTCCACTGTGTCTGCGGCATATATGGTGGGCGGTAGCATGTTCCACTGAGTGACGGCTCTAGGATAGAAAGAGTATTTGTACGAGTCTTTAGCTGCGTGAATATGTTTGTAGGTATAGGTGTTACTGTGTCTGGTTCTGGGGTCTGAAGGAATAATTAGATTACAGGGTGGTTGGATGGCAACTACGTGGTGTATGATCTTATAAAACATGATGAGTCTGGTACGGATTCTTGAATTTCCAAGGTGGGCCAGTTGAGGGTAGTGAGCATGTCAGTTACAGAACTTGTATTGTGGTAGCGGTTGGATGTATAGCGGGCTGCACGGCGTTGTACTTTTTCAATTTGACTAATTGGGCTTTTGGTATGTGGGTCCCAAACAGAAGAGGAGTATTCTAGTTTTGGTCTGACGAGGGCTTTATAAGCATGGTCTTTTACTTTGGTAGAGTTGATTTTTAAATTTCCGCGGAGGAATCCTAGTGACTGATTAGCTTTGCTTGTTATAGAGTTTATATGCTTATCCCATTTTAAGTTATTCTGTAAAGTGAGGCCTAAATATTTTGCATGTTCGACAATTTCAAGGGGGTGGTTGTGAAGTTTGTATGTAAATTTAACTTGGTTTCTTTTTTGTGTGACATTTAGAACATTACATTTATCAGGGTGAAAATTCATGAGCCAATCCTGCTCCCATCTACCAGCAGCTTCTAGGTCAGATTGTAAGAGTTTTGCATCAGAAGTGTTGTTAATTTCTTTATATATAATGCTGTCATCTGCGAATAGTCTAAGGGCACTGTGATTGAGGTATTCAGGGAAGTCATTTATATAGATAAGAAAGAGGATAGGCCCCATGACAGTGCCCTGGGGTACTCCGGATGTGACTGGTACAGTGTTTGATGTTCCCCTTCCAGGACAACTGTCTGGGTCCTATCTCTCAAGAAGTCAGATATCCAATGAAGAGCATTACAATTGATACCGTAGAATTGTAGTTTGTAGAGGAGGTGACGGTGAGAAACTTTGTCAAATGCTTTAGCAAAATCCATAATGATGACGTCGGTTTGAATATGTTTGTTGTTGGATTCCGTTGGAGCTTGTGTGAAGGCTGGGCTATCTTGGTTTTGGAGAAATGAAATTAGCTGTGATTCGCAGGAGCGGGAAGATCGAAAGCCATGTTGTAGATCATAGAGGATATTATTGTTTTCTAGGTGTGACATTACATTACTTGAGATAATATGTTCGAGGAGCTTGCAACAAATACATGTGAGTGAAATTGGTCTGTAATTGATCGCATCATGCTTGTCGCCTTTTTTTAATACAGGACATACATTTGCGTGCTTCCAGTCTGTAGGGATTTCGCCAAGTGAGAGAGATTTATGAAAAATATTGGTGATATGGAGGCGCTACATTCTTTTAAGATTTTACTTTGTATTTTGTCCGGTCCAGCGGCTTTATGTGGTTTGATGTTTTTCAGTAACTTTTTAACTCCATTTTCAGTGATTGAGATGTCTTTCATTTGTGGATGAGAGCTTGGGCCTTTGTCAGGTATATCGTCATTTGTAAAAGCTTTTTGGAATTGTTTATTGAGTATGTTGGATTTATCGGTTGCGGTTGATTTGAGAATGCCGTTTTCTCGGAGGGGGGTATAAGTTGACTTTCAGTTTTTTTGGTTTTTATGTACGAGAATAAGTTTTTTGGAGTTTTTGTGAAGGCTGGGCTATCTTGTTCCGGAATCGGTATGTCGAATATCATGTTTTCAATATATCATGTTTTCAATATATTTCCAATATGCCTGCCTTTGTTCTTTTTGAATTTCGCTTTTTAGGTGCTTCAGTTGATTATGGTTGTGGTTTTGTTTGCTTCTTGAGAATTTACGTCTATAGTTTTTCATTTTCTTTCTGAGTTCATTTGTTATCCAGGGAAGTTTGTTGTCAGGTTTTATTAATTTAGTTGGAATATTTTTCGAGATGGAAGCTTGAAGATCATTTTTAAATGTGTTCCAAATATATGATATCTTGTGTGTTTTGAGTTTCTTGAATTTTCTGATATGTTTCTTCTAAGCCTAGATTGATTTTGTCCCAGTCTGCTTTAGAATACTTTAGTACTTCCCGTGGAGGGGATTTACAGCGACGTAGGGAGGTATTACTTTCAAGACAGAATATCAGGATCAGCTTCACCGATTGGGGGAATGGTTTCTAAATTATCTATAATGGACGGGTAGTTTGTGAGAATCAGGTCTAATGTTTTGTCGTTTCGAGTTGGTTTGTCTACAATTTGGTTCAGCGAGTGGTCTGCAATTATGTCTAAGAGTTCTTGATGATGTTTGATGTTAGTTTTGCCAGGGATTATGCTAGTAGTTTTCCAATCAATATTTCCGAGGTTGAAATCGCCACCAACTAAGATTACAGATCTTGAGTTAGGGGTTATCCTGCTAAGTGATAGGTTTAGTTGCTCAAGTGAAACTTCGTCATTTGGTTGCGGTCTGTAGAAAGAGGAGATTAATAATTTTCTTGAGTTTTGGATAGTCAGCTCCACCCATACTATTTCGCAATTGGTCTGTAATTCTTTAACCTCAGAGCTTTGGAATTCATTTCGAACAGCGATAAGGACATCCCCATGGCTTTGGCCTTTTTTATTGGGTTGGCGATCCTTCCTGTAGACTGTGAAGTGATTTGCTGGAAAGAATTCATACGAAGAGACAGATGGGTCAAGCCAAGTTTCTGTTCCAATAACAATATCAGGGTTTATCGAGTCTATAAGGAAGTCAAGTTCAGGTTTTTTGTTTTTTAGTGATTGAAAATTTAGGCTTATGATTTTTAATGGTCGTTTGACGCTTTTTGTCTTTTGTTTGGGTTTGTTAGTATTCTGATTTCTTGGGCTCCTATGGGTATGGTTGTCTGACGTTTTGTTTGCATCTGGTTTAGGGGATGAACAGGCAGTAGGTTTTCCGGGACTATCACAACTTAGAATTGAGAAGTTATTTGAAGATGTAATTGGATCATTTTGGAAGTATGAGCTTGTGAAATTTGGTAAACCACACTTGAGACAATGCCACAAAAGAAAACCGAATGAATTATTTCATGCGGACATTTTGAAATCTCTTGAAAAATCTTACTTTTATGTCTAAAAACAAAGTTATTTCACACCATGGCTAAGTTTATTTTGTTTATCTATCAAGTTTAACCAGTGTCCTGTTGGAAGCCCTGCTCCCTCAACCCAGACCGGTTCATTGAAGAAATTGTTCCTGGTACATGTAATTTTTGCAGAGGTATATCTTACATCAGCACCGGACAATACATAAACTTCCGTTCATAACTAGACTTGAAGTTTAAGATGCTCATGCTCAACAGTGCACATTGCAGCTTACCAATACCATACATACGTACCCATGTTGAAGACATTTGCTATTAATGCCCTAACGGCAATAGTGCAAAATGTTGATCATCTAAATTGATGTTATCATTCTTATTCTGGCTATCTATGCTACCATCCATAAACCATATCTCCAGGACAAAGCACAATTCCGACTAGGTGACAGGGATTCGTTGGTACTGGAGACTACCCCATATGCCGACTGTAACATTACATCATCCACGCCCACGCAGTCCAATCTGTTAGAAGTCGTGCATTTCCCCCAAACCGGAAACAACCCACCAGGACCAACATGTCATAAGGTGAACTTTCCTTGCAGTGTTTGCTTGAAAGAATGCCACTGGAACCTTACCAGAAGGCGGTATGCTGTGATGACTGTGAGACCTTGTACCACTCCAAGTTCATTTAGATGAATGATGATGTTTTTCTACCATTCACAAAAGCCGGTAATGATATGTCTTTTACATGCGGCATTCCAAGCTTCTCCATTGTGCCGTCATCCCTAGCAGTAGCAATCACCATGCCTTATTTGTAGACACCAACATGGGTGCTACATGTTGCAAGCCCATCAAGCGTACACTATGCATGTATATGGGGGAAGGCCAAAGTGGAAAACATCAAGATGAAGTGTAAAGCCTTATTCGACTCAATGATCACCACCATGACATCAACTTCATCTGGGATCTAATAAGAGATGGCTGCCAACACATCATCAACGGTGAGGTGATTGAGGTCCCATCACGCCAGAGCCCCCAACGATTCAACCAACCACGCATCAACAAGAGTATCCGTCGTGCCACCAGATTGAAGATGCACTGGTTTAAGCGAGCTAAGAAGTCCAACTCTCCTGAACACTGTTCGAAGTACAGGGACATCAAATGGACAGCCCAGCGAGCCTGTCGATCAACCATGACAATCATATATTGGACATGCTGAAAGAGGAACATACAAACCCTAACGTCTTCTGGAATTACATCAAGTCCAGGAAAAAGGATAGCCTTGGTGTGTCCTCCCTGAAGAAGGATGGCCTGACATATTGTGACGCCAAACAGAAAGCTGACATCTTGAACGACCAGTTCTCGTTAGTTTTCACCAACGAAGATACAGTCCATCAGCCAACCTTACCCCCAAGTCACACTCACAAGTGTTAACCCCATAATGGTCACGGTAAATGGTGTCCAGAAACTCCTCTCCAACCTGAAACCGCACAAGGCTGCCGGCCCTGACAAGATACCCACCAGGCTCCTTAAACTTGCCGCTGACGAATTAGCCCCAGGCTTCGCCAACATGTTCCAGCTCTCCATAGATGGTCTAAGGCCTAGACTGGAAATCAGCCATATTCTCTCCCGTCTTCAAGAAAGGGAACAGATCAATCCCTACCAACCCATCTCACTGACATCTGTATCCTGTAAACTCTTAGAACACATCATCTTCAGCAACATCATATCCCACTTCGATTCTCATCATATTATCACTGATAACCAGCATGGCTTCCGGAAAAAATGATCCTGTGATACACAGCTTATCATTACCATCAACGACCTGGCAAATGGCATTGACAACAACCATCAGATCAACGCTGTTCTACTTGATTTCTCCAAAGTGTTCGATAAAGTATACAGAAACTAGATCACTGGCATCCGTGGTAACATCTGGTCTTGGATTTTCTGGGATCTCGTACCCAGCAAGTTGTAATTGACGGCTCATATTCAGCCACATTGCCTGTCACCTCTGACATCCCACAATGTAGTGTTCTTGGCCCTTACTCTTCCTGACCTACATCAATGACCTTCCCTCTTACGTCAAGTCTACCGCTCGTCTTTTTGCTGATGATTGTCTGCTATACAGAATCATCAAATCTGCTGAAGACTCACGCCAGCTCCAAGAGGACCTTGACAACCTCCATGTCCTCGTACATCATCCATGGAACTCCTGTACAAGCAACTGACCGTGCAAAATATCTTGGCGTCACTATATCACAAGTTCTATCCTGGAATAAGCACATCAACAACATCACAAATCAATCCAAACCCATCTTTAGTTACTGCCAGGACCAACCGAGGCCACAACCAACGCTACTGCTAAATCAGAGCCCGTACAAACATGCACCAGAACAGCTTCTTTCCTGCATCCATAGTACTCTGGAACAAGCTACCCCAGAATGCTATTGATCAGACCACCTTGGGTGGGTTTCCAATTGGTACTGGCCAATCTCTATGTCCACTAAACACACATTGACTCTTTTAGCCATTTTTAAGAACTGCTTGTAAATATGGAAAATTTTAATTTTGAGACACACCTAGATAGATGATGATAATTTGTTAGTCCATTTCATGCGTATGAACAATTGGACATTGAACGAAATCTTATTTGGTTCACCGTAATGGCACGGGCGATAAATCTTGTAAACAATTTCGTCTAATGATTTCCGGTACCCCTGGAATATTGTGTGCGAAATGGACGAAATGTAATCGGCGTGTGCGAAATGGAATATTAAATCCTATATATATTATGTAAATGCAAAATAAGAGCATGAAATGTATTATATCGAATATTAATTGTATTTAATGAAAAACACAACGGTTGCAATTAAATATATTAACATATACAAGATTTATAGCTCAGTTTTATTTATTCTTACTAATTTACAATAAGAAATAAGGTCATAACATCATTATCTCCAGGGCTGTTTTTTGATCGGGCGCCTTTTCAACTTTGTTTATAGAGTGGTGTGTCGTGACAGCCCTAGAGACGGCTCCCAAATCACCTTCTAAATGGTGTACATGTCATGTATATATATGATGTAGGTGACATACTGACGTCTAACCTGTTTTTTAATATTCTTTTTGCAGTCCGCTAGTACCAATCTGGATTGAAGATCTATGGGCAGACTGGTTGAACAAAGATGGAGAGACTAAGATAGAGGGTGTACAGTTTGTTAACTGGGTTAGCTTTGTGTGACACAACGTTATGGAATCCTCCAAGAATGCCCAGTCTTCAGGTTACAAACTTTATACATTTCTTCATACAATGTACAAAACAGTCAAACCTGTGTAAGTGGTCACCTCTATTAAGCAGCCAACCTGTATTAAGCAGACAGTTTCCGGATTCCCAATATGTTGTTTTATTACACAGTTGCCCTCTATTATTAGTATTAAGCAGCCACCTGTGCTAAGCAGCCACTTTCTGTGATTTCCTTGGCTGGCTGCTTAACACAGGTTTGACTGTACATGTAATGCAGTGTTCAGTCTAGGCTGCGTTATTTTGCGTGTTCTGTGAGCCAGTCTGTACTCTGTAGTGTCTGAATATCGCTGCTCAATTCATCACTTTCTGTTGGTTTGCTATATTGCTCTTAATTGTGCATAAATAAAATCCGCTTTGTGTAATGTGAACATTTGCTACAACATTTACATATATAATGTTTGTTAATTTGATCCTGGGTTCTATTCAAAATAAAGAACTAATTTGTACATGTACTGTGTGTCAGTGAAATTATGTTATGTTTAACCCATTTGATTCTGGATACCGTTCAAACAGTATTTGCAAAGAACATAGAGCCAGATCAACCACCACGGAACGTGCCGTCTGATCAGGCTCTATGCTGTTTGCTATTCAGACGATCTTGCTAAGCTTGGCTATGTAGCAAACAACATAGATTCTGATCATCACGCTGCGGTTGATCTGGATCTATGTTGTTTGCAAATCCATTAAATGTATCCAGAATGAAATGGGTTAAGAAATACTATTTGTTTTTCAGTTATTTATTGGCGTATAAAGCATAATTTGGAGTTCTGTAGGAATTAAACCATGCATGATGTACGGCTAAGTGGTTAATTCTGCTGCTCAGAACAACAATCCATGTTTTAATCGGCTATAAATAACTCAAATATAAACATCATTTTGATTCCATTAGCGGGAGTAAAATGTCTAAAAAGCACACATCGAAGAATAGTGCGTGTTATTATTTATGTACAGTGCTTAAATGAATTCACAAAAGCTACAAAAAAATGCCAGTAAATGTCTGGTTTTACGTCACTCGTTATACAATTTTTTATTGCAGATTTAAAGCAGCATTACATCGTATGAAATAAATTATATTTCAAAAATTCAATTTTTACTTTGTATGCTTATGTTCATTTGGTAAACAGTGTTTTTTGCGATAAAACAAACTCGAAACCGAAAGTAGGACTTTCCGAGTCGATCAGTCACGCACTTGTTTACAACCAGAACGCATCGTTCGCACTTATTTACATTCAGAATGCATCGACCCACGTTGTCTTTTTTAATTAAATTACTTGATATGTTTATTCATACCTCTGTTAGCCAAGTCTTTTGGGGACATTTCTACATCCCCTCGAGGGGGTCGACATTAGAGGAAGATAGATAGAGAGTATTTCATGTTCAAAATATATACGTTGTTTTCTACATCCTCTGTTGTTTCACACATGCGCGCTGTGCGTGTTTACATTTCGTGTGTTGATAAACAAATTCGTGTACGGTATACGACGGTTTAAATTTATTGGAATTTATCGTTTCTGAGCGACTATATCGATTTTTGTAAACACACACACATTAGTATTTATATTTTACCCAAAACATCCTTTATTACGATGTAATGCTGCTTTAAACACAGTAAATTCCTTCTTTGTATACATGTACACACTGACTACGACAGACAAAAAGCCATGTTATAATTAAAATTAGAGAGAAAACAAGATTAATGTGTCTTTCCTGTGTGTGTTTTACGTTTATTTATCGCTTAATACAGGTTGGCTGCTTAATGGAGGTGACCACTAACACAGGTTTGACTGTACAGTGAAACCCATTTATAATCGAATGGTCCGCGGACCAGATGAGTACTTTGGTTATAGAGGTTTTTGGCATATAAAAATTAATGTTGATTTACCATCAGGTCGTGTCTCATTTATATGAAAAAGTTGGCAGTTTCTTACGGAGGTTGGTGCACCCAAGTACTGGTTAACCGCTGGAGCCTGCCCAGGAAAGGTGTTGTTCTAAAGGTAAACTGCCCGCCGCCGATATAGCCCAAAATGGTGCTGATGCAGGCGTAAAACCCGAAATATAACATTGATTTACCTTTTATGAGACTCCTGCACATCTAATTACATTCAGGATTGTGGATGCTCATATTTAGAATTATTACTCTTAACCCATTTGATTCTGGATACCGTTCAAACGGTATTTGCAAAGAACATAGAGCCAGATCACCCGCCACGGAACGTGCAGTCTGATCAGGCTCTATACTGTTTGCTATTCAGATGATCTTACTAAGACACTTGGCTATGTAGCAAACAATGTCACGCTGCGGCTGATCTGGATCTATGTTGTTTGCAAAAACCTTTAAATGTATCCAGAATGAAATGGGTTAACCAGGTAAAGAAATTAATAAACATTTAGACAAAATTCACTTATCCAATTAGAAACTGTAATTGTATCAGCATAATTAAATATATACATGTACAATTTGCAAATCCATCTCCTTTATTACCCAACCGGAGTGGACTATAGGTTTACCTCATCCGTCTGTCATTATAATAAAAAAAATTGCGCGCAAGACCCAGGCCAATTGCTTATATGGCCAGGTCACATTTAGGCGTCAAATTGTTATAAAATGTCTTGTCCAGAGTATATGTCTGAATCTTCAACGTGGATTTTCAAATAACTTCACACACATGTTCACCATAATGAGGCTGAGTGTCGTGCGCAATTGAATGATCAATGTCACACTTATAGGTGGAACGGTTCAAAGTGTCTTGTCCAGAGCACAAGTCCTATACCCCTTAATGATTTTCAAATAATTTCATGCGTCCGATTAGCGCAGTGGTTAGCGCGCTCGCTTCTCACCAATGCGACCCGAGTTCGATCCTCAGACCGGGAAGTATGTGAGATGGTACGGTGGTCGCCAGATCGGACACATGGGTTTTCTCCGGGTGATCCGGTTTCCTCCCACACAAATGACCACAATTACAAGCTTTCATCCGCGCCAACGAGAGTGATTAATATAAGTTGTTACAACTTGCTTCGCAACCGCTGTAAAATAAATAGTTTAAAAAAATAAATAATTTCACACAAATGTTCACCATATAGTGAGTGTCGAGTGCACGCCCCAGACCTATTGCTCAATGGTCAACGCTAAACTAAAAAGTCATTTGAAATACATTTACCGTATGTATACAGTATGGGTCTAGAGGTAATAGTTCTTTTTGTGTTTATCACACCTTTATGTTCACATAGTTGTCATAACACTGTCTGTAATGTAAACAAGTAATTACAGTCAAGCCTGTGTTAGTTGTCACTTCTATTAAGCAGCAGTTTCCAGATTCCCAATGCATTGTTTTATTATAGATTTGACCTCTATTAAGCAGCCTCCTGTGCTTAGCATCCACTTTGGCGTTTCCTTGGCTAGCTGCTTAAGACAGGTTTGACTATACTACGCCTAACTACATTAAATTATATAGTAATGAGAATGTGCTGTCTGTTTCAGGGGAAGACCTGTATGATGACATAGATGTTATGTATGTCAGTCAGTCAGACTCCGAGCCACTGTATCAGTTGGACTACAAACCAACAACTTCACAGAATCTGTCGAATGACTCGGAGACGCAAACAACGTTACAGGTTCGTCTTCTTCTTGTATTCAGCATAGCTGACGATTTTGTGCTGGCATCTAATTTTAAAATCGTGCATTTAACATATGCATTTTCAAAGTCATTGACTTCAAATCACTTGCCCCTCACAGCTATATGTTTGAATCACACTGGAGGTGTTTTCAACCTATTTCATTTGCGGAAGTTATCCAGATGACTTGTTGTTCAACCGGGGTGTCTGTCCATGCCTGTAAGCTGCTCGGAGGGACAACCAGGGTATTCAGGGCCGGCAAAAGTCATGACTTTTTACTTTTTTGAAATAATAAAAAATTTACATTTTATAAACAATAAGTTCAATTCTTTGATCAGGTAATCAAAATTAACACACATTTCCTATTTTTCATATATTGTCAATGTCAAAGTCTACTTTTTTGGGGTGATTTAAATCATGCCGGCCCTGATATTCCTCCACCAAAAATAGCTGGAGAGTCGCCATATGACCTAAGCTGTTGTGCAACTCTAAGCCACACAAAGATATACATTTTGTTGATGTACTTTTGTTGCAGAGAATTAAAACTAATTAAAAAATATAACTAACACCTAATAATTAACCTGCTCTTGCAACACACCCTCCAGTCTGTTGCCTGGAACTCAGTTAACTAGACTAGAGCACCCTAGTTTGCTTGAACACGTCGTCCTGGCAATAATCTCTATATAATGCATATTGTTCTACCTGCCATAATTCTCACTCGGATGACTGGAACTCTCAAACTAAATAAACACTCGGATGACTGTCCCAGAACTCTCAAACTAAATAAACACTCAGATGACTGTCCCAGAACTCTCAAACTAAATAAACACTCGGATGACTGGAACTCTCAAACTAAATAAACACTCAGATGACTGTCCCAGAACTCTCAAACTAAATAAACACTCGGATGACTGGAACTCTCAAACTAAATAAATACTCAGATGACTGTCCCAGAACTCTCAAACTAAATAAACACTCAGATGACTGTCCCAGAACTCTCAAACTAAATAAACACTCGGATGTCTGTCCCAGAACTCTCAAACTAAATAAACACTCAGATGACTGGAACTCTCAAACTAAATAAACACTCGGATGACTGTCCCAGAACTCTCAAACTAAATAAACACTCAGATGACTGGAACTCTCAAACTAAATAAACACTCGGATGACTGTCCCAGAACTCTCAAACTAAATAAACACTCGGATGTCTGTCCCAGAACTCTCAAACTAAATAAACACCTATGACTCGAACACAATCGGCTGACGTTCGCATGTCACAGTCAGAGAATGGGGTCAAAAGTTTTCTCACCTTGGATTTGATTGACGTCTATTTTCATTTGTATTTTAAATGTGGGATTGGCCATTAACCCTTTCAACACCACAGACCTCTAAATAGGCTTACAAAAAGTGTAGATCCAGATGAGCCGGCTCGTGACGAGCCGTCTCATCAGGATCTGCACGTTTTGCCAGTGATATGACTATTTTTAGACATAATTACTCATTTTGATAAATGAACTTGTCCAAATATGATTTTCTGATTCATTTATTGGTTTATGAATATCATGGACCAGTCCATGTGAGTTACTTGGTGTTGAATGGGTTAATAGTTACAAAAGCAAAGTGACAGTGAAATGATGTGCTCTGTATGGATTTTTTTTTGAGGCGTTTCTGAAATGTGACTTTTACAAACAAAATACGGCAAAACAGACGACAACCAGTGATTTCTTTAATAAGTAAGCATTATGTTTCACTGTACATTAGTAACATTGAAAGGTCCTATTTTTAGAATGCATAACTCTCTCTACCTGACATGACATTATATATGTTTGCTTAGATGCAAAAGGCCCGGAGTAGCCGCCCAGTTGTAGCTGATGCGATTGAGCCTTGCCTAAATTCCACAATGCCTTTTCTTTCTCCCGCATAGCGATGGATTCGATCAGGAATGAGGTCTTGAGAGCGATTAATCTAACGTTGTATAAACTTGTTTCACAATCAAGCTAAAATAATTGATTAAATGATTATATATGTACATTAAAATCTTACTTCATTAAATTCCATAAAATGTTTACCAAACTAAATATAAAAACTTATATTGTCATTGATATTTACGAATTACAATGTTCAGTAAGCTACTATATACAGACTGATCTGTAGTCCAGTGGTTAACACGCTGGACGGGTAATCCAGGGGTCGCAGGTTCGATTCCCCGTGACCCTAATCAAATGTAACGCACTGTATAACGTATATATATATATATATATATATAGTAAAACCTGCGTTAGTGGACATCTCCTTTAAGCAGCCAACCTGTATTAAGCGGCCAATTTCCAGATTCCCAATATGTTGTCTTAGTATACATTGTAGCTCTATTAAGCAGCCACATGTGCTTAGCAGCCATTTGTGATTCCCATAGCTGGCAGTTCACAGCATTAGCAGTGTAATTCAATATTAAAACAACATTGTACAGTAGTGTCCCAGAATCGTACCCAAATCAATATCGATTATTGAATCAAATCGGCAGAACGTAATCAATATATTATATTTAGTTTTACCAATCAAACAAGTAGTTACACATACTTGTTGATGTGTGTATATGATCATCCAACATTGACTGTGTGTTATTCTAACTTGGTTCGATACTACATCTGACCCTAATAAAATTAACAGTCTTTCAAATGGGACTTTAACCCGAGGTCTCGTGTCGGTGCTTTACACTGTGCATTTAAAAGAACCAGAGGAGACTCTGGAATGGGTCCCTGTCTGTATCATTGTACTATCCTCCAAAAACCTAAAATGACTAATCTCTTCAGGAGGCGTTCATCATATGGGCAACCGGTAGCGACGATAAATAAACGTAAAACACACAGCTACTATATGTATGTAGTTCCAAATATCATGGGTCACTCCAGACTGACTATCCTAGACTCATACCTCCCATGACTTAGACCATTATTCACAAACCTGACGAGTTTGAGGCAACAAAGTTCGACGTCGTAACATTTGAATAATCTAATTATTTTTATGGATAAAGTTATGCATTAGCACAGATGCAGGGATAGTGGTGTGTGTCAAAAAAAGGACAGTTTTTGAGCGACAATGGTATTATGTATGTGGTGGCATCATTTGGGGTTTTCCCCATTGAAAATTTTGCTAACTCTGTTGTGGTTATTGACAGTTATTTATATTTGATCAAAGAGGCAGTTGGTGGTACATATCGAACAAATGGGTGGACGACTTTGAGTTTATAAAACTTTGCCCGCCCGAAGTCACTCGCCAGTTTAAGGATGTACAAAAACCGAATTGTTTTTAAAAGGCAAAAGGGCGAATATAAAGGCAAATGAGCGGAGAAAAGGGTTAGGGCTGGACGCCGTCATTCCGCTGTAGAACAATCCCTAGTACTGGGCCCTCCATATGTTTTGTCATTGTGAGTTTAATTTGTACTCCTGTATACATCAATCTAGAATTTTGAGAAATTTTGAAGAAAATGAAGTACATGTAATCATCAGTTTGAAAAGTGCTGAGTTGCTCCATATTATGTAAGTTGCGTGTCTTCCGCATCAATCAACCTATTTTCATTCCCCATCTGTTATTGACCCGTTCTATGAACTATCAAACTACATGTAGCTCTCAGTAATAGTTGCTTGTCTTATGTAGCGCTGAAACTGTTACACACAGGAAATTGTGAAAAAACGGGTAATTATTCACATTTTATTTTGAAATATGTAAAGTATGACTGTTTCATTAATCTCATTTGCGTGTGCCCTAAGAACCCATAAACAAAGGTAACTTTTGTAACTGCAGAACGCTCATGGTTTGCTTTGCAAGGTCACATGCCAGTCATGTGAAAATGCCAGACAACACATCTGTTATTTGAAATTTGATTGATGGTCCAGAAACAGGTGCTTGTTTATTACACCATGTGGAATTTACATGTGACTGAAATTGTAGGAAAGATCGCATTAAATGCAAGAATGATCGCTTTATAGTAAGTAGTAATATTTTTTATATCCTCTGCTGTAATAGAGATTAACTGCAAGTTAATCACTGTCCACTGACAAACCTTAGAGGACCGAAAACCGGTAAGTCTACGATATGTTACCTATGTTCTGTATTGTATCTACATGCCGAATATGGCTCTACCTTCACAGGAACTGTTTGTCAAGCTGGATATTATAGAAATATGGGTTGTTGTAGTTGTGTGGTGCTCTTGGAATTTAACTTTCACTGAACAACTTTTAGGATGGTACTGATAGTGACATGTGCAACACGCAAGCGGACAAAGCTGCCGATTTTGACCTTTACGATGACCTTATTGTCAAGGATGGTCAACAGAATATAGAAACGTATCAGGAGGTTCGTAAAGTCTGATTATACCTTGTCTGTACTTTATCTCCAAAACCCCTTGTAGGATGTTCACCAAGATTAGCAGGAAGCATCAGTATTATGTCAGTTGTGCATATTGTAAGCCCATTCCGCTTGGGTGATTTTTGGTAGATTTATGGCCCTTCAAATATTTTTATAACACAAAGCTTATCCGTGTGTCATTTTCAAAACCCCTTGTTATATTTACAGCAATCATTGCAGGAAGCATCAGTATGATGTCTAGTTGAGCATAATCCCATTCCTGTTTAATGATTTGTTTACGGATATATGAACATTTTTATAACATAGTGCTTGTCCGTGCTTCATCTACAAAATGCCTTGCTGATTTTTCACCAAATATTTGGCATGAAGCATCAGTATTATGTCTAGTTGTGTTTATTGTAATCCCGGATTTACAGCCCTTTGAACATTTTTATAACATATAGCTTGTCCAGGCTTCATATCCAAAATACCTTTTGGGGTATTTAAAAATCTCTCCTGAAAAATGTAGATTCAGAATTTCAAATGGAGACCATCGATAATGTACTACTTTATAATACTACAGATGACTTTAATGCAATGACTTCATGTACTTACATGCTTTTAATGCTCCACTGAAGCAACAGTTTCTCAGGTGAGTTGGGAGACATACATTTTATTCGAAAACAATTTCTAGTTTAATATAACTCTTATTGCACTTTTAGGATGCTACAATGTGCAGTGTGCAAGAGGACAACGTTGCTGATCTTGACCTTTATGATGATCTTATTGCCGAGGAAGGTCAACAGAAAATAGAATCATATCAGGAGGTTCGTCAATTCATTTTCTTAAAGTGCGTTTAATTTTAAGCAAACTTTCCCTATTAGAATTTATAGGCAAAGTAAGCAGAACTCAGCTAGACAATCCAAGTAAACGGATGTTTATTGTTTCGAGATGTTTTGAGACTCAACCAACTGCTGTTTCTAGATACTTTATGAAAGCTCTGGAAAAAAGAAGAATACATTTGGAGTATTTCTACCAATCTCCTTCTAGTTGGAGCCCTCATAAATACAGGTGTAATTTGAACAAGATCGAGTGTGTATATTATTTTATGTTTGTGATTAAGAGTATAATTTACAAATTAAGCCAGCCTCCGTGGTCGAGTGGTTAAGGTCGCTGACTTGTACACCACTGTAACCTATCATCACTGATGGTCACTGGTTTGAGCCCCGCTCAGACCGTGTCTCATTTATATGAAAAAGTTGGCAGTTTCTTACGGAGGTTGGTGCACCCAAGTACTGGTTAACCGATGGAGCCTGTCCAGGAAAGGTGTTGTTAGGTAAACTGCCCGCCGCCGATATATCCCAAAATGGTGCCGAAATATAATAATACAAATTAAGCCAGTCTCAAAAATCAGGTCACCATATGAAATTGCTGAAATAACTTATATCTCCACTGAGTTTCAATGTGTGTCAATTGTCGGATCATTGCATTATTTGTAAACATTTGATAACATAACTGTAAAAGATCCTGCCAATTACAGTGTACATCTACCACATTTTACATGAATTTGAGTGCACATTTATAATATGAAGATTTATTATTATAACGATTGCTAAGCAAGTTTTAACAACTTATATTAATCACTCTCGTTGGCGCAGATGAAAGCGTATATGTGGTCATTCATGTGGGAGGAAATTGGAGTACCCGGAGAAAACCCACCTGTCCGATCTGGCGACCATCGTACCATCTCGTCAACTTCCCGGTCCGAGGATCGAACCTGGGTCGCATTGGTGTGAAGCGAGCGCGCTAATCTAATCGGCCAGCGTTGAAGATTTGAAATAGTATTAAATTATTCATTGGATGCAAAGCTCTATGGGTATATTTATAGTTTGAGTGATTTTCTGATTAAGTTTCCCGAAATTAATAATAATGTCCGAGTGAAATTGGAATTGTCTTAATATTAATTTTCAAATCTCTAAATTCTGTTACAGATGGTTAAGAAATTTGAAGGGGCAATGAGTATGATAAGTCGACTGGAATCCGAGAATGATGTTTTACGTGTGTCAATCAACACACATGAGAAGACGAGCAATGCCGTGCAGCGTAACTTTTCCAGCTTGCTAGTCACTGCTAAGGGAGAATTGAACAGAAAAGAGAGAGAAATTTCTCAGTTAAGGTGACTCATCTTTTTCTTGCACAACTGGTATTACCGGTAAATGCATCCTATTTTAGACCCTCAACCAAAGTTAGTGTGGTTGATGGGGGTTAAATTGAAATCATCGGGGTTCCCTTTGTCTGATATGTTTTTGCGCCACTGCTGTTGCCAATTGAAAAGAATGGGAGCCAATTTGAAAAACTTGGAGCAAACCAAGAGCCATATATTTCAGAGATAAATGTTTGCAGCCATGTATATTGTAAACAACACATTTTTTTTTATTCCTTTTGAAATGGTTTAGATGGAGTAAGCAAAGAGGACTATGCTTGCTATAACACAAGTGCAACAGAAGTACAGAAGGATCCCGGTTTTTGCCTGTTTTAATTGCTATTTTGCATGTGATACAGACATAATCCACCCTCATTGTCGTCGACACCGGGAACCCTGAATCACTATGACCATAAATAAATAAAGACTCGTTGATTATAATCGATTACACATTTTCACAATCGATTATCGCCGATGTCCATGCCGGCGAACGATTGTCGGCGACTTAGCGATAATCGGTTTATCACTAGTTACCACTGGACTACAGATCCGTCTGTTTGCTATTAAATACCAATCATTTTGTTTTGATGTTTGGGTGACTGCCAAATTTATGCAAATTTAAAGATATGTATTTCATGCTGTTTGGATGACTGACCTATCAGGTTTGTGCAAATCAGCTTGGTTTGTTAGACACATGGCCACAAAGGGGCATGGCTATGTTCTCTATGTAGGAACTACATACATCTGTAAAAGCCACGTCCGATTTTGGAATAGTTTCAAACAATTGATACATGTTGGTGTGACCATCAATGATAGCTCCATTTATTTGGCTTCCATGAAACGAGACAAGCTGCAGTACATAAGTGTATGAAGCTTTGTTTATTGTCCAGTATAAGGTAAATCAATTTGATTGATGAGCCAGATTTTACCTGCTGTATGTAGATCTTGATCTGTACTAGATACGAGGGCCCATCAATAATTTTGTGAACTAATTTCACTATTTTCATAATACTTAAACATAGCATAATGAAATTTTGTATGATCGAAGATTAATCATTCTCCAATTAATGCAGCGTGCGCCAACATTGATGACATCACAATTAATGATATCATATCAATATTCTAACGTCACATCAAGAGCGTTCATTTTAAAACATTGTTGCACAGTGTAAACGAGTAACGCGTTGTGGTAAAGTTTTATACATTACCACGTAAATCTTTCTCCGACATTCGGGATGATTTGCCTACAGTTTATGGGGACTTGTTTATCGAATGGTGCTATTTCAAAGTGGGTAAATCGATTTAAGGACAGTAGAGAGACAACTGAAGATGATAAGCATACTGGCAGGCCAGTGACTGTTACAAATGAAACGAAATCGGCTGAAATTCAGGAAAACATAGAAGAGTAACTGTTGAAAATGTTGCGGGACAATTTTGTATTTCGTATGGTACAGTTCAGGACAGTATGTCTAATAAGCTTGGAATATGCCGTGTTTCGGCAAGATGGGTTCCGAGCTTGCTGCTTCCGGATTAAATGGTGGGTACGGGTCAAGATGTGCCTTGATATCCAAGTCTGTCGGTAAATTAATGGCCAATATATTTTGCGATATACAAGGTATAATTTTAAATTACTTATTTCCTCCAATAACTAGTTAATGGAAGGTATTATGCAAGGGTAATTAAATATGAGCTGTTGCCAGCTATTAATATAAGGAGTAGAGGTGCGCCGTAAACAGAAATGTGCGGGAGATGTCACGTGATGGGTCGCTCGGTGGAATAAATGCAAACTATGCAAGGAACTCCGGGCCTTTCACACCTGAAGCGAACGCACTACCACTGCGCTAAGCTTGATTGTAAATTCTGTTTTTATTAAAATTTATGTTACTTTCGATAATCGGCAATGTCCTTCAAAGTTACTGTCATATTAAAGACCTATTACAGTACTCTGGTTTCCTCCAACTGGTTTCCTCCAACACGAATGACGACATATATGCTTTGAATCATGATAACAATAATATAAGCTGTTAAAGTGTTTTTATAATTGTTTCAAAATAAATAATATTTATTGTATTTTTGATTCAAGTTTGCTTAAAGTGTGTCACAAGTTGTGTGATAAAATATATCAATATAGGTTTAATACCAATTTCATGTAGAGTATCCTACAATGATGAAACAATATGACTTCTAATAAAAACTGTTAATGCATATTTATTCATGACATTGGTAAAAAAAACACTTTTGTTTCATACTTTTTTTCATAATTTCAGTCATCTTTTTTGTGTTGTTTGAGATCATTGCTGTTAAATAATGGAATAATATATGTTCATTATCATGATTACATATTTTTTTCTGCCTGTAATGAGGTCTTTTGTAATGTCCATTCCCCACTTGACCGGCAGGTTTAAATGAACAAACATAAAGTAATCTGACATAAAGTTATCCCATCGTTAGTTACTGATTCTTGTAACTTACGGTACATACATATATATATATATATATAGGAGAATCAATTAAATATATATTAAAAATTTAAAATGCAACATTTTTGCCTTTGATGCTAACTCAATTGTGCACCAGGTCACATGACCTAAGCTACAAAAATCCCAAAACAAATAAATTCTTCTCTGAAACTACAATGCCCATAACTTTTATATTTGGCAAGTAGCATCACCTAGTGAACCTCTACTAAATTTGCCCAAATTGTGATCCTGCAGTATTATTTGACCCCACCGTATGGTCACATAATTTACTTATTTTTCACAGGAACCACTGTTTTGAGTATTGATATTTTGCATATGCCATCACCTATTGAACCACTACAAATGATGATCATGGGGTCCTAATCGATCTTGTGTTGGGGGGGGGTACACAGTTGACATCGATTTATAGTGTACAACTCTTTTCAAAAATCGTCTCGGAAACCACATTGCCCAGAGCTATTAAGCAAAGTGTTTTTTTATTGCCCGTTCAGTCTTTCAACTGCTGAGCGATCCTGGTCCTCTTATTTTAATCTGTGTTTATGTAAATCTCCATATAGCAACGAGGGGATTTGGTAGTTGTGGTGGTTGGAAAAACTAATTTCTGTTTTATTCATTTTCAGAAAAAAATTGTCCAACAACTCAGGATCACATGCACGGTACAGAAATGCAAGAGCAGGAGCCATAGAGACCTCAAGTTTTACCTCAATAGATTCAAACTTTGAACCTCTTTGTGTCTCAAGTCCTGGGAGGCAAAAGACAAAATCTCCAATTAAAAGGAGTAATATAATAACCAGTCCTGTGAAAAGTAGTCGTATTTCTCCTAGAAAGAGATATATCAGAGAAGATAGATGTAGAAATGGGAGTAATACATCTGCTAGTAAAGATTCAATTGAAAGAACTAACAGTCGTGATGATGTACATAAACGTGAAATAATTTCTAAGCAGTCACAAAGTCCTAAGAGAGCTTCAAAAGCTAAGGATAAGATTAGAAGTTCGGATAGAAGTAGAAATCACTGTCATACATTACCGAACAGTGAACAGAAGTCAAGGCACAAAAGAGTAAGCGGAGAAACTGACTTTGAAAGAGAACAGAATCAACGAAAAATAGATGCGAATAGAAACAAAGATAAGAATAGAGAAACTAAAAGAGATAGAGGAGCATATAAAGACAATTGTATAAGTGTAGGCAGAAGAGAGCCATGTGGAAGAATTAATTTGAATCATGCTGATGATCCAGAAGAGAATATAGACAGTGAGAGAGTAGAACGGAAACACTCCTGTCGTAAAAATGTATTTGATCTACGGGAAAAATTAAAATTGAAAAGATTGCAAGATCAGACAACAGGGGAAGTACTTGACGAAAATTCACAAAAACCTGTTAAAACTGTATCGATGCCACAGTTATCTTTGGCTAATTTACCAAATGGAAATGTACAAGATAGAGTAAATGTGATTCAACTCGCAACTTCTCATAGTGATATTAGTGCATTTACTAATAATAAATCACACTCCGTAATATCGGAACCTAAAGATAATGCAGATAAAAATAAGAGGGAGGCGAAGAAAATTGAAAAACAAGATGACTTACTTGCAGCAAAAGAGTTTCTGCAAAAGTTGAAATGTTCGATTAATAGCAGTGAATCAAGTTTGATGACCTCAAGTAGCAGAAAAGAGCAGGAAAAACCTTTCTCAAGGGCACTAATATCTTATTCTGACATGAGTTATGAAAATTCGGAATTAGAATGTAACGCCAGCATTTATAAAATAAAGGCAAATGAAAAAAATGTGTTATCAGCATCTGGAGTTTCTAGTCATAAATCTGCCTGTGAAACTTTTATTCAGAGTGGGATGAACACAGACTTCAAAGAAGTTTCTTGTGGCAAGTTTTCGAGGTCAAGAGATGTTAATGAACTATTGTTTTTGAATGAAAGAACTCTAGTCAATGAATCTTGTAATCTGGAAGTTGATAGCCACACCATGAATAAATCATTAGATACAAGTGAAAACAAGTTTGCTGATTTGAAGCAGATGAATTGTAAGAGTAGTAATCATATACATGAATCTGAAACAAAGGATTATGATACATCACCACGTGTAGATATAAATATTGAAAGACATTGCTCTGTAGACATCGAGGATAAACTTTACAATAGGATGTTGTTATCACCAGATACTAATAACACAAACAGTAGAAGCACAGACATTTGTGACAGCAAGACTCCAACAGAGTTTGATCTAGAATGTAGTATAAATCAGATGAATGCTTCAGCTGGAAGAGATGGTGCAATGTTTAAGTCAAACATTGAAACATCTGCAGGAATAACACAGGAACTTACGAAGTGTGAAAATAATAACGTAATTGCTTTAAGAACACCGCAGTTGGAAGTCATTGCAAGTAGCATTAAGCATAGCAAAGAAAAGTCAGTAGAAAATCCAGTGAAATGTTTTGAACAAACAAGAGATGATACTGATGATTCTAGTGTAAGTAATAAAATGACAGCAACTATGTTGAAAGGCACACTTGACACTGTAAGAAGGCGATCAGCTAGACTACTGTTACGATCAGATTCATCTGTAAGTATGTGTGAATCAAAATCTGAGACTAATAATGTCTTTGAATCTGAAATGGAAATGAACAAGTCTGAGGATAGTAAAGCTGTTGATCATGATTCAAGTACAATGGAAACAGAGCAAAACATGATGCCATCGAAGAATATTTCTAGCAGTACTGCACATCGATCATCTTCAGAAAAGAAAAAGAAACGGATCCGTAGGTGTGTAATATCAGAAACAATCTCCTGTGTTACTTCAGTTGATATGTCGGACAGTGTTTCAGAAGTGTTTCAAACTGATAGTCCTGATGAAAATTTGGATTTTAGAACTGAAGGAACAAAAACTTCAGAGGAAACTGGTATTTCTGAAAGTAGTTCATTGTTAAAGAACAGTATCTGTCATTATGAAAACTGTAAAATCAAAATGAGGCATTTGCATCCGAAGCTTCACAAGAATATAGAGAAATTGGAAGCGCCTATGAATAAAAATGAAAGCATGCAATGCAATCAAAGTTTGAATAGAAAATTAGTTGAACGAATTTCAGGAGTAAGTAATGAAAAAAATAGGGACATAAATATATCGTGTGATTCAAAAGATTTTGCTGAAAGTGAAATTTTAGTTCATAAAAACATACAGGCAGCGAAGACAACAATGTTAAATGTTTCTGCAAATGAAAGTGAACTTGACGTTATTTCATCATCCGATGATAGTGGTCATAGTCATGCATGTTCTAGTTCATCCACTGGGTCCGATTCAGATATATCAGAAGTAAGTGATGAAACTGATGGTATGCAGAAAGAACAAACTGTTTCATACAGAGATCAGTGTGAAACAATGGTGACAGATGATATATTTGAAGATAAACATGTGAAAGAAACTCAAATCAGTATGTCAGCAATAGAAACAATGGGACAGATTGAAAACAATACAAAACAAAGTGTTTCTACAGAACTTCACGCCAACAAGAAACGAGACTTATTTGAAGACTTGGGGACAGCCAATCTTATAGCAGAATATTCCGAAGAAAAAGAACATGTTAGTTCCAGAGAAATACCTACGGAACATTTTGCAGAAACGGTGCCATCTACAAACAGTTTCGTGGAAAATAAATTCTTTGATGCTGATAGCAAGATAACAAAAGATACAGAAGTCTGCAACAGAAGTGAAAATGACCATAACGTAATTGTAAATATTGATCAGAGTTGTTCCTCTATCATGCCAGTTATTGAAGGTTGTGAACTGGAAAAGGTTCATCCAACAAGAGGTGGTGAAGAAATGCTAAATATTTTAGAACTTCACAACTTGTTATCTTTAGAAAATGGCGAGAGAAAAAATATTAATGATAGAGTGGATGATCGAAGTTGTTCTGAAAAGGTTGTATCGGTCGAGACAACTTTGAAAATAGTAACTGATAATACAGAGAACAACAGCACATGTGAATTTAAAGAAGAAGATCTGATTACAATTGGAAATGGACAAACTACTAAAACTGTTATTGTGGCATGCAATAAAGAAGTTGGACTGAATGCTGTTATTGACGGAAGTGGTTTGGAAAATGTTAAGTTATATGAAAATAACAGAAAGCCTCACAGTATTGATTCATTGAAATGTGACAGTTCTACAAATGGAGAAAATGATGTTAGTACTAAAGAAGTATTTGAAGAAGATGCAGTAACGTTTGAAAACAAAATAATTAAGAAAAATGTCAGTAATGCTCAAATGTTGACATATGTTGAAAACGGAACATTACCTAATAAGAATAACATTGACAACTCAGCAAATGAATCAGAAGGAAGTTTTGGCTCAAATATAATGTCAGAAAGGACAGATTCTTCGATATCCACTGATGATTCTGATATCTCAGATTCAGATGACTCTTCAGAAAATTCTTATTCTGATGGTAGTTCATATTCATCATCTGATGAAAGTGGATCCGGGTCGTCGTGGGAGTCCTATAGTTCTGACTCTTATCCTGATGAAGCTCGTAATGACCAAATGACACGCAAAAAGACGACATTTGACAAAGAAAAAGTGAGTGAAATTGGAGGGACAACTGAAAGTTTGACAAAAGTAGACATTGGAATAAATCATATTGATAAAACTGAGAAAAACGGTGAAACAGAAGGTGCACACACCCTCATTACTGTTGATGTTGAAGGAAAAGATACTGTTTGTGTTGCAATGACTGTTGAAGGCAATAACTCAAATGAAGAAAGGACCTATAAAAAGGATTCAAATGATAATAAAGACAGCATAGAAGTAGGTGAAGTGGAAGATTCTGCCAGAAGAACGTCTCTGAATGGAAACTCAATTATTGTGCAAGAATCTGCAAGTGAAGCTATGTGTTTTATGGACGAACCTTTGAATAACCCATTGATGCAGAACTTTCCAGATAAAACCAGTGTTCAAAAATCTCCCAATAAAGTAAAATATATAGATTCTCCTGTAAAAATAGCAGCTGATAAAGTGAAAGATAAAACTTCCTTAGTAGAAGTCAGTAATGTAAGAGAGCTAGTAGAAGACAGAAATGCAAATGTAAAGTCCATTTGTAGTACAACTTCTATGTCTCCAAACAAACAGTTGCTAGACGAATTAAAATCTCCAGAAAATATTCCAAACCAAGTACCAAACAGATCCAATTTGCTACAGTGTTTGCTAAACTGTGTTCAGAAAGAGTTTGCCCATAAAGAAACATGCATTGATCAATCAGCTCAAAACAGAAACAAACTAAGTGACGGTGGTAGTAAAGGCGATTTTATTGATGTAAAGAATTTAGAAAAAGATCCAGTTAATGATTCAATTGCTGTTGCTGGGATAATGAATGATACTCAAACCAGTATTGTGGCTTCAAATGACACATTAAAAAGTAGTCAACATACTGTAATTGTTAATAAGTCTGTTGAGCATACTGAATCAGTAAAGCACTCTCAGGAAATGTGTGGAAATTTAAATGAGTATGTTTTAATAGAAACAGAAGCAAAGCCAGATGATAGAGAAGTTGAAGATAAATCTGTTGATAAAGAATATGAAGGAAATATTTTTGGTTGTGTTTTGTCTTCAACCGACGAATCTGAAGAGTCTGGTACTGAATCAGGTTCTCATCCTACTGATTGCTCTACTTGTTCATCTTACACAGACTCATCAACTGAAAGTGACAGTAATAGTTATGTGCTGTCTGAAAACGAATCCAGGAGTAAGAACACTTTCTGTGGAAAAGACAAAAATAGTACTGATATTGTTGCTTATGCCAAAGAAAAACAAATTAATAAAAATTCTTCAAGTCGAGATTTTATAACCGATAGTAATTGCAATGATGTAAAAAAAACAATTGAAACTGAGAAAGATAGAAGATTAGAGAATACAGTTGCAGCTGAAGCAAATATTGTAATGGAACTGTCACCCACAAAGAGTAACCCATATTGGATTGAAGATGAAATGCCAGCATTTTTGATCACTGAAGATTCATCAAAATTTATGAAAGCTAATGAAAAAAGGAAACCACTGAAATTGACAGCAATAAAATCACCAAAATCTGAAGAATCTAATTCTACTCCAGCTGTGAAATTTGTCTTCAGTCCCCAAAAACATTTAAATGTAAGCTCCAATAAGTCTCATTCAATTTCTGTTGTGAGAATGCCATCTTTAGGGGACATTACGTCTAGTGAGTTTACTGAAACAACATCTGATAAACAGTTGAAAAAGCAATTTACGATTGGTAACATGGACAGAACCGATGAAAGAAGCAATAAAGTTACTAGTATATTGACTGAAGGGCTGAAATCCCAATCAACTTGTGTAAATGAATATGTTGGACTAAAGAGAAACACGTGTAGCTCCAGAAATCTACTTGAAGAATCAACAGCATCAAGAGACAAACATAACATGTCAACAGAAAAGAAATGGACTAATAAAAGATGCATAGACAGCAATAAAATAAGCAACAAAATAACAGAGAACAATCAAAAAGGAAATGGACAAAATATTGTGAATAGTAATGGACAGAAAACTCTGTTGAAAAATGAAGACAGTTTTATTGAAAAGGCATTCGAATGTACGATCTCAGATAGTCTGGACAGACATGGAAAAAAGAAAACACCACTGAAAAACAAAGGAAATTCTTTAAAAACGAGATCCATTGTTAATCTAACAGATACACAGTCTTTGAGGAGAAGCCCAAGAAAGAAGCCCCATAATGTATCCGTTGTGACTCGAGGTAAAGAAGCAAAGATAATGAAACCTGCAGAAAAGGAGATGACTGTTACTAAAAGAACAAGCGTTAGAAAAAGTTCCTCGAGCTATGAAAAACAGAGTTCAATAAAGAATAAGATGCTAGATATTGATCTGAAAATTAGTAAATCAGAATCCAAAGTTAGCAGCAGCAGGTCAACAACTAAGCAAACCGATAAGACTGCAACATCTAAACACATAAAACATGAGACTAAGGAGACAAAGTCAAAAATAACTAGTAGTAAATATTGTGAGAACGATGAATATAAGCAAAACTTTAACAATAAGAAATCTGTTGAATCTCCTAATTTGTCTTTGGAAGCAAGTAGGGTAACATGTAAGACAAAGTCAAATGGACAAAGCTATGCAAAGGGGAAGATTAGTTTGTTTGAGAAAGGACATTTTCGTGATACAACTAAAGAATTCTCTGACAAAATAATGAAACTGAAAGTTGAGCAAAACATGTTAAAAACTCGACTTGCAAAAAGGCAGATGGAAGAAAAGGAATCATTGACAATGAGAATAACTTTACCAAAAGAATTAGATTTAAAATGCCAAAAAAAACCAAAGGAAAACATGTTGAAAGGTAAGGCTTCACTTCCGCGTTCTGGTACGAATAAACAATTGAAAGTTGCCTTGGCAGCCAATGGTCATCAAAGAATAAGACGTCAACATGTTGCATCGAAAACTGGATCTTTGAACAAGAAGGAAACAAAGACATTTGAGGAGAAGTTGAGTGAAGGATACATAGCAAAATGTGTACAAAAGGTTTCAAAGCATGGCTCTGAAGTATTGCCAGTCTCGCTGTCAGTAGAAACACTGAAGACATACACTATCCCAAAGTTATTAGTAGGTGGAAAAGAAATTCGTGAAAAATCAAAGACTGACAAAAACATTCCTACTAATAGAGGTGAATCTTCAGTGTCTATGAATAGCCCATCACATGAAGTAAGTACCAATGAAAAAAAGAGACACATAGAAAATATATGTAGTAATAAAAATGGAAAACGTGGTTGCAAGAACATTGTCCATAATCTGTACAGGGATGCAACAAAAGGTGCTAAACACTGTTCAGATAGCGACTCAGATTTAGGGGCATCCAGTGACATTGAAAGTGAATCTGAAGATAGTGATAGTCTTGTAAAAGCTATCTTTGGTAGCAGTGATTCCTCTGGAAATAACAATAATTCCATAACACTTGCTGATTTACGTAAGACAAGAAGTAGTGAAGATACTGATGATATTGTGATGGATAATCTGTTAGATGATAAAGTTAATGTGCCATGTCGTCGCGATTTGACAGACTTGATTGAAGTAGACAACAAAGCAATAGAAAAACAGAGACAGGAAGCTAGCAAGCTTGGAAAAGTGAAAGATAAACAAAACCAGAAAGGTAGAAAATATGTGACTGGTGTTCAAGATAACAGTTCTGAAATCAAGATGACTCGTGTTCAAGATAACAGAAACAATAAGATTGGTGATAAAGGAAGGAAATGTGTTAGCAATATTGTGAATGTTAACTCAACAAATTATTCTTTAAAACAGAATGAAAAAGATAACAATTTACAGACTTCTGATAATTATTCGTTGATACAAGAAGCTAGCAAACTTTGTAAATTGAAAGAAAAACAAAAACTGAAAGATAGAAAATATGTAGCTAGAGTTCAAGACAACTGTTCTGAATACAAGATTGGTGATAAAGATAGAAGCTATACTAGCAAGATTGTGAATGTCAATTTAAAAAGTGATTATATAAAACAGAATGATAAAGAGGAAAATTTAGAGACGTCTGATAATTTGTGCCAAAAAAATCATCTGAGTAAGCATGATAAAAGTGGCGAGAATGAAAACCGAAAATCTGTTACAGGTTCAAGAAAATCATCTAGAATCAAAGTCAAGGAGAGCCCTACGAAACGCCCTTCATGTACAAATAAGAATGGCAATAAGAGTAGTGATTCTAAAGATGGAGCAAATACTAATAAAATATTAAGACGATCTCGGTCGCCAAAAAAATCAGAATTGCCTCAAATTGAAGAAGTAAGATATTTTGAGATCTCTGATAAAAATCCAGTTTTGAGGAAAATCGTCAGTCCAAAAAAACCAAACAGCAACCATTACAATGGTGACAGTTATAACAACGATGTAATAGAACATAATGTTGTGAATACATGTGATGCCATTGATGTTGAGAAACCCATACAGTTGGACACAGCTCTAATGCCGATTATATTATTAGAGGAAAATACAATGGATGGTATTGACTATGATGATGATATGTCACTGGATATTGGCAGTGTAAATCAAATGAGAACAGAGGATAGTACATGTAATAAAGAACTGGCCGATAGAAAATTAGGTAAGAGAGTTGAAAACAATGCTATATGTACATCAAACAAGGAAAAGGCAACTAATGAATGCATTGAGGAAGGACAGTTGAGTGACTCGGATACTGGTACTGAAACAGATAAATTGATGGATAGAAAGGCAGGAGTAATATTCCAAATGTGTAATGAAATGACTCCTAAGAAAACAAAAGTTGCAACTGGTCTAATTAACGATAGACATAAATTTAGTCCAATTCAGTTCCCACATTCTCCGGACACAAAATCAAGTTATGGTGAAGACTCCTCAGGTCAATGTGATGATAGAAAACTGCATGAGTTAAATGATAGAAAGCATCGGAAAAGATACAGGAATGATTCCGATACATGTAGCGATATCAGCACTCCCCAGAGACAGAGGCATAGAGGGAATCGTGAATTCTCGTCTGATAGAAAACAACGTACATGTAGATCAACTGAAAGATCAAATAGTCCAAGAACAGGTAGACGAAAAACTGATGGGCGGTCACAGATTCATGCACACAGAAGAACACCATCACCGAGGCGAAGAACCAGAAGATCTGTCTCCCATTCAAAACATAGATTCAGACATCGTTCTCGATCAAAGTCATCGTCACACAGAGAACGAAGAAGAAGATTAAGATCTATTACACCTGTAAAATATAGAGAAAGTGATAGGGACAGACAAGTAAATAGAGGACATAATAAATACAGGAATTATTCAGAATCGGGTTCACTAAGACAGCACAGAAGAAAGAGATATTGTTCTGATGAGAGATCACCTAGTGTTGACAGTAATTGCCAAGAAAGAAGACATCGATATACTCGCAATTCTTCAACAAAAATAACTCGTGAAAAGAAAAGATCTCCAAGATATGCAGCTGACGACGATTCATTTTCTTCTGATTGCAGTAGCAGCAAGGAAACAAAAGGAATAAGCAGATCTCAAAGCAGAGAGGACGAAAGTTCTGACACAGAAAATCCAAGATTTTCAAAACGCCATTCAGAAAAGTCCAGAACAATTGAAGCTGACTTGAAATATAAGGAAAACTCCCTAAGAAATAGTGATACAAAACAAACAAGAGGGAATTCAAGCTACACATTTGGAGATAATAGCAGATCTAGGGTTCGGTCACATGAACGAAAGCGTAAACGATATAGATCAGAGTCTGTGTCTGATGTGGAGTTGAATGTAGCTGAAATTGTGGGTTCAAAAAATAGCAAGACAAAACACAAACACAAAATGTCTGAAAGAGATAGTCCAGATCGGAAACGATCAAGAGTTGATAAAAGTGATGCTAAATCAAAATGCAGAGTGATAAATTAAGGAACAGCCAACAAATAAAAGGTTGGAATTGATATATGATTAATATTATTGTGCGGTAAGTGTATTGTTGTTGGAATTGGAATGAGAACTAGTATAGTTATATGAAACATATCCACTTCATCAATTACTGTAATTTTTAATGATAAACATGTTTATAAATGCATTTTCTTGATTACTGGTACCATTAGTCTAAGAAGGGTTCATATACATTGTACTGGGTTTACCATTGCGTTTGTATTAAATTGATACTGTTGTAGATACAATGTAGCAGATAATGTTGTTAATTTATTGAAGATACAGTATTAGTTTGTGGATATTTTTAAAATAGATAGTCTTTATGTTATTTGATTCTGTGTCTGTTTTATTGACATGTATATACAATGGCAAATAGCAGTCAGTTGTCGTTCTTAACTAGATGGCGCCACCTGACCCGGTCCCGATACATTTGGAGTGATTCGGATTTTATCGTACTTTCCTTAGAAAACA
This sequence comes from Archivesica marissinica, assembly GCA_014843695.1. NCBI lineage: Eukaryota > Metazoa > Mollusca > Bivalvia > Venerida > Vesicomyidae > Archivesica > Archivesica marissinica. The sequence continues at coordinate 28,223,027 of CM026387.1, forward strand.
ATGTAAACACGCTCATACATAATAACACAAAATAATAGATAATTATGCCATCAACCTGCTGCTGTGTACCCCAGTGTCATTTAAGAGGAGGACATGAGTTTCCGAAAGATTATGATAGGCGTTCCAAGTGGGTGAACGCGATTAGAAGGATAGACGAATCTTTCAAAGATTGGCAGCCTTCGAAGATGTAAGCCTTTTTTTTCAACCACCCAACTGAATAATGACATCAACCACGCGTTTTGACCCTAACCCTGGGCGGAGCAAGTGATGAAGGCGTTCTTTATGCGTGGTTGATACTATATTCTGATCGGCTGGTTGAGATAAAGATTTTACGCTTCGACGACTGCAGTCCATTTCAGAGCTGATGATTACGTTCAACAGACCATCGATGGTATGTTTAAGCGCTTGTTGAGTTTTTAAGAAAAGCTTGAGAATGAAAAAGAGTAGCATTGAGCAGAACTAGAGTCCTGCTTCATTGTCATTACACCGTCGTAGAGGCGTTAGTACGGGCGAAATACTGATTTCGGTATCAGTCGTAATCAATTAGATTGTTCTGAAAAAGACAAAACAAAAAAAACATAATTAGGATATGATTCGAACCCGGGTCTCCCATGTCACAGATCAACGCTCTAACCACACGGCCATTTCGACATTTATGTATTTATGGACACAGTTATCGTATATAATAGCGTATGGTAGCCGTAAAGTTGTTTATTTTTCCCGGTTATACAATTTTAATTCTGTTAGGTGTTGCAATTCGGGTGGAATACATATTCTTGACCATTTTTAACGTCAACTACAAGGATTTTTTTTACATATCGTTTTATCGACCATTGCATTAACTTAGCACTGTCGGACCTGACCCGTGTTTACGGTTCACAGGATCGCCGCATTTCTCGGTCTTTATTGCTTATTACGCTAAAATCTGAAGCAAAATTAATACCTTTCAACCAAATCCATTTTCCTTCCTGTCTGCTTTGCATTTCTCTTCTTTAATTCCGATTTTAACTGTGGTATTGTCATAAGACCGAACTTCGATGCCATGTTAATGATGTTTATTCTGCGAGAATTCCAGGACCGGGTACAGTGGCGCCCCTAGCGGCTGCCAAGAAAGATAACTGACTGCTATTTGCCATTGAGCAATTTTGAGAGGGCTATTCCAACAACTTCAATCTCAATTATATCTTTCAGTCGAATTATGTTTTCAATATTAATCGAATGAACATTAAATGCAATATTGTTACTAGTGAAATACATGTAGAATGTCTCGTTTAGATGATGGCTCGAGTCTGAAAACGTTTACATTTACAATATTTAGAACTGTAGTGGCTGGGAACCATAGGTGTATAGCAGCGACAATAACATGTGTTATTCCACTGCTTTCAACTACAGGAATAACACATTTTATTTCACTGAGTCTGCCCCGTGGTTGAGTTGTTATGGTCGCTGACTTGTATACCACTGTAACCTATCATCACTGATGATCGCGGGTTCGACCCTGTTCAGGCCGTGTCTCGTTATATGAAAAAGTTGGCAGTTTCTTACGTAGGTTGGTGCACCAAGTATTAGTTAGTTTATACAAATTTATGTTATTGTGAAACAAGTTCTTATAACTTATAGTAATCACTCTCGAGACCTCATTCCTGATGGAATCCATAGCCACGAGGGAGAGAGAGAGAAGAGCAATGTGGAATTTGAATGCCTTGCTTAAGGACACAATCGTAATGGCTCCAGTGGGGCCAAAACTCTGGGTCTTTCGCACCTGAAGCGAACTGGCTACCACTGCGCTATCACGACTTCCAAGTATTTGTCAACCGCTGGAGCCTGCCCAGAAAAGGTGTTGTTGGGTGAACTGCCTGCCAACAACATAGCCCGAATGGTGCTGACGAAGGCAAAAACCCGAATAAACAAACACAATTTATTTCATTAATGAATGTTTATAATTTCATTGTAACATGCATAAAATAAAACTATGTTATTTATAAAGACTACTCTATACTTTCTATCCATATTTCCCAAACGTAATTGATCAGGTTCCTTTTCTTATTTGCTAGACGATAGTAGTAGTAGTAGTTTTTATTTATTTATAATTTCCACCACATAAATGCATCTGGGCGAATACATATTTCTAAAAAGATTAAAGCGACATCACATTGGAAAAAGCAACTAAAATGCAGTTTTTCATGTATAAATGCATTGCTACTACAAATTCTTCTGAATACACCAGAGCACTTACATTGAATCAGTGTTTTTATGGTCTACAAGCTTTCAAAATTGAAAGTAGAATTTCATATAGAGGTCATCCATGCTCCTGAATTGACATTTGTTTGTAATCGGAGTCTATACTAAGCGGTATCGACCCTATTTACATTATTTTGCTGTCAACAAACCACGTATGCAACGTTTGTTTATTAGTTGAAATACTCAATTTTTGATGCAAATATATGATGCTACATTCTGTAGAAATTTGCGTTTTCACTGATGTAGTGTCGCTTTAAAGAACGTACAAACGGAAAATTATGCTACACTTTTTATTTCTATTTGTTGTTTTTTTGTTGGCTATATGGGCTGTTGTCCTACTCAAGATATATTCAGATCACATACATGTATCTCTGGCGTTCACTGGGACAGTATGTCTGTGTCAGTCAATGATTACACATACATGTATCTCTGGCGTTCACTGGGACAGTATGTATGTGTCAGTCAATGATTACACATACATGTATCTCTGGCGTTCACTGGGACAGTATGTCTGTGTCAGTCAATGATTACACATACATGTATCTCTGGCGTTCACTGGGACAGTATGTCTGTGTCAGTCAATGATTACACATACATGTATCTCTGGCGTGCACTGGGACAGTATGTATGTGTCAGTCAATGATTACACATACATGTATCTCTGGCGTTCACTGGGACAGTATGTCTGTGTCAGTCAATGATTACACATACATGTATCTCTGGCGTTCACTGGGACAGTATGTCTGTGTCAGTCAATGATTACACATACATGTATCTCTGGCGTTCACTGGGACAGTATGTCTGTGTCAGTCAATGATTACACATACATGTATCTCTGGCGTTCACTGGGACAGTATGTCTGTGTCAGTCAATGATTACACATACATGTATCTCTGGCGTTCACTGGGACAGTATGTCTGTGTCAGTCAATGATTACACATACATGTATCTCTGGCGTTCACTGGGACAGTATGTCTGTGTCAGTCAATGATTACACATACATGTATCTCTGGCGTTCACTGGGACAGTATGTCTGTGTCAGTCAATGATTACACATACATGTATCTCTGGCGTTCACTGGGACAGTATGTCTGTGTCAGTCAATGATTACACATACATGTATCTCTGGCGTTCACTGGGACAGTATGTCTGTGTCAGTCAATGATTACACATACATGTATCTCTGGCGTTCACTGGGACAGTATGTCTGTGTCAGTCAATGATTACACATACATGTATCTCTGGCGTTCACTGGGACAGTATGTCTGTGTCAGTCAATGATTACACATACATGTATCTCTGGCGTTCACTGGGACAGTATGTCTGTGTCAGTCAATGATTACACATACATGTATCTCTGGCGTTCACTGGGACAGTATGTATGTGTCAGTCAATGATTTCGGAGGTACACAGATTTAATTTATTTAACCAGTGATCATTTAAAATAGTCGTGTGTTTTATATATTTCTATTATTAATATAGTATTGTAGTGTGTTGCATTCTATTTTAATGTTATTTTTAGGCCCCTAGGTAACCCCGTTTATTTCCAAAGCATATATACACATGATGATTGGGCTTATTTACCTTCGGCGAACCATGTGGGCGAGCATAACATACATATCAAACATAATGGTCGTTTTATACGTTTAAAAAATAGAATGAAATGTTTCCGTATCGGCTAGTTTTAAATGCTAGTTGCACCAAACAATGTATCTATGCTCAGGAATTTTGTGAGAGAGAGATTTTGGGGGGGAAGTGGGAAAGATGTTTGGTCTTTTCTATTGATTTGCTCTTGAACGATTTCTTCCCGTTTAAGGACAGAAATCCAGGACTGGTATCTACTTTGTCCTGTGTAGGTTTGGGCAAGGTCACATTTCCCAACACTGTACAGCTAAAACGTTCCGTATATATACAATTAAAACTATGTACACCCACTAGCTGTCTACGCTGAGGACAGAGGGGCTGCTACCTGTGCGTGGAGGGCAGCCTTGAATACCTCGATGTCCGATGTGTCAATGATGCTTGTTGGCAGTTTGTTCCAGTCATGTATGTTTCTCGGGGAAAGGACTGCTTGTACACTGACATGTTGGTGTAAAGTTGGAATAGCCGTTGGGAGCCCATTGTTCGCCGATCGTTGGGTCTGACTATCTGTGCTACATCTGGGATATCTACTAGGCTGTGTGTGATTTTGAATATCGTGGTGAGACGTAGTATATTTCGGCTGTCTTGCAATTTATTGGTGTTTTGTAAATTGTTGCTCCTTATTCAAAATTGGACCATTTAATATTATGCTTTAAAGTTTTCTAATTTATCATTCCTTAGGGCTATTTCTTTTTCTATGGCTATTATTATAGACAGATAGTTTTTGAATTGTTCAAATCGTGGTATGATTTTTTTCTATATTTCATTCTAAAGAGGAACAATTTACACAAGATGAAAATGATTAAATAATTGACTATATATTATTTCGTTTTACATGTAGTGCTCTACCGAAACAACTATCTTCTAGATTAAATTTGAAGTCAATCGTTTTTGTATGTAACAATGTTTGTTTTAATTTGTGAATGGGTACATTCCCAAAACAGATGCCCAATAGTTTCTACTCCCATACAACAAAAATCACATACTTGATCACATGTTGATGATAATTTACATCTGTATAGGTATTTGTTTGTAGGTAATAATCTCATTAAGTATTTGTATTGAAAACATCTTAAAGTTATATCAATTGTAGTCTCATATGACAAGGTATATATTTGTTTCCAGTTCAGATATTTATGTTCAAACTTTGCTTTCCATTTTGCTTCAGTTGATACATTTTCTGTGGGCATGACTTTAATTTGAATTTTGTATAAAAGTTGATTAGAAAGACATTTAGATAGATTTAGTTTATCCTTTATGCGGTTTGTATGGATATCTCCATTCAATTTTTCGGTTATGTTCTTGGAAATACTTCTTATTAGTTGATGATATTTTAATGTTATGATGGAGAGAATTGCTCTGATGTCCACTAATGTGCAGACATGATTTTCCTCCGTTTTTTAGCGGAAATCCGCTTTTTCGTCGACCTCGTTCCGATATTTTTTTCTTTTTCCTATTTTCGTTTACGTTCCGCTATTTTCGGAACATTTCCGTTGTTTATTTTCGTTAATAACCATTTCGTTTAAAAGCGGATAATAGGATATCCTCGGATAATATCCATTGCAAGATGTCGTCCTCTAAGTGTTGTAGATAGAAGTGTAGATCTTTCAAAAATCGAGAATGGTTTGAGAAATTCATGGCGATGGGAATGGTTAGAAAAGAAGGTTGATGACGAATACCTCGGTACCTATATCAGGAAGCTAAATGTAAGGGGGCTAGCTACTTGCGAATTGTGCCGAAAAGACCTGAATTACGCAGGCCGAGGTTGGAAAAGCCTGGAACAACATGTGTTCAAAAAGCTGCACCGAGATAATGTGAAGGTGCGGCGTACCAATTATAGTCTGTCTGGTACGATTTTCAGCATTTAGGCATGCAGCATGGACCTGTTCAATAGAAAGTTATGCATTTCATATATTAAAAGACAACATTTACTTACTAAACTTCTTCATATAAACTTTTCAAATATAGACCTTTAAAATGCACCAGAATGCAGGATTTGAAGTAGTCATTTTAAAAATTTCTTGGGGGTAATCCCCCAAGCCCTCCTTAAAGAAGGGGTAACCCCTCCCGCACCCACCCCGCTCGCCACTTTGCGACTCGTTATTTTCAGCTTTTTTGGTTTCACCCCACAATCATGTCTGAATGTGTGAGGAAACCGGAGTACCCGGAGATAACCCACCTGTCCGATCTGGCGACCACCGTACCATCCCTTCAGTCTTCTCCGTCCAAGGTTCGGACCCGGGTTGCATTGGTGAGAAGCGAGTGCTCTAACCACCGCGCTAATCGCACAGCCTATTTTGTTTAACTAGTAAACACACAACGTATAATACACATGCTGACAATTATATAATCTAGCTCAAACAGCATGCATTAAACAACACGTGTATGCGGGACCAATGCATATAACATGATAACATGTCTTGGTACAGATTTACCGTTATATCTCGCTCTGCACCCTAGGCATCATTCATTGTTTTTGGACAAGTCTGACTTTATGATGATAAGTTCATCATCATCATCATCATCGTCTTCTTCTTCTTCAGTGATTTTGACACTCTTCATTGTGTATCTTATCAATTAATAAATACTATGCATGGCAGCAGGCAGAGGAACCCAAGTAAACTAATCTTTGTACATATAAAAGTGTCTATTTGTACATGTACAAAGGCTAAGAACATTCATTCATTTATTAGCAAACGGCAAAACATTGCCTTTGGCCATTTACAATGTGATTAATAAATATGGCCAAGACACATATATACATTACAAAATGTCATATAAATACATCTATCATCAGAATGTCCACATTCATAATTATGACATATAAACCTTCAATCAATTAGAAGCAGATATATCATCCATGGCTTGATTTCTTATTTTCATAGATTCGTGTATATATTTGGTAGTTTTGTACATAACTTTCTTATTTTCTGTGCACATAATATGTGTCAACTTCTGTACAGAAGGCCAAGCATTGTGTTTGTAAAATACTGTGTACGAGTATCAGCATATCTGGGACAACACAACAAAAATGATATTCAGATTCTATAACATTTCTAGTACATAGTTTACATATACGATCTTGTCTGTCATTTCTGGTATATCTACCAAATTCTATTTCAAGATTATGAGAAGTTATTCTAAAACGTGTTAGTTCTTTTCTTAAAGCATTGCTTACTATAATATCAAGGTATCGTTCATAACCAAACTCGGTTTTAAATTGTCTATAATTATCAAGTTTGGAGACTGTGTTCATATCAGTGTTCCATTCTTGAAGATATTGGTCACGTATACGTTTCTTAAACATAGGCATATAGCTTAAAGTTTGATCAAAATTGTTACAAACTCGTCCAAATCCTAATCTATTAAATTATTAATACAGTCAAACCTGTGTTAAGCAGCTAGCCAAGGGAATCACAGAAAATGGCTGCTTAGCACAGGTGGCTGCTTAATAGAGGTCAAATGTATAATAAAACAGCATATTGGGAATCTGGCTGCTTAATACAGGTTGGCTGTTTAATGGAGGTGACCACTAACACAGGTTTGACTGTTAGCCCAACTTATGTTGTTTGTACTATTGCCGCGCCACTAATATGTGTTTACAAAATCTCAGATGCAGCTTGCCTATTTCTTTAAAGTTATATGCGCCCCCACACTTCTGAACCATACAATATTATAGGTACAACCATTGAACCAAAAAGTGATCATTTAGTTTTAATATCTAGATTAACTCTGCCAAAAATGGATAGAAGACTATTATACGCATTTAATGCCTGTTCGGACAAAGTCTTAGCAGTATTTAACATGTTTCCCATATAGGAAAAATGTATCAACAATTTCCACCAGTTCATTGTTAATAAACTATTGTATATTATGTCTTGTTTCTTTTTTCAAAGATACATATTATAGTTTTGTTAAAACGATCTGTGGAAGGCATCCAAAGTGGTCATGTCGACGGTGATTTGAACGAGATCATGGAGTGTTATGTGATGATGATGTGTTTGTAGAAACTGGTTTCCTCGCGCATACATGTATCGCCATAAGCCCCGTTTTCGTTCCCCATCTTTTTGAAGTAGCTGTCAGTAACGGGTGCTTGAAAGGAATATGTAACCATACCAGCAGGTTGCTTTCTCCTCAATCCTACATGTCTGTATATATTATTTATACTTGACTATACTTATTCAAAGAAATATATATTGTTTAAACTAACAGGTGGTTGGCTGATGTGGTACACGCTAGAAGTGTCAAACAGGAAAATGCACAAACACAGGATACATATTCACATTTTATGTCGAAATAATTATATAAATGTTGATGTTTTCATTAATCTCAGTTGTGTGTATCATATAACACCCACTAGCCTGGGAACAGGCGTCGATATAGTTTGCCTGGTCAGTCAAATAAATATATTTTAACACCGAGACTTAATTGGGCCGTACGTATTAAGTTTCTGATCATGTCATTTTGCCAGAAGTTAAAAAGTGAAAAGTCGACAGACTGGAACCCAGGCTAAACACTCGCCGTAAGCAGACATATATGTTTAATTTTGCAACAGGAAAACTGCTAGTCTGTTTAGCAAGGTCACATGACAGTCATGTGAAAATGCCGGAACACTCATATTATGTAACAGGTGCGTGTCGATGGCGCCATGTTGATTTCACATCAGTGAAAAAGTTTTAGTGTAGATGCTATGCAGTCCGAGTTTAGTTACGCGCATTAGATGCAAGAATGATCACTTTACGAAGTAATTTATTTCATCCGCTGTAAAAGACACTGACTACTAGTTAGTCACCGACAATCATTAGAGGATCAAAACGGGATAAGTGCATGACATACACTTCTATCCGCTCCAAAGTGGGTCGTCCGTGGTCCAGTGGTAGAGCATCGGATTTGGAATCGAATGGTCCCGGGTTTGATACTCGTTCAGGCCACGTATGTAGTGTCATTAGCACCTCACACACATTGCTTAGTACTGGTTAACCACTTAGGTCGGCTATAAGGCTGCCCAGGAAAACATGTATAGGACCCCGCAAGGGGTTTGACATTAATGGAACATACATACAATTAAATAAATATAAATTGACGAAGCTTGTTTGGCAATCGTTGTAAAATAAATCAAGTTTATATAATTATGATAAATTATATTCAACAGGTCGCGGCTATTTCGTAGCAGATAATCTTATTAATCAATATAATATAGGGTTAATTACTATTTTATTACCATACCATTAGATCATAAATTAATCTGTAAATTTGAACGAGTTTTAAGTAAGTGTAAAAGACCAATTTAGTATCAGACACGTACGCTGTATAAATATTGAATTATACTTGGAAAGTTTAAACAAGCTGGACAATTTCGTATTTTATATTAATTTTCTTAACGTCCCTGATTTACGTTTTCTTCCATATATGCACCCTAATTGGTAAACTTGAACGATATTTAGATAAATTTAGATAAGTGTAAAGGACAAATTCCATATCAGACATAGCGTAATGGTGACTTATGACGTATACATTATTTTTTTAAAAGTCCTATAAATGTGCTTTTTTCAGGAACAATGAAACTACATTAATGGATATGACAAATTATCGTTTTACAACAAGTCGTGTGTTTACAATTTATTTAAATCGACACTATTATCTGAATAGAGGATGGTTTTGGTGTGTTTTACATTTATTTATCGTCGCTACCGGTTGCCCATATGAGCGACGCCTCCTGAAGAGATTAGTGATTTTTGGAGGATAGTGCATGATACAGTCAGAGACCAATTCCAGAAACTCCTGGTTCTTTTACGTGCACGGTGTAAAGCACCGACACGAGACCTCGATTTAACGTCCCATCTGAAAGACTTAATTTTATTAGGGTCAGACCGGGGATCGAACCTGCGATCCCTGGATTACCAGTCCAGCGTGTTACCACTGGACTACAGATCCGTCTGTATTATTTTGGTACACATACCAGATATTTAAAGAATATAATATCCAATGACTGTGATTTAAACAATCCAAATACTCGCGCAGAAATGAATAAAAAATAGCACCGCCGTATACGCGAATTGTTTATCAACAAACAAATGTAAACATAACTACAACAATAAGCTACATCAACAATAAGTTATTCGGTCATTTTACGGATGGCATGGTATTTATGACGGTAATTTTAACAATGATGATGATAATACGTGTTTGTTTATTATAGTGTCACCCCTATTTAAAGAGCCGGCCATTTCTGACTTATTAGACACCCTTTTTAAATGAACATCAGTACTTCCCGAATCCTATGCTTGTATGCCAGGCTGGTAGGCAATCGGTAACCAATATTAAACTAGCTGGCGGCTCACCAACCGGCCATATCAGAACGAACCCCTGACGAGATTCGAACCTTCGACCTCCCGCCCCGTAGGCGGACGCCTTGACCACGGAGATGGAGATAATAACAACATCGATAACAACATCGCACTATTATTATCATTTTTGAGTCCCTCATTATATAGGTAACCCCGTTTATTTCCATTTTTTATTAACAATATTACATTCAATTTTAACAAATAGTTCACGTGAACATGAAGTATATAACAAATATGTTCTTTATATCTTGAAATGGAGGCAAGATAACAATACATAGCATCTGTTCAAAGTTACTCAACATTTTGGTTCCTTGTTCGCCACATTATATGAAATTATTCACGTTTACCAACGTTACTCTATTCTAGTCCATCTTTATTCATGCCATCAGTATAATGAGTTTGCTCTATGCCTTCTATTCATGTTTTGAACGTAATATTCGTGATTATCATCTGCGTACCTATATACAAGCGCAGTTTACACAATATCTTCATTCGAGGCATATTTTGACAGCAGTGAGGAACTTTCTAGTTATATATGGTTATTCCCAGCCCAGATCAATACATGATATACGACTCATTAAACAAGGCTGTTTTTCATCGATCTTCAACTGAATTTTGATAGTAATCTTGAATAATTATTTATTACTTAAGACACTTTCAATATGCTTTTACTTTAAAGTATGTTAGTATTTTCCAGGTTTATCAAGATCCGTCCAAAACGTTCAACCTGGATCGGATCCACTTACGTTCTATATTGTGCTTCCTACCATCAGTGTTTAATGATTGAGAATTCGAAGGACATAATTGAGCCAGGACTATAATAACAACTTAAGACAGAGTGTTGTTAATGATTAAGAGCGTGATATTGTACATACGAGTTGGAACTAGTCTATAGATGTTAACCAGTTTTATCGTTATGCTAGTCCCCGGGAAGGTCGCGGGGCAGCAAAGAAGGCCTTTTCACACTGGATAGTTTGCGTGGATTCTTTCTACTCCCCCCTTCACAAAAAAGAAATAATAGAAAAAGATGAGGAGATTATACTTCATGTATAATTAGGGGAGTGGGTTGGAGCAGCCGGCACTACAGTTTAGTATTTACTTGATTTTCTGAGGGATTGGCTTACGCTAGAACATATGGTGTAACATCGTAGACATATTTATTCCACGAGAATTTTAATCATTCGCACTCGGGTTACTTTGGGAGCATGTACAAGATATTTGCTACCAATGCATACATTATAAATATTGAATGCTGTCAAATACAAATGCCTGAATCCTATTTTGTTTCTTTATTGTATTTGTAGTTGGTAGGAACATGGGATAAGTGAATAATTGATTTACTCACGATGCAGAGTGAGTAAGTTACCTTAAATGTGAAACGAAATATAAAAGATAACGATGACGAATGGAGTACATCGCACTATTATAATAAAGTTCGGTAACCTGAGAATAACTGTAAATGGGCAGCTAGCTCGTTAATGATCACAACAGTTACTGTGCACAATCAATGTAGAATTCATATAAATCACCCTCGTCGTCGTCGTCGTCGTCGTCATGAACAGCAACGCCACCACCACCACCACCACCATCGTAGCTATCTTCATCAAGATGATTAACCATACAATAACATTAAATCGCCATAATTAGTTGGTTTCATATTAGTCAATGTACTTTATTACATTACTATATTCCACAATTCTATTTAGGTTAAAGCGACCTCGGTTAATTAATTCAGGTGAAAGTGTACCCCTGTAATTCGATATTTAGTTAAGTATGTAAGCATTTGAAATACAAATGAAAATATTTGGTTTATTATGCCATCTATACTATACGATATTGATTTAGTAATTCTACCATTTATAAAGTTAAATCTCTTGTAAATGTTATATATATGCACTTGAACGACGAGAGTTTGAACATGAGTACGCCATAAATGTATGATATGTATGCAATAGCCACTGTATTTTTCTTCCTTTGCTTGGCTGGACCTCTTATTTTCCCAGTAGTTTTGTTAGCAACGGACCTGGGTTATCTCCAGACGATTAATATAAAATTGCTGAACGCAACACATGGTTCATATATATATATACTTATTAATTATTATATGCAATTAGGTTTGTTGATGGTATATGAGTATATAATACCGGTCAGGGGTGATATTCCCCGACCGTAGGTGTTATTTCATCATTTTACCCTGTCGACTGCCTCAAATTGAGTATTCACGAGGTCTCGTGTCGGTGCTTTACACCGTGCACGTAAAAGAACCAGAGGAGATTCTGGAGTCTATTATCCTTCAAAAATCTAAAATGACAAATCTCTTCAGGAGGCGTCGCTCATATGGGCAACCGGTAGCGACGATAAATAAACGTAAAACACACAAACAAGTGAAAAGGCGTAATCTGGCGTGAACTCCATCCGTCGTAATCCACGTTGGCGTAAAACTCGCCTGGCGTGAAATCCATCCGGCGTAATTCACGCTGGCGTAAAACTCGCCTGGAGTAATCTGGCGTGAAATCCATCCGGCGTAATCCACGTTGGCGTAAAACTCGCCTGGCGTAATCTGGCGTGAAATCCATCCGGCTTAATCCACGTTGGCGTAAAACTCGCCTGGCGTAATCTGGCGTTAAATCCATCCGGCGTAATCCACGCTGGCGTAACATGGCGGAGAAATTACGCCACGCTCAAGCAGAATATTGACAAATAAAACATGTTTATGTATATAAAAATGTTTCAACTTAAACTAAAACGCATACAAGAACTACATTTGTAACTAAATTACATATGTGCATGCACGTAAATTAAGATCATGCTCTAAATGTAGTAGCTGTCACTTTTGACAGTACACATAACATAAACATAACATAATATATATTTTATTAGGCATTAAATGGTACAAAACACATCTATAGCCAACAAAATTAACACATATGTAAAGTGCAAAGACAATTTACAGAGAAGTTTAAATAATATTATGTTCTCCCTTGTTTTCTATTATAATTATAACTATATGATGAGCTTTAAAGCAAAAAACTATTAATATTTCATATGAGTACACAAACCAAGCCCTAAACGATACTCTGATTATATGACTCTGATTATGTGACGTCACTCCCAATCTCATAGCCTGGGTTCCAGTCTGTCGATTTTTCACTTTTTAACTTCTAGCCAAATGACTTGTTGATATGTTCAGAAACTCAATACGGCCCAATTAATAGTCTCGGTGTTAAAATATATTTATTTGACTGACCAGGCAAAATATATCGACGCTTGTTCCCAGTCTACCAATCTCACACTCATAAAAAAACGTAAAACACACACAGGTTAACACAAATATACAATCAAGGTATTCATGGCCACTAACAATTAAGTTAATACACTCTTCGAAGCTTAAAATATAAAAGGAGTCACAAGGTATCTGCGCACAATTTCTCAATTTGCCAAAGATCATATCCCAAATTTCGGTGAACAGAAATAAACATTTCCCCACCCTATCAATTCTAACCTGAATGTAAATAATATACAGGCCAGGTGCCACCGCGTTACACAGCATTATACAGCATTACACAAGTTTTACGATGATGCTAACCAACATTTTAAAATTCTTAATGTACTTGCACATTGTTGAACAATTCATAATCATCATCATCATCTTTTTTCTTCAGTGATTTTGACACTCTTCATTGTGTATCTTATCAATTAATAAATACTATGCATGGCAGCAAGCAGAGGAACCCAAGTAAACTAATCTTTGTACATATAAAAGTGTCTATTTGTACATGTACAAAGGCTAAGAACATTCATTCATTTATTAGCAAACGGCAAAACATTGCCTTTGGCCATTTATAATGTGATTAATAAATATGGCCAAGACACATATATACATTACAAAATGACATATAAATACAAATTCATCAGAATGTCCACATTCATAATTATGACATATAAACCTTCAATCAATTAGAAGCAGATAGATCATCCATGGCTTGATTTCTTATTTTCATAGATTCGTGTATATATTTGGTAGTTTTGTACATAACTTTCTTATTTTCTGTGCACATAATATGTGTCAACTTCTGTACAGAAGGCCAAGCATTGTGTTTGTAAAATACTGTGTACGAGTATCAGCATATCTGGGACAACACAACAAAAATGATATTCAGATTCTATAACATTTCTAGTACATAGTTTACATATACGATCTTGTCTGTCATTTCTGGTATATCTACCAAATTCTATTTCAAGATTATGAGAAGTTATTCTAAAACGTGTTAGTTCTTTTCTTAAAGCATTGCTTACTATAATATCAAGGTATCGTTCATAACCAAACTCGGTTTTAAATTGTCTATAATTATCAAGTTTGGAGACTGTGTTAATATCAGTGTTCCATTCTTGAAGATATTGGTCACGTATACGTTTCTTAAACATAGGCATATAGCTTAAAGTTTGATCAAAATTGTTACAAACTCGTCCAAATCCTAATCTATTAAATTATTAATACAGTCAAACCTGTGTTAAGCAGCCAGCCAAGGGAATCACAGAAAATGGCTGCTTAGCACAGGTGGCTGCTTAATAGAGGTCAAATGTATAATAAAACAGCATATTGGGAATCTGGCTGCTTAATACAGGTTGGCTGTTTAATGGAGGTGACCACTAACACAGGTTTGACTGTTAGCCCAACTTATGTTGTTTGTACTATTGCCGCGCCACTAATATGTGTTTACAAAATCTCAGATGCAGCTTGCCTATTTCTTTAAAGTTATATGTGCCCCCACACTTCTGAACCATACAATATTATAGGTACAACCATTGAACCAAAAAGTGATCATTTAGTTTTAATATCTAGATTAACTCTTCCAAAAATGGATAGAAGACTATTATACGCATTTAATGCCTGTTCGGACAAAGTCTTAGCAGTATTTAACATGTTTCCCATATAGGAAAAATGTATCAACAATTTCCACCAGTTCATTGTTAATAAACTATTGTATATTATGTCTTGTTTCTTTTTTCAAAGATACATATTTTAGTTTTGTTAAAACGATCTATGGAAGGCATCCAAAGTGGTCATGTCGACGGTGATTTGAACGAGATCATGGAGTGTTATGTGATGATGATGTGTTTGTAGAAACTGGTTTCCTCGCGCATACATGTATCGCCATAAGCCCCGTTTTCGTTCCCCATCTTTTTGAAGTAGCTGTCAGTAACGGGTGCTTGAAAGGAATATGTAACCATACCAGCAGGTTGCTTTCTCCTCAATCCTACATGTCTGTATATATTATTTATACTTGACTATACTTATTCCAAGAAATATATATTGTTTAAACTAACAGGTGGTTGGCTGATGTGGTACACGCTAGAAGTGTCAAACAGGAAAATGCACAAACACAGGATACATATTCACATTTTATGTCGAAATAATTATATAAATGTTGATGTTTTCATTAATCTCAGTTGTGTGTTTCATATAACACCCACTAGCCTGGGAACAGGCGTCGATATAGTTTGCCTGGTCAGTCAAATAAATATATTTTAACACCGAGACTTAATTGGGCCGTATTAAGTTTCTGATCATGTCATTTTGCCAGAAGTTAAAAAGTGAAAAGTCGACAGACTGGAACCCAGGCTAAACACTCGCCGTAAGCAGAGACATATATGTTTAATTTTGCAACAGGAAAACTCCTAGTCTGTTTAGCAAGGTCACATGACAGTCATGTGAAAATGCCGGAACACTCATTATGTAACAGGTGCGTGTCGATGGCGCCATGTTGATTTCACATCAGTGAAAAAGTTTTAGTGTAGATGCTATGCAGTCCGAGTTTAGTTACGCGCATTAGATGCAAGAATGATCACTTTACGAAGTAATTTATTTCATCCGCTGTAAAAGACACTGACTACTAGTTAGTCACCGACAATCATTAGAGGATCAAAACGGGATAAGTGCATGACATACACTTCTATCCGCGCCAAAGTGGGTCGTCCGTGGTCCAGTGGTAGAGTATCGGATTTGGAATCGAATGGTCCCGGGTTTGATACTCGTTCAGGCCACGTATGTAGTGTCATTAGCACCTCACACACATTGCTTAGTACTGGTTAACCACTTAGGTCGGCTATAAGGCTGCCCAGGAAAACATGTATAGGATCCCGCAAGGGGTTTGACATTAATGGAACATACATACAATTAAATAAATATAAATTGACGAAGCTTGTTTGGCAATCGTTGTAAAATAAATCAAGTTTATATAATTATGATAAATTATTTCAACAGGTCGCGGCTATTTCGTAGCAGATAATCTTATTAATCAATATAATATAGGGTTAATTACTATTTTATTACCATACCATTAGATCATAAATTAATCTGTAAATTTGAACGAGTTTTAAGTAAGTGTAAAAGACCAATTTAGTATCAGACACGTACGCTGTATAAATATTGAATTATACTTGGAAAGTTTAAACAAGCTGGACAATTTCGTATTTTATATTAATTTTCTTAACGTCCCTGATTTACGTTTTCTTCCATATATGCACCCTAATTGGTAAACTTGAACGATATTTAGATAAATTTAGATAAGTGTAAAGGACAAATTCCATATCAGACATAGCGTAATGGTGACTTATGACGTATACATTATTTTTTTAAAAGTCCTATAAATGTGCTTTTTTCAGGAACAATGAAACTACATTAATGGATATGACAAATTATCGTTTTACAACAAGTCGTGTGTTTACAATTTATTTAAATCGACACTATTATCTGAATAGAGGATGGTTTTGGTGTGTTTTACATTTATTTATCGTCGCTACCGGTTGCCCATATGAGCGACGCCTCCTGAAGAGATTAGTGATTTTTGGAGGATAGTGCATGATACAGTCAGAGACCAATTCCAGAAACTCCTGGTTCTTTTACGTGCACGGTGTAAAGCACCGACACGAGACCTCGATTTAACGTCCCATCTGAAAGACTTAATTTTATTAGGGTCAGACCGGGGATCGAACCTGCGATCCCTGGATTACCAGTCCAGCGTGTTACCACTGGACTACAGATCCGTCTGTATTATTTTGGTACACATACCAGATATTTAAAGAATATAATATCCAATGACTGTGATTTAAACAATCCAAATACTCGCGCAGAAATGAATAAAAAATAGCACCGCCGTATACGCGAATTGTTTATCAACAAACAAATGTAAACATAACTACAACAATAAGCTACATCAACAATAAGTTATTCGGTCATTTTACGGATGGCATGGTATTTATGACGGTAATTTTAACAATGATGATGATAATACGTGTTTGTTTATTATAGTGTCACCCCTATTTAAAGAGCCGGCCATTTCTGACTTATTAGACACCCTTTTTAAATGAACATCAGTACTTCCCGAATCCTATGCTTGTATGCCAGGCTGGTAGGCAATCGGTAACCAATATTAAACTAGCTGGCGGCTCACCAACCGGCCATATCAGAACGAACCCCTGACGAGATTCGAACCTTCGACCTCCCGCCCCGTAGGCGGACGCCTTGACCACGGAGATGGAGATAATAACAACATCGATAACAACATCGCACTATTATTATCATTTTTGAGTCCCTCATTATATAGGTAACCCCGTTTATTTCCATTTTTTATTAACAATATTACATTCAATTTTAACAAATAGTTCACGTGAACATGAAGTATATAACAAATATGTTCTTTATATCTTGAAATGGAGGCAAGATAACAATACATAGCATCTGTTCAAAGTTACTCAACATTTTGGTTCCTTGTTCGCCACATTATATGAAATTATTCACGTTTACCAACGTTACTCTATTCTAGTCCATCTTTATTCATGCCATCAGTATAATGAGTTTGCTCTATGCCTTCTATTCATGTTTTGAACGTAATATTCGTGATTATCATCTGCGTACCTATATACAAGCGCAGTTTACACAATATCTTCACTCGAGGCATATTTTGACAGCAGTGAGGAACTTTCTAGTTATATATGGTTATTCCCAGCCCAGATCAATACATGATATACGACTCATTAAACAAGGCTGTTTTTCATCGATCTTCAACTGAATTTTGATAGTAATCTTGAATAATTATTTATTACTTAAGACACTTTCAATATGCTTTTACTTTAAAGTATGTTAGTATTTTCCAGGTTTATCAAGATCCGTCCAAAACGTTCAACCTGGATCGGATCCACTTACGTTCTATATTGTGCTTCCTACCATCAGTGTTTAATGATTGAGAATTCGAAGGACATAATTGAGCCAGGACTATAATAACAACTTAAGACAGAGTGTTGTTAATGATTAAGAGCGTGATATTGTACATACGAGTTGGAACTAGTCTATAGATGTTAACCAGTTTTATCGTTATGCTAGTCCCCGGGAAGGTCGCGGGGCAGCAAAGAAGGCCTTTTCACACTGGATAGTTTGCGTGGATTCTTTCTACTCCCCCCTTCACAAAAAAGAAATAATAGAAAAAGATGAGGAGATTATACTTCATGTATAATTAGGGGAGTGGGTTGGAGCAGCCGGCACTACAGTTTAGTATTTACTTGATTTTCTGAGGGATTGGCTTACGCTAGAACATATGGTGTAACATCGTAGACATATTTATTCCACGAGAATTTTAATCATTCGCACTCGGGTTACTTTGGGAGCATGTACAAGATATTTGCTACCAATGCATACATTATAAATATTGAATGCTGTCAAATACAAATGCCTGAATCCTATTTTGTTTCTTTATTGTATTTGTAGTTGGTAGGAACATGGGATAAGTGAATAATTGATTTACTCACGATGCAGAGTGAGTAAGTTACCTTAAATGTGAAACGAAATATAAAAGATAACGATGACGAATGGAGTACATCGCACTATTATAATAAAGTTCGGTAACCTGAGAATAACTGTAAATGGGCAGCTAGCTCGTTAATGATCACAACAGTTACTGTGCACAATCAATGTAGAATTCATATAAATCACCGTCGTCGTCGTCGTCATGAACAGCAACGCCACCACCACCACCATCGTAGCTATCTTCATCAAGATGATTAACCATACAATAACATTAAATCGCCATAATTAGTTTCTTTCATATTAGTCAATGTACTTTATTACATTACTATATTCCACAATTCTATTTAGGTTAAAGCGACCTCGGTTAATTAATTCAGGTGAAAGTGTACCCCTGTAATTCGATATTTAGTTAAGTATGTAAGCATTTGAAATACAAATGAAAATATTTGGTTTATTATGCCATCTATACTATACGATATTGATTTAGTAATTCTACCATTTATAAAGTTAAATCTCTTGTAAATGTTATATATATGCACTTGAACGACGAGAGTTTGAACATGAGTACGTCATAAATGTATGATATGTATGCAATAGCCACTGTATTTTTCTTCCTTTGCTTGGCTGGACCTCTTATTTTCCCAGTAGTTTTGTTAGCAACGGACCTGGGTTATCTCCAGACGATTAATATAAAATTGCTGAACGCAACACATGGTTCATATATATATATACTTATTAATTATTATATGCAATTAGGTTTGTTGATGGTATATGAGTATATAATACCGGTCAGGGGTGATATTCCCCGACCGCAGGTGTTATTTCATCATTTTACCCTGTCGACTGCCTCAAATTGAGTATTCACGGAATGGGTGATTTTTACCCTGACACCGACATATCCAGATTTCAGATCCCATATATGTTCCATATTTTATACCGTAGTTCTCTATTAGTTTAACCGTATGTTAAGCAATTCAAAATATCTTAGACTAAATGGTGTAAACTGTCGAACAATTACTTCCATGTATATTTCAGCATCTTGTACAGATGCATTGCGCATCATCGTATCGTATGCGCAGCTTCCGTATATACCCTGGCTAGCCCAGAGCTATCAGAATATATTTATTGCAAGGTTATACAGTCACATTGAAGCGTAATAAAATGATATATAATAATTATTATATATATGACATTTAAAGCCAAGTCCGCATCCGTGGTTAAGGTCGCTGACTTGTATACCACTGTAACATATCATCACTGATGGTCACGTGTTCGAGCCCCGCATATATCGTGTCTCTTTATACGTTTCTTGCGGGGGTTGGTGCACCAAATAATAGTTACCAGCTGGAGCCTGCCCAGGAAAGGTATTGTTAGGTAAACTTCCCGTCGCTCAAATGGGTAACCGTTAAATAAACTTAAATAAAAAAACCACAAACCAGTGGTAACACGCTGGACTGGTAATCCAGGGATCACAGGTTCGACCCCCGTCTGACCGTAATAAAATTAACAGTCTTTCAGATGGGACCTTTAGACCGAGGTCTCGTGTCGGTGCTTTACACCGTGCACGTAAAAGAACCAGAGGAGATTCTGGAGTCTATTATCCTTCAAAAATCTAAAATGACAAATCTCTTCAGGAGGCGTCGCTCATATGGGCAACCGGTAGCGACGATAAATAAACGTAAAACACACAAACAAGTGAAAAGGCGTAATCTGGCGTGAACTCCATCCGTCGTAATCCACGTTGGCGTAAAACTCGCCTGGCGTGAAATCCATCCGGCGTAATTCACGCTGGCGTAAAACTCGCCTGGAGTAATCTGGCGTGAAATCCATCCGGCGTAATCCACGTTGGCGTAAAACTCGCCTGGCGTAATCTGGCGTGAAATCCATCCGGCTTAATCCACGTTGGCGTAAAACTCGCCTGGCGTAATCTGGCGTTAAATCCATCCGGCGTAATCCACGCTGGCGTAACATGGCGTAACATGGCGTAACATGGCGGAGAAATTACGCCACGCTCAAGCAGAATATTGACAAATAAAACATGTTTATGTATATAAAAATGTTTCAACTTAAACTAAAACGCATACAAGAACTACATTTGTAACTAAATTACATTTGTGCATGCACGTAAATTAAGATTATGCTCTAAATGTAGTAGCTGTCACTTTTGACAGTACACATAACATAAACATAACATAACATATATTTTATTAGGCATTAAATTGTACAAAACACATCTATAGCCAACAAAATTAACACATATGTAAAGTGCAAAGACAATTTACAGAGAAGTTTAAATAATATTATGTTCTCCCTTGTTTTCTATTATAATTATAACTATATGATGAGCTTTAAAGCAAAAAACTATTAATATTTCATATGAGTACACAAACCAAGCCCTAAACGATACTCTGATTATATGACTCTGATTATGTGACGTCACTCCCAATCTCATAGCCTGGGTTCCAGTCTGTCGATTTTTCACTTTTTAACTTCTAGCCAAATGACTTGTTGATATGTTCAGAAACTCAATACGGCCCAATTAATAGTCTCGGTGTTAAAATATATTTATTTGACTGACCAGGCAAAATATATCGACGCTTGTTCCCAGTCTACCAATCTCACACTCATAAAAAAACGTAAAACACACACAGGTTAACACAAATATACAATCAAGGTATTCATGGCCACTAACAATTAAGTTAATACACTCTTCGAAGCTTAAAATATAAAAGGAGTCACAAGGTATCTGCGCACAATTTCTCAATTTGCCAAAGATCATATCCCAAATTTCGGTGAACAGAAATAAACATTTCCCCACCCAATCAATTCTAACCTGAATGTAAATAATATACAGGCCAGGTGCCACCGCGTTACACAGCATTACACAGCATTACACAAGTTTTACGATGATGCTAACCAACATTTTAAAATTCTTAATGTACTTGCACATTGTTGAACAATATATAGAGTCAACACCCGTTATGTCGAATTCCGTCGGACTGAACACAATACTTCGACACAACCGAAGTTTGACGTAACGAAATTCAATATATAAACAGATCCAGTTATATGTAAAATGATTGTCTCTGAAACGGGACTTTGATCCGACTTCGAGATAACCGGATAATTCGACATAACCGACTTTGACATAGCGGATGTAGACTGTAATCTTATGTTGACTAGGATACAATTTCTCACTCGACTCTCTTCGTAGCTCCAATGAAGTCGTGATATGGAAGTGCTCCGTGAAGTGGAAGTCGTGATAGCGCAGTGGATGCGCGTTCGCTTTAGGTGCGAAAGGTCTGGAGTTCGAGCCCCTCAGGAGCCGTTACGATTATGCCCTTAGGCAAGGCATTTAATTTCCACATGCCTCTTCTCTCTCCCTCGTGACGATGTATTTCATCAGGAATGAGGTCTCGAGAGTGATTAATATAAGTTATAAGAACTTGTTTCGCAATCGAGCTAAATAAATGTGTATAAACTAAGCTAAAAACAATGATATGTATGTACGTACGCCACTCTTAGCATGTTTTATTAATATTGCCTGCACCGATCCCCTGATTTACGAATCATGAGCTTGGACCGCATACACCACTTCCAATATCCATACCGCACACATGCCGATAGGAGCGGCTCATCCAAAAACGCATCCATTCAGAGATCGTACTGAACTGAAGTATCGAGTAAATAATGCGCTCTTTACATATAGGATTGACTTCTCATAAAGCGACAATATGTCCTTGATATTTGTTAAGAAATAGTAATTAAAAACTAAAAATAAATTTTTTTACTTATATTAAATATGTGGGTGTGTGTTTCTATTTACTGAACTTGAGGTTACTTGTAGGTGTATATATTCGTGTTTATTTATTCTCAACGACCGGTTGCCTACATGGACATCGTCAGTCACCCGCTATATATAGAGATTAATCGATTAGAGTTTATATGGGTACGCTTGGTTACTATACACAGTTTTTTTACAGAAAGCAATTTTGCACACAGTATGTTTAATCATATGTTATTGCATTCATTCTATATATACAATGTACAGAACCAAACAAATGAACACAATTATGCATACTATTAGTATCTACGATTTATCATGTCATTGTTGTGCACAAGAAATGTCAATAAATGTTGAAGCAAATGGGTTGGGCCACCAGTTTTAACGACATTAGTTACGGCCCTCCCCAAGATGTGGAGTCTCCGTGATGTAATGGATATGGTGTCGGCCTTGTCACCGACAGGTTGTGAGCTCGAGTCCCGTCAGATCTACGGTGATGGTGTTCTTAGTCAAGCCACAGATATCCACATTAATTCCAGGTCTTCTCTCTCCCTCATGGCGATGGATTCCATCAGGAATGATGTATCGAGAATGATTAATCTAATGTTGTAAAAAACTGGCTTCACAGTGGTATGGTGTTTGATTGTGGGGTTTAAAGGCGCACTGACAGCGTATGTTATATAGCGATACCCCTAGCTACTTTTGGTGACAGACGAATCTGTAGTCCAGTGGTAACACGCTGGACTGGTAATCCAGGGATCGCTGGTTCGATCCCCCGTCTGACTTAACAGTGTTTCAGTTGGGACTTTAAACCGAGGTCTCGTGTCGGTGCTGTACACCGTGCGCATAAAAGAAGCAGAGGAGACTCTGGAATGGGTCTCTGTTGACTTCCCACCTCGTACTGCTGTAGTTTCGATTCACACTGGGGGTCTTGATTTCTTTAATGTGATGAACTATCCAGCTGGCTTAAGGAAGGTCGGTTGCCGTAAGACCCTCTGTGCCAGAAGTACTGCTCGGAGGAACAACCGGGTTCATCCTCCGCCAAAAGTACGTGTGTGTTTTACTTTTATTTATCGTCGCTACCGGTTACCCATATGAGCGACGCCTCCTGAAGAGATTAGTCATTTTAGAATTTGGAGGATAGTGCAATGATACAGAAAGAGACCCATTATAGATGGCAAGATAACATGATGCGTGTATATGTACCAATGATATGTGTGTTGTGTTGTGTTCCCGCCATCTGTGCCATGCTGCGTTGTTTTCATTATTTGTTATATTGTTGCTTGTAAATGACACATACTCTAAAACTATCTGGTGATAAGCTACAGACAGACCAGATGTCCAGTGGTTAACACGTTGTACTGCGAACATGGATCGCAGGTTCGATCTCTCGTCTCACCATAACAATATTAACAGTCTTTCACATGGGAATTTACACCGTGCACATACAACAACCAGTGGATACTCTGGAATGGGTCTCTGCCTGTATCATTGTACTATCCTCCAAAATCTAAAACGACTAATCTCTTCAGAAGGCGTCGCCCATGTGGGTAACCGGTAGCGACGATAAATAACAGTAAAAACAAAAACTTGTGAAATTTATTAAGATTTCGTAAGAATAGAAAACAAATACGTTTTGTCAGTTGTCAATGCAAACTCATTGAATAAAAGGCATAGCTATTTATGAGTGTTTAGCTAGGCTCTGGACTCTTATATTAATAGAGTTATTCAATAAAGCTTTTTTTAAACGTCTAGTAGGCGTACGTTAGCGCATTGTTAATTATAGCAAATACAATTATTTGTGTAATATTTGATCAGCTCGCATGATACGTTTAAGAATTATGTTTTGTAGAACATTTTCAAAAACGGGGGTGTATATATACGAATAGAAGTTGTTTGTGTGCTGGAACGTAAAAACTCATTTTAAGCAAATTAAAAGAAGTGAAAATTGTTTTCACAATCAATAGGATAGATACGCAGTGTTAATAAGAACCACACATACGTTAATAATAAAGATTACTACTACACGTTCGTTATATCAAATAGCGAAGATAACGATTATACATTAGGCACCAGTTGATTAGGAAACATTATACACTGTATATATATATATATATATATATATATATATATATATATAAAAGTAACGTTTTTATCTAACGACGGGAACATATAACATTACGTTACGATTCACTCGTATCAATGAATATTTTATATGTTTTATTTATTTAATACATATTGATAGTTGTACTGGACCAGTTCCACTCTTACGTGTCGTCCGCCGAAATATTGCTGATACTATGCACAGGCACGAACACAGATAACTATATATTATATAAAGATGAACATAATTCTAAGAAATAGTAATTGAAAGAAAATATACCACTTTTACGGAGTCCAGAAAAGGGACACACTCAGTACTGACGTCACTTCTTGATGGAAAATTGGATATTTGACTTTATTGTGATAACATGTCTGTGTTTCCAAGTTGTCATTGCGGGGAGCAAGGGGATAAAAAGGACCAACGTACAAGGTGAGCTAGTATTCATATTTAATTTTTTTTTATTTGTATGAATCATTGTGTATCATACAGAGAATTTCATCACTTAATTTTCCTTGTATTCAGTTTAATACCGCCACGGCATACATTCTTGTATGTGTGTGTTTTACGTTTATTTATTGTCGCTACCGGTTACCCATATGAGCGACGCCTCCTGAAGAGATTAGTCATTTTAGATTTTTGGAGGATTGTGCAATGATACAGACAGAGACCCATTCCAGCGCCTCCTCTGGTTCTTTTACGTGCACGGTGTAAAGCACCGAAACGAGACGTCGGTTTAACGTCCCATCTGAAAGACTGTTAATTTTATTAGGGTCAGACGGGGGATCGAACCTGCGATCCTTGGATTACCAGTCCAGCGTGTTACCACTGGACTACAGATCCGTCTGTTACATTCTTGTAACTGTCCTTGTATTCAGTATAATACCGCCATTGCATATATTCTTGTTTGTTTTATCCCCGTTTATGTATCGTCGTTACCTGTTGCTCACATGTAGTAGCGAAGCCCCCTGAAGAGAATAGTCATTTTAGATTTTGGAGAATATTACAATGATACAGACAGCTACTCATTCCAGTCATTCCTCTGGTTTCTTTACCTGCACGGTGTAAAGCATCGACACGAGAACTCAGCTTCATGCCCCATCTGAAAGACTGTTAATATTAGTATGAAAAGACGTTGGATCGAACTTGCGATCACTGGATTCGCAGTCCAATATTTCCTGCAATATATACTACCTTGAATGATTCTGATTTGTCCCGGCATGACAACTTGATTTTACATATTCGACATAATTATATTGTTTGTGTCCATGCTATATTTATGTATATGGTAAAAATCAACTGTTTAAATCAATAAAATGTTAAATATGCACTAGCGAGATACATGGCGGCCTTGTACCTATTTTACTTACAGCTATGTCCTGACATGATCCACTTCAAATAAATAACTATGCTTTCATCTAAACATGTATGCAATATGTATAAAGCATACAGACAATTAAAGTAAATTAGTCTGCCCTCCGTAGTCGAGTGGTTAAGGTCGCTGACTATTATACCACTGTAATCTATCAACACTGGTCACGGGTTCGAGTCCTGCTCAGACAATGTCTGTTTATACGAAACGGTTGGCAGTGTTCTTACAGAGGTTGACGCACCAAGTACTGGTTAACCGCTGGAGCCTGTCCAGGAAAGGCGTTGTCCGGGAAACTTCCCGTCGCTCAAATGGGCAACCGGTAGCGAAGTTAAATAAACTTAAAATAAAAAATAAAAAATAAAAGTAAATTATATTCTATTAGTTTTTCAGATAAGCTACCAAATGTCTTACATTACTGCAAGTGTTACCCCCTTTTCCGAAACGACAATAAGAGAGCTTTAATTTTGCAGTGTATGATATAGATAAGTCTGTTGGTACATATACTTGTTTTAATTTGTGTTGCTATGGCTGTATGCTATTCAAATTATGAAGGAAGAAAATACATTGTATAGCACATTTTATTGCAGTTTTTGGCCACAGACGGATCTGTAGTCCAGTGGTTAACACGCTGGACTGGTAATCCAGGGATCGCAGGTTCGATCCCCCGTCTTTCTGTTGGGACTTTAAACCGAGGTATCGCTTCAGGTGCGAAAGGTCCGGAGTTCGAGCCCCGCTGGAGCCGTTACGATTATGTCATTAAGCAAGGCATTTAATTTCCACATGCCTCTTCTCTCTCCCTCGTGGCGATGGATTCCATCAGGAATGAAGTCTCGGAGAGTGATTAATATATGTTGTAAGAACTTGTTTCGCAATCGAGCTAAAATAAATTTGAATAAACTAACCGAGGTCTCGTGTCGGTGCTTTACACCGTGCACGTAAAAGAATCAGAGGAGACTCTAGAATGTGTCCCTGTCTGTATCATTGCACTATCCTCCAAAACTCTAAAATGACTAATCTCTTCAGGAGGCGTCGCTCATATGGGCAACCGGTAGCGACGATAGATAAATGTAAAACACAGTTTTTGGCATGTAACATAATCACGCACAACGAACTTATTAACAATCACGTGCTGTTCAAATAGTATATAAATACACACAAAGACAATAATTGAAATCACATTTTATAGCACATTTGTTTGCAGTTTTTGGCCACAGACGGATCTGTAGTCCAGTGGTAACACGCTGGACTGGTAATCCAGGGATCGTAGGTTCGACCCCCCCGTGTGACCCTAATAAAATTAACAGTCTTTCAGATGGGACGTTAAACCGAGGTCTCGTGTCGGCGCTTTACACTGTGCACGTAAAACAACCAGAGGCGACTCTGGAATGGGTCTCTGTCTGTATCATGCACTATCCTTCAAAATCTAAAATGACTAATCTCTTCAGGAGGCGTCGCTCATATGGGCAACCGGTAGCGACGCTAAATAAACGTAAAAAAAAGAGGCGCGACAAAACTGGCACATCAGCATAGCGAGTGTGAACTATTCCACACTTAAACTGAAGGGACCAGAAAGGGAATTCGACATAACGGAAAAACGGAAACATTGACATAACGAAATTTGACGTAAACGTAACCAGTTACATACTTATTTTTATATGCAAAATGGTAGTAATTGAAACGGGACCGTGACCGGACTTTGACACAACCGATGAATTTGACATAACCAGTGAATTTGACATAACCAACTTTGAGATAACGGATGTAGACTGAATATAGTAGCATAGCAACATTTGTTTTGTCATGTTGGTATCTTATGATGTTAATATATTCATGCTGCAACAAGAAACATTTTATTCTTCAGTTACTTAATAAAATATTTAATCTTGAATATCTAAGAGGAAGTCAATATCTCGGTCAAGCGTCACGCAAAAGGAATTCAATTACAAGTTATTATTTACCGATAAGGCGGATGTCCATTTGCAAACTCGCGTTATATTACTATACTTTTGTATTGTTAGTCTTCTTCGATTTATAATTGGCTTTTATGTGTTACCATTCTCTCTCTCTCTCTCTCTCTCTCTCTCTCTCTCTTTCTCCTCTCTCTCTCTCTCTCTCTCTCTCTCTCTCTAACACGTTCAATACAAACTTGTCACGTACAATTCACATTCATTTCTGTCCAATGAGACTTAATAATACATAGGTTTTTCATTTATGATTCACGAGACAATGTTGCCAATCAGAATCAAGTTATTGCACTAATCTTACCTTACATGAATACAATATGTTATTTGAAATTATTTTAAGTAGAAGTCGTGATAATGGATGTCGTGATAATAGAAGTCGTGGTAATATAAGTCGTGATAATGGAAGTCGTGATAATGGAAGTCGTGATAATGGAAGCCGTGATAATGGAAGTCGTGGTAATATAAGTCGTGATAATGGAAGTCGTGATAATAGAAATCGTGATAATGGAAGTCGTGATAATGAAAGCCGTGATAATAGAAGCCGTGATAATGGAAGTCGTGATAATGGAAGTCGTGATAATAGAAGTCGTGATAATGGAAGTCGTGTTAATGGAAGCCGTGATAATAGAAATCGTGATAATGGAAGTCGCGGTTATAGAAGTCGTGATAATGGAAGTCTTGATAATAGAAGTCGTGATAATAGAAGTCGTGATAATGGAAGTCGTGGTAATATAAGTCGTGGTAATGGAAGTCGTGATAATGGAAGTCGTGGTAATATAAGTCGTGATAATGGAAATCGTGATAATGGAAGTCGTGATAATAGAAGTCGTGGTAATGAAAGCCGTGGTAATAGAAGTCGTGATAATAGAAGTCGTGATAATGGAAGTCGTGGTAATATAAGTCGTGATAATGGAAATCGTGATAATGGAAGTCGTGATAATAGAAGTCGTGATAATGGAAATCGTGATAATGGAAGTCGTGGTAATAGAAGTCGTGATAATAGAAGACAGAAGTCGTGATAATGAAAGTCGTGATAAAGAAAGCCGTGGTAATATAAGTCGTGATAATGGAAATCGTGATAATGGAAGTCGTGATAATGGAAGTCGTGATAATGAAAGCCGTGATAATAGAAGTCGTGATAATGGAAATCGTGATAATGGAAGTCGTGGTAATAGAAGTCGTGATAATAAAAGTCGTGATAATGGAAGATAGAAGTCGTGATATTGAAAGTCGTGATAATAGAAATCGTGATAATGGAAGTCGTGATAATGGAAGTCGTGTTAACAGAAGTCGTGATGATGGAAGTCGTGATAATGGAAGTCGTGAAAATGGAAGTCGTGTTAATGGAAGCCGTGATCATAGAAATCGTGATGATAGAAGTCGTGATAATGGAAGTCGTGATAATAGAAGTCGTGATAATGGAAGTCGTGATAATGGAAGTCGTGGTAATGGAAGTCGTGGTAATATAAGTCGTGATAATGGAAGTCGTGATAATGGAAGTCGTGATAATGGAAGTCGTGATAATAGAAGTCGTGATAATGGAAGTCGTGATAATGAAAGCCGTGATAATAGAAGTCGTGGTAATGGAAGTCGTGATAATAGAAGTCGTGATAATGGAAGTCGTGATAATGGAAGCGTGATAATAGCAATCGTGATAATGGAAGTCGTGATAATAGAAATCGTGATAATAGAAGTCGTGATAATGGAAGTCGTGATAATGGAAGTCGTGATAATGGAAGTCGTGATAATGGAAGTCGTGATAATGGAAGTCGTGGTAATATAAGTCGTGATAATGGAAGTCGTGATAATGGAAGTCGTGATAATAGAAGTCGTGATAATAGAAGACAGAAGTCGTGATAATGAAAGTCGTGATAAAGAAAGCCGTGGTAATATAAGTCGTGATAATGGAAGTCGTGATAATGGAAGTCGTGATAATAGAAGTCGTGATAATGGAAGTCGTGATAATGGAAGTCGTGATAATGAAAGCCGTGATAATAGAAGTCGTGATAATGGAAATCGTGATAATGGAAGTCGTGGTAATAGAAGTCGTGATAATAAAAGTCGTGATAATGGAAGATAGAAGTCGTGATATTGAAAGTCGTGATAATAGAAATCGTGATAATGGAAGTCGTGATAATGGAATTCGTGTTAACAGAAGTCGTGATAATGGAAGTCGTGATAATGGAAGTCGTGAAAATGGAAGTCGTGTTAATGGAAGCCGTGATCATAGAAATCGTGATGATAGAAGTCGTGATAATGGAAGTCGTGATAATAGAAGTCGTGATAATGGAAGTCGTGATAATGGAAGTCGTTGTAATGGAAGTCGTGGTAATATAAGTCGTGATAATGGAAGTCGTGATAATGGAAGTCGTGATAATGGAAGTCGTGATAATAGAAGTCGTGATAATGGAAGTCGTGATAATGAAAGCCGTGATAATAGAAGTCGTGGTAATGGAAGTCGTGATAATAGAAGTCGTGATAATGGAAGTCGTGATAATGGAAGCGTGATAATAGCAATCGTGATAATGGAAGTCGTGATAATAGAAATCGTGATAATAGAAGTCGTGATAATGGAAGTCGTGATAATGGAAGTCGTGATAATAGAAGTCGTGATAATAGAAGTCGTGATAATGGAAGTCGTGGTAATATAAGTCGTGGTAATGGAAGTCGTGATAATGGAAGTCGTGGTAATATAAGTCGTGATAATGGAAATCGTGATAATGGAAGTCGTGATAATAGAAGTCGTGGTAATGAAAGCCGTGGTAATAGAAGTCGTGATAATAGAAGTCGTGATAATGGAAGTCGTGGTAATATAAGTCGTGATAATGGAAATCGTGATAATGGAAGTCGTGATAATAGAAGTCGTGATAATGGAAATCGTGATAATGGAAGTCGTGGTAATAGAAGTCGTGATAATAGAAGACAGAAGTCGTGATAATGAAAGTCGTGATAAAGAAAGCCGTGGTAATATAAGTCGTGATAATGGAAGTCGTGATAATGGAAGTCGTGATAATAGAAGTCGTGATAATGGAAGTCGTGATAATGGAAGTCGTGATAATGAAAGCCGTGATAATAGAAGTCGTGATAATGGAAATCGTGATAATGGAAGTCGTGGTAATAGAAGTCGTGATAATAAAAGTCGTGATAATGGAAGATAGAAGTCGTGATATTGAAAGTCGTGATAATAGAAATCGTGATAATGGAAGTCGTGATAATGGAAGTCGTGTTAACAGAAGTCGTGATAATGGAAGTCGTGATAATGGAAGTCGTGAAAATGGAAGTCGTGTTAATGAAAGCCGTGATCATAGAAATCGTGATGATAGAAGTCGTGATAATGGAAGTCGTGATAATAGAAGTCGTGATAATGGAAGTCGTGATAATGGAAGTCGTGGTAATGGAAGTCGTGGTAATATAAGTCGTGATAATGGAAGTCGTGATAATGGAAGTCGTGATAATGGAAGTCGTGATAATAGAAGTCGTGATAATGGAAGTCGTGATAATGAAAGCCGTGATAATATAAGTCGTGGTAATGGAAGTCGTGATAATAGAAGTCGTGATAATGGAAGTCGTGATAATGGAAGCGTGATAATAGCAATCGTGATAATGGAAGTCGTGATAATAGAAATCGTGATAATAGAAGTCGTGATAATGGAAGTCGTGATAATGGAAGTCGTGATAATGGAAGTCGTGATAATGGAAGTCGTAGTAATATAAGTCGTGATAATGGAAGTCGTGATAATGGAAGTCGTGATAATAGAAGTCGTGATAATGGAAGTCGTGATAATGGAAGTCGTGATAATAGAACTCGTGATAATGGAACTCGTGATAATGGAAGTCGTGATAATGGAAGTCGTGATAATGGAAGTCGTGATAATGGAAGTCGTGATAATAGAAGTCGTGATAATATAAGTCGTGATAATGAAAGTCGTGATAATGAAAGCCGTGATAATAGAAATCGTGATAATGGAAGTCGTGGTAATAGAAGTTGCGATAATGGAATTCGTGATAATGGAAGTCGCGATAATGGAAATCGTGATAATGGAAGTCGTGGTAATAGAAGTCGTGATAATAGAAGTCGTGATAATGGAAGATAGTAGTCGTGATAATGAAAGTCGTGCTAATAGAAATCGTGATAATGGAAGTCGTGATAATGGAAGTCGTGATAATAGAAGACAGAAGTCGTGATAATGAAAGTCGTGCTAATAGAAATCGCGATAATGGAAGTCGTGATAATTGAAGTCGTGATAATGGAAGTCGTGATAATGGAAGTCGCGATAATGAAAGTCGTGATAATGGAAGTCGTGGTATCGAGTTCGCTTCATGTGTGAGATACCCTGAGTTCGCGCCCAGCTGTAGCCTTTACTATTGTGCCCTGATGTGTGTGTTTTACGTTTATTTATCGTCGCTACCGGTTGCCCATATGAGCGACGCCATGTGCCCTGGTGATTATTATTGAGCCTATATACCCCCGGCGACCCACCTGGGCGAGTCTACTAAGACGTTTAGTTAACACTCATATATTATAAACTAAGGTGATTAAGTTGTGTTACATTAGTAATACGATTTAAAAAATGCTCAGCCCGGACATAGATTAGGCTGCATGCACCAGATTGAGTACACTCTATACTGTCCCACATCTCATATTCGTTGATGTGTGAATATGTTTCATGTATAATATTGTTTGTATGTTCAGCCCGGCCATAGATTAGGTTACACAACACATATAGAGTCAGTACAGGAGTCACGCTGTGCCAACATGCATCTTTTTTTTATTGTACCCTTAATTGTGCTCTTTGGAAAGGTACTTAATATAAATGCAGTCTACGCCATTTTATAAGGATAAATGCACCGGGTAATGAATCCACCCGGTCTACCCTCGACTGTCGCTGTCACAAATTAGTGTGAGAGTGACAGTCAGTGATATGAAAACCGAACACACACTGAGACTACAGCAGCGCTCATAGCCCTCTAAGCATCGAGTTATAATAATCGCGACAGGTCAAAATCATCACTTTTAGATGCAATTTATCGTAATCGTCTTAGAAAACTTAGTCGCCCAAATGCATGTATGCGGTTGTTGTTTACGTCGCTACCGGTTGCCCATATAGATTTTGTAGAGTAACCGGAGAAAACCCACCTGTCCGATCTGGCGACCACCGTACCATCTCACATACTACCCGTTCCGAGGATCGAACCCGGGTTGCAATGGTGAGAACCGAGCGCGCTAACCACTGCGCTAATCGGACAACTAATGTTGCAAGAACTAGTTTCGCAATCGAGGTAAACTAAATTTGTATAAACTAAAAGAGGTATGATAGTGTACATTTACTTAGTTTATACAAATTTATTTTAGCTCGATTGCCAAACAAGTTCTATCAACTTCTATTAATCACTCTCGAGACCTCATTCCTGATGTAATCCATCGCCATGAAGGAGAGAGAAGAGCCAATGTGGAATTTAAATGCCTTGCCTAAGGGCACAATCGTAACGATTCCAGCGGGGCTCGAACTGCGGACCTTTCGCACCTGAAGCGAACGCGCATCCACAGCGCTATCACGACTTCCACTTTTGCAACACTAATTCTAATTGCTGGCAATTCTCCCCCTTCGTTCTATATACTGGGAGGTTTGCACTGGTGATATCCGTTGCACGATACTGTTGGACTGTTGGACTGTTGGACTGTTGGACTGTTGGACTGTTGGATTGTTGGACTGTTGGACTGTTGGACTGTTGGACTGTTGGACTGTTGGATTGTTGGATTGTTGGACTGTTGGACTGTTGGATTGTTTGACTGTTGGATTGTTGGACTGTTGGACTGTTGGATTGTTGGACTGTTGGATTGTTGGACTGTTGGATTGTTGGATTGTTGGACTGTTGAATTGTTGGACTGTTGGATTGTTGGACTGTTGGACTGTTGGACTGTTGGACTGTTGGACTGTTGGACTGTTGGACTGTTGGACTGTTGGACTGTTGGATTGTTGGACTGTTGGACTGTTGGACTGTTGGACTGTTGGATTGTTGGACTGTTGGATTGTTGGACTGTTGGACTGTTGGACTGTTGGACTGTTGGACTGATGGACTGTTTTCCTTCTTTCCAAGAACAATCTATCATTGGAACCACCTCCCTCCTGACATTGTCCATCTCCCTACCATAGAGCTGTTGGATTGTTGGACTGTTGGACTGTTGGACTGTTGGATTGTTGGACTGTTGGACTGTTGGATTGTTGGATTGTTGGACTGTTGGACTGTTGGATTGTTTGACTGTTGGATTGTTGGACTGTTGGACTGTTGGATTGTTGGACTGTTGGATTGTTGGACTGTTGGATTGTTGGATTGTTGGACTGTTGGATTGTTGCTGTTGGACTGTTGGACTGTTGGACTGTTGGACTGTTGGACTGTTGGACTGTTGGACTGTTGGATTGTTGGACTGTTGGACTGTTGGACTGTTGGATTGTTGGACTGTTGGATTGTTGGACTGTTGGACTGTTGGACTGTTGGACTGATGGACTGTTTTCCTTCTTTCCAAGAACAATCTATCATTGGAACCACCTCCCTCCTGACATTGTCCATCTCCCTACCATAGAGCAATTCAATACGGCAGTTTGCCATATTGAACATGCCAGTCCCTAGTTGTTCTGCGTAGCTGCTTTTAAACTTTTACCACAACATATTTTCATACCTTCTTAAATTATAATTTTAACTACTCATACTTTTAATTTCTTTGCGGTTTTTGACGCGCAACATGTCTACGTCCCCGCGAGGGGTTCGACATTAAAGGAAGATAGATAGATAGACTAACTTTGATTTTATCCACAATAATTAATGTCAGATTGACACAAGCGATACAACGAAAAGACGACACAACATATTAGCGGTCTATCACTGAAGCTACGATGCATATCGCCTTACAAACAAATTGAAAATCAATGCATAGAGTACAAACGATACTATATCTATATTTGAAATATAAATGTACATATATATCAGACACGTATAGTAGATATGTGGAAGTCGTGATAGCACTGTAGTATCGCGTTCGCTTCAGGTGCGAAAGGTCCGCAGTTCGAGCCCCGAACTCTAATATGAGAAAGGACTATACACCGAGGTATTGTGTTACGATATTGCTCAGTACCAGCAAGTGGGCACACTATTTGTTTATTTCTTTTATCCCCCCCCCCCTAATATTTGCATTTACACATCTACAATAAACTCTGCTGGATTGCTGGAATACACCACTCGCACATTTCACCAGTGTGGCGTCCGTGGTCCAGCGGTAGAGCGTCGGACTTGGAATCGAACGGACCCGGGTTCGATAATCGGTCAGGCCATGTATGTAGTGTCATTGAACAAGGCACCTCACACACATTGCTTAGTACTGGTTAACCACTTAGGTCGACTAAGCCTGTCCAGGAAAACATGTCTAGATCCCCGCAAGGGGTTTGACATTAATGGAACATACATACATACATACATACATACATACACACACTGCTCACTGACAGCAGTACAGAACTGGAAGTCGTTCACCGCTGAACCATACCGCTCATTGCTGAAGTGAAGCCTAACTGTCTTGTTTCCGGTTACTCAACCGACCCGCAGACAATTCATTATTTAGTTTCTTTTTTTCTTTTTTATGGGTAGAATTTGCATTTACGCATACTCATAGCTCACTGCTAGCAGTACATCAGTACACCGCTCACTGCTGGATTACACTACTCACTGCTAGCAGTACATCAGTACACTGCTCACTGCTGGATTACATTGCTCACTGCTAGCAGTATAGCAGTACACTGCTCACTGCTGGAGTACACTACTCACTGCTAGCAGTACACCAGTACACTGCTCACTGCTGGATTATATTGCTCACTGCTAACAGTACATCAGTAAACTGCTCACTGCTAGAAGTACACTGCTCATTGCTGGATTACAATGCTCACTGCTAGCAGTACAGCAGTACACTGCTCACTGTTGGATTACACTGATCACTGCTAGAAGTACAATGGCAATACACTGCTCACTGCTAGAAGTACACTGGCAGTACACTACTCACTGCTAGAAGTACACTGGCAGTACACTACTCACTGCTAGAAGTACACTGGCAGTACACTATTCACTGCTAGAAGTACACTTGACAGTACACTGCTCACTGCTAGAAGTACACTGGCAATACATTACTCACTGCTAGATTACACTGCTCACCGCTGGATTACACTGCTCACTGCTGTATTACACTGCTAGCAGTACAGCAGTACACTGCTCACTGCTGTAATACACTGCTGACTGCTAGAATTACACTGGAAATACACTGCTAACTGCTGGATTACACTGCTCACTGATGGATTACACTGCTCACTGCTGGATTACACTACTCACTGCTGGACTACACTACTCACTGCTGGACTACAATACTCACTGCTGGATTACACTGCTCACTGCTGGACTACACTACTCACTGCTGGATTACACTACTCACTGCTGGACTACACTGCTCACTGACGGATTACACTGCTCACTGCTGGATTACACTGCTCACTGCTGGACTACACTACTCACTGCTGGATTACACTACTCACTGCTGGAATACAATGCTCACTGATGGATTACACTGCTCACTGCTGGATTACACTACTCACTGCTGGACTACACTACTCACTGCTGGATTACACTGCTCACTGCTAGAAGTACACTGGCACTACACTACTCACTGCTGGACTACATTACTCACTGCTGGATTACACTGCTCACTGCTAGAAGTACACTGGCACTATACTGCTCACTGCTGGATTACACTGCTCACTGCTAGAAGTACACTGGCACTACACTGCTCACTGCTGGACTACACTACTCACTGCTGGATTACACTACTCACTGCTGGACTACACTGCTCACTGACGGATTACACTGCTCACTGCTGGATTACACTGCTCACTGCTGGACTACACTACTCACTGCTGGATTACACTACTCACTGCTGGACTACAATGCTCACTGATGGATTACACTGCTCACTGCTGGATTACACTACTCACTGCTGGACTACACTACTCACTGCTGGATTACACTGCTCTCTGTTAGAAGTACACTGACACTACACTCCTCACTGCTGGACTACACTACTCACTGCTGGATTACACTGCTCACTGCTAGAAGTACACTGGCACTATACTGCTCACTGCTGGATTACACTGCTCACTGCTAGAAGTACACTGGCACTACACTGCTCACTGCTGGATTACACTGCTCACTGCTAGAAGTACACTGGCACTACCCTGCTCACTGCTGGATTACACTGCTCAATGCTAGAAGTACACTGGCACTACACTGCTCACTGCTGGATTACACTAATCACTGCTAACTGCTGGATTACACTGCTCACTGCTAACTGCACACTGGCAATACACTACTCACTGCTGGATTACACTACTCACTGCTGGATTACACTGCTCACTGCAAAGCGCACACTGGCAATACACTACTCACTGCTGGATTACACTGCTCACTGCAAACCGCACACTGGCAATACACTACTCACCGCTGGATTACACTACTCACTACTGGATTACACAGCTCATTGCAAACCGCACACTGACAATACACTACTCACTGCTGGATTACACTACTCACTGCTGGATTACACTGCTCACTGCTAACTGCTGGATTACACTGCTCACTGCTAACTGCACACTGGCAATACACTACTCACTGCTGGATTACACTGCTCAATGTTAACTGCTGGATTACACTGCTCACTGCTGGATTACACTGCTCACTGCTGGATTGCACTACTCACTGCTAACTGCACACTGGCAATACACTGCTCACTGCTGGATTACACTGCTCACTGCTAGAAGTACACTGGCAATACACTGCTCACTGCTGTATTACACTGCTCACTGCTAGCAGTACACTGGCAATACACTGCTCACTGCACACTGGCAATACACTACTCACTGCTGGATTACACAGCTCACTGCTAGCAGTACACTGGCAATATACTGCTCACTGCTAGTAGTACACTGGCAATACACTGCTCACTGCTATCTGCACACTGGCAATACACTACTCACTGCTGGATTACACTGCTCACTGCTAGCAGTACACTGGCAATACACTGCTCACTGCTGGATTACACTGCTCACTGCTGGATTATACTGCTCACTGCTGGATTACACTGATCACTGCTGGATTACACTGCTCACTGATGAATTACACTGCTCACTGCTGGATTACACTGATCACTGCTGGATTACACTTCTCACTGATGGATTACACTGCTCACTGCTGGATTACACTGATCACTGCTGGATTACACTGCTCACTGCTGGGTTACACTGCTCACTGCTAACTGCACAATGGCAATACACTACTCATTGCTGGATTACACTGCTCACTGCTAACTGCTGGATTACACTGCTCACTGCTGGATTACACTGCTCACTGCTGGATTGCACTGCTCACTTCTAACTGCACACTGGCAATACACTACTCACTGCTGGATTATACTACTCACTGCTGGATTAAACTGCTCACTGCTAACCACACACTGGCAATACACTACTCACTGGTGGATTACACTACTCACTGCTGGATTACACTGCTCACTGCAAACCGCACATTGGCAATACACTACTCACTGCTGGATTACACTACTCACTGCTGGATTACACTACTCACTGCTAACTGCACACTGGCAATACACTGCTCACTGCTGGATTACACTGCTCACTGCTAGAAGTACACTGGCAATACACTGCTCACTGCTGGATTACACTGCTCACTGCTATCAGTACAATGGCAATACACTGCTCACTGCTAACTGCACACTGGCAATACACTACTCACTGCTGGATTATACTACTCACTGCTGGATTACACTGCTCACTGCTAACCACACACTGGCAATACACTACTCACTGGTGGATTACACTACTCACTGCTGGATTACACTGCTCACTGCAAACCGCACATTGGCAATACACTACTCACTGCTGGATTACACTACTCACTGCTGGATTACACTACTCACTGCTAACTGCACACTGGCAATACACTGCTCACTGCTGGATTACACTGCTCACTGCTAGAAGTACACTGGCAATACACTGCTCACTGCTGGATTACACTGCTCACTGCTATCAGTACAATGGCAATACACTGCTCACTGCTAACTGCACACTGGCAATACACTACTCACTGCTGGATTACACTGCTCACTGCTAGCAGTACACTGGCAATACACTGTTCACTGCTAGCAGTACACTGGCAATACACTGCTCACTGCTATCTGGACACTGGCAATACACTACTCACTGCTGGATTATACTGCTCACTGCTAGCAGTACACTGGCAATACACTGCTCAGTGCTGGATTACACTGCTCACTGCTGGATTACACTGCTCACTGCAGGATTACACTGATCACTGCTGGATTACACTGCTCACTGATGAATTTCACTGCTCACTGCTGGATTACACTGATCACTGCTGGATTACACTTCTCACTGATGGATTACACTGCTCACTGCTGCATTATACTGATCACTGCTGGATTATACTGCTCACTGCTGGATTACACTGCTCACTGCTAACTGCACAATGTCAATACACTACTCACTGCTGGATTACATTGTTCACTGCTAGCAGTACACTGGCAATACACTACTCACTGTTGGATTACACTGCTCACTGCTGGATTACACTGCTCACTGCTGGATTACACTGATCACTGCTGGATTACACTGCTCACTTATGGATTACACTGCTCACTGCTGGATTACACTACACACAGCTGGATTGCAATTTTCACTGCTGGATTACACTGCTCACTGCTAACTGCACACTGGCAATACACTACTCACTGTTGGATTACACTGCTCACTACTAGCAGTACACTGGCAATACACTACTCACTGCTGCAATACACAGCTCACTGCTAGCAGTACACTGGCAATACACTACTCACTGCTGAATTACACTGCTCACTGCTAGCAGTACACTGGTAATACACTACTCACTGCTGGATTACAATGCTCACTGCTAGCAGTACACTGACAATACACTGCTCACTGCTGGATTACACTGCTCACTGCTGGATTACACTGCTCAATGCTGGATTACACTACTCACTGTTGGATTACACTGCTCACTACTAACTGCACACTGGCAAAACACTACTCACTGCTGGATTACACTGCTCACTGCTGGATTACACTACTCACTGCTGGATTACACTACTCACTGCTGGATTACACTACTCACTGATGGATTACACTGCTCACTGCTGGATTACACTGCTCACTGCTGGATTACACTACTCACTGCTAACTGCACACTGGCAATACACTGCTCACTGCTGGATTACACTGCTCACTGCTAGAAGTACACTGGCAATACACTGCTCACTGCTGGATTACACTGCTCACTGCTAGCAGTACACTGGCAATACACTGCTCACTGCTATCTGCACACTGGCAATACACTACCCACTGCTGGATTACACTGTTCACTGCTAGCAGTACACTGGCAATACACTGCTCACTGCTGGATTACACTGCTCACTGCTGGATTACACTGATCACTGCTGGATTACACTGCTCACTGCTGGATTACACTGCTCACTGCTAACTGCACACTGGCAATACACTACTCACTGCTGGATTACACTGCTCACTGCTAGCAGTACACTGGCAATACACTGCTCACTGCTAACTGCACACTGGCAATACACTACTCACTGCTGGATTACACAGCTCACTGCTAGCAGTACACTGGCAATATACTGCTCACTGCTAGTAGTACACTGGCAATACACTGCTCACTGCTATCTGCACACTGGCAATACACTACTCACTGCTGGATTACACTGCTCACTGCTAGCAGTACACTGGCAATACACTGCTCACTGCTGGATTACACTGCTCACTGCTGGATTATACTGCTCACTGCTGGATTACACTGATCACTGCTGGATTACACTGCTCACTGATGAATTACACTGCTCACTGCTGGATTACACTGATCACTGCTGGATTACACTGATCACTGCTGGATTACACTGCTCACTGCTGGATTACACTGCTCACTGCTAACTGCACACTGGCAATACACTACTCACTGCTGGATTACACTGCTCACTGCTAGCAGTACACTGGCAATACACTGCTCACTGCTAACTGCACACTGGCAATACACTACTCACTGCTGGATTACACAGCTCACTGCTAGCAGTACACTGGCAATATACTGCTCACTGCTAGTAGTACACTGGCAATACACTGCTCACTGCTATCTGCACACTGGCAATACACTACTCACTGCTGGATTACACTGCTCACTGCTAGCAGTACACTGGCAATACACTGCTCACTGCTGGATTACACTGCTCACTGCTGGATTATACTGCTCACTGCTGGATTACACTGATCACTGCTGGATTACACTGCTCACTGATGAAATACACTGCTCACTGCTGGATTACACTGATCACTGCTGGATTACACTTCTCACTGATGGATTACACTGCTCACTGCTGGATTACACTGATCACTGCTGGATTACACTGCTCACTGCTGGATTACACTGCTCACTGCTAACTGCACAATGGCAATACACTACTCATTGCTGGATTACACTGCTCACTGCTAACTGCTGGATTACACTGCTCACTGCTGGATTACACTGCTCACTTCTAACTGCACACTGGCAATACACTACTCACTGCTGGATTATACTACTCACTGCTGGATTAAACTGCTCACTGCTAACCACACACTGGCAATACACTACTCACTGGTGGATTACACTACTCACTGCTGGATTACACTGCTCACTGCAAACCGCACATTGGCAATACACTACTCACTGCTGGATTACACTACTCACTGCTGGATTACACTACTCACTGCTAACTGCACACTGGCAATACACTGCTCACTGCTGGATTACACTGCTCACTGCTAGAAGTACACTGGCAATACACTGCTCACTGCTGGATTACACTGCTCACTGCTATCAGTACAATGGCAATACACTGCTCACTGCTAACTGCACACTGGCAATACACTACTCACTGCTGGATTATACTACTCACTGCTGGATTACACTGCTCACTGCTAACCACACACTGGCAATACACTACTCACTGGTGGATTACACTACTCACTGCTGGATTACACTGCTCACTGCAAACCGCACATTGGCAATACACTACTCACTGCTGGATTACACTACTCACTGCTGGATTACACTACTCACTGCTAACTGCACACTGGCAATACACTGCTCACTGCTGGATTACACTGCTCACTGCTAGAAGTACACTGGCAATACACTGCTCACTGCTGGATTACACTGCTCACTGCTATCAGTACAATGGCAATACACTGCTCACTGCTAACTGCACACTGGCAATACACTACTCACTGCTGGATTACACTGCTCACTGCTAGCAGTACACTGGCAATACACTGTTCACTGCTAGCAGTACACTGGCAATACACTGCTCACTGCTATCTGGACACTGGCAATACACTACTCACTGCTGGATTATACTGCTCACTGCTAGCAGTACACTGGCAATACACTGCTCAGTGCTGGATTACACTGCTCACTGCTGGATTACACTGCTCACTGCAGGATTACACTGATCACTGCTGGATTACACTGCTCACTGATGAATTTCACTGCTCACTGCTGGATTACACTGATCACTGCTGGATTACACTTCTCACTGATGGATTACACTGCTCACTGCTGCATTATACTGATCACTGCTGGATTATACTGCTCACTGCTGGATTACACTGCTCACTGCTAACTGCACAATGTCAATACACTACTCACTGCTGGATTACACTGTTCACTGCTAGCAGTACACTGGCAATACACTACTCACTGTTGGATTACACTGCTCACTGCTGGATTACACTGCTCACTGCTGGATTACACTGATCACTGCTGGATTACACTGCTCACTTATGGATTACACTGCTCACTGCTGGATTACACTACACACAGCTGGATTGCAATTTTCACTGCTGGATTACACTGCTCACTGCTAACTGCACACTGGCAATACACTACTCACTGTTGGATTACACTGCTCACTACTAGCAGTACACTGGCAATACACTACTCACTGCTGCAATACACAGCTCACTGCTAGCAGTACACTGGCAATACACTACTCACTGCTGAATTACACTGCTCACTGCTAGCAGTACACTGGTAATACACTACTCACTGCTGGATTACAATGCTCACTGCTAGCAGTACACTGACAATACACTGCTCACTGCTGGATTACACTGCTCACTGCTGGATTACACTGCTCAATGCTGGATTACACTACTCACTGTTGGATTACACTGCTCACTACTAACTGCACACTGGCAAAACACTACTCACTGCTGGATTACACTGCTCACTGCTGGATTACACTACTCACTGCTGGATTACACTACTCACTGCTGGATTACACTACTCACTGATGGATTACACTGCTCACTGCTGGATTACACTGCTCACTGCTGGATTACACTACTCACTGCTAACTGCACACTGGCAATACACTGCTCACTGCTGGATTACACTGCTCACTGCTAGAAGTACACTGGCAATACACTGCTCACTGCTGGATTACACTGCTCACTGCTAGCAGTACACTGGCAATACACTGCTCACTGCTATCTGCACACTGGCAATACACTACCCACTGCTGGATTACACTGCTCACTGCTAGCAGTACACTGGCAATACACTGCTCACTGCTGGATTACACTGCTCACTGCTGGATTACACTGATCACTGCTGGATTACACTGCTCACTGCTGGATTACACTGCTCACTGCTAACTGCACACTGGCAATACACTACTCACTGCTGGATTACACTGCTCACTGCTAGCAGTACACTGGCAATACACTTATCTCTGCTGGATTACACTGCTCACTGCT
The DNA here is from genome assembly GCA_014843695.1 of Archivesica marissinica. Taxonomy (NCBI): domain Eukaryota; kingdom Metazoa; phylum Mollusca; class Bivalvia; order Venerida; family Vesicomyidae; genus Archivesica; species Archivesica marissinica. The sequence continues at coordinate 28,267,233 of CM026387.1, forward strand.
GGATTACACTGCTCACTGCTGGATTACACTGCTCACTGCTGGATTACATTGCTCACTGATGGATTACACTGCTCACTGCTGGATTACACTACTCACAGCTGGATTACACTATTCACTGCTGGATTACACTGCTCACTGCTAACTGCACACTGGCAATACACTACTCACTGTTGGATTACACTGCTCACTACTAGCAGTACACTGGTAATACACTACTCACTGCTGGATTACACTGCTCACTGCTAGCAGTACCCTGGTAATACACTACTCACTACTGGATTACATTGCTCACTGCTAGCAGTACACTGACAATACACTGCTAACTGCTGGATTACACTGCTCACTGCTAACTGCACACTGGCAATACACTACTCACTGCTGGATTACACTGCTCGCTGCTGGATTACACTGCTCACTGCTGGATTACACTACCCACTGCTGGATTACACTACTCACTGCTGGATTACCCTACTCACTGATGGATTACACTGCTCACTGCTGGATTACACTGCTTACTGCTAGATTACGCTGCTCACTGCTGGATTACACTGCTCACTGATGGATTACACTGCTCACTGCTGGATTACACTACTCTCAGCTGGATTACACTATTCACTGCTGGATTGCACTACTCACTGGTGGATTACACTGCTCACTGCTGGATTACCCTGCCCACTGCTAACTGCTCACTGGCAATACACTACTCACTGCTGAATTACACTGCTCACTGCTAGCAGTACACTGACAATACACTGCTCACTGCTGGATTACACTGCTCACTGCTGGATTACACTGCTCACTGCTGGATTACACTACTCATTGCTTGATTACACTGCCCACTGCTGGATTACACTGCTCACTGCTAGATTACAGTGCTCAATGCTGGAATACACTGCTCACTGCTGGATTACACTACTCACTGCTGGATTACACTGATCACTGCTGGATTACACTGCTCACTGCTGGATTACACTGCTCACTGCTAACTGCACACTGGCAATACACTACTCACTGCTGGATTACACTGCTCACTGCTAGCAGTACACTGGCAATACACTTATCTCTGCTGGATTACACTGCTCACTGCTGGATTACACTGCTCACTGCTGGATTACACTGCTCACTGCTGGATTACATTGCTCACTGATGGATTACACTGCTCACTGCTGGATTACACTACTCACAGCTGGATTACACTATTCACTGCTGGATTACACTGCTCACTGCTAACTGCACACTGGCAATACACTACTCACTGTTGGATTACACTGCTCACTACTAGCAGTACACTGGTAATACACTACTCACTGCTGGATTACACTGCTCACTGCTAGCACTACACTGGTAATACACTACTCACTACTGGATTACATTGCTCACTGCTAGCAGTACACTGACAATACACTGCTCACTGCTGGATTACACTGCTCACTGCTAACTGCACACTGGCAATACACTACTCACTGCTGGATTACACTGCTCGCTGCTGGATTACACTGCTCACTGCTGGATTACACTACCCACTGCTGGATTACACTACTCACTGCTGGATTACCCTACTCACTGATGGATTACACTGCTCACTGCTGGATTACACTGCTTACTGCTAGATTACGCTGCTCACTGCTGGATTACACTGCTCACTGATGGATTACACTGCTCACTGCTGGATTACACTACTCTCAGCTGGATTACACTATTCACTGCTGGATTGCACTACTCACTGGTGGATTACACTGCTCACTGCTGGATTACCCTGCCCACTGCTAACTGCTCACTGGCAATACACTACTCACTGCTGAATTACACTGCTCACTGCTAGCAGTACACTGACAATACACTGCTCACTGCTGGATTACACTGCTCACTGCTGGATTACACTGCT
>CM026387.1:28274117-28282960 GCA_014843695.1 Archivesica marissinica
ACAACATTCCACAACAGAAACACATTCAACAACATCAAGTGAAACAAGTACGGATTTGTCAACAACTGAAACACTATCAATAGCGGAAGAAACAACTACATTACCATCCACTTCGTCAACTACAAAAGAAATAACACCAGATGAGCCCACATCTGAATCGTCAACCACATCATCAAGCACTGAATTTACAACTACAGATGTGCCGACCACTCCACAGGCAACTACAACACAACCGTCCACATTAGTAACACAGTCAACAACATCAAGTGAAACAACAAGTGCCGAATTATCAACAGCAGATATACTATCAACCACGGAAGAGACAACTAAGCTACCATCCACTACGGCAACAACAACGGAAATAACAGCAGAGGAGCCCACCTCCTCTACATCTTCACAATCAACAGAACCAACAACAGAGTATCCGACCACACCACAACTCAGCACAGCAACAACATCTAGTACACCGTCACATGGAGAGACAACGCAACCGTCTAGTTCTGTTGCAACATCTGACACGACCACTGACCGATCGACAACACAACATTCCACAACAGAAACACAGTCAACAACATCAAGTGAAACAAGTACTGATTTGTCAACAACTGAAACACTATCAACAGCGGAAGAAACAACTACATTACCATCCACTTCGTCAACTACACAAGAAATAACACCAGACGAGCCCACATCTGAATCGTCAACCACATCATCAAGCACGGAAGTTACAACTACAGATGTGCCGACCACTCCACAGGCAACTACAACACAACCGTCCACATTAGTAACACAGTCAACAACATCAAGTGAAACAACAAGTGCCGAATTATCAACAGCAGATATACTATCAACCACGGAAGAGTCAACTACGTTACCATCCACTACGGCAACAACAACGGAAATAACAGCAGAGGAGCCCACTTCCTCTACAACTTCACAATCAACAGAACCAACAACAGAGTATCCGACCACACCACAACTCAGCACAGCAACAACATCTAGTATAACGTCACATGGAGAGACAACGCAACCGTCTAGTTCTGTTGCAACATCTGACATGACCACTGACCAATCGACAACACAACATTCCACAACAGAAACACAGTCAACAACATCAAGTGAAACAAGTACTGATTTGTCAACAACTGAAACACTATCAACAGCGGAAGAAACAACTACATTACCATCCACTTCGTCAACTACAAAGAAATAACACCAGACGAGCCCACATCTGAATCGTCAACCATATCATCAAGCACTGAATTTACAACTACAGATGTGCCGACCACTCCACAGGCAACTACAACACAACCGTCCACATTAATAACACAGTCAACAACATCAAGTGAAACAACAAGTGCCGAATTATCAACAGCAGATATACTATCAACCACGGAAGAGACAAATACGCTACCATCCACTACGGCAACAACAACGGAAATAACAGCAGAGGAGCCCACCTCCTCTACATCTTCACAATCAACAGAACCAACAACAAAGGAGCCGACCACACCACAACTCAGCACAGCAACAACATCTAGTACACCGTCACATGGAGAGACAACGCAACCGTTTAGTTCTGTTGCAACATCTGACACGACCACTGACCGATCGACAACACAACATTCCACAACAGAAACACAGTCAACAACATCAAGTGAAACAAGTACTGATTTGTCAACAACTGAAACACTATCAACAGCGGAAGAAACAACTACATTACCATCCACTTCGTCAACTACAAAAGAAATAACACCAGACGAGCCCACATCTGAATCGTCTACCACATCATCAAGCACGGTAGTTACAACTACAGATGTGCGGACCACTCCACAGGCAACTACAACACAACCGTCCACATTAGTAACACAGTCAACAACATCAAGTGAAAGAACAAGTGCCGAATTATCAACAGCAGATATACTATCAACCACGGAAGAGACAACTACGCTACCATCCACTATGGCAACAACAACGGAAATAACAGCAGAGGAGCCCACCTCCTCTACAACTTCACAATCAACAGAACCAACAACAGATTATCCGACCACACCACAACTCAGCACAGCAACAACATCTAGTACCACGTCACATGGAGAGACAACACAACCGTCTAGTTCTGTTGCAACATCTGACACGACCACTGACCGATCGACAACACAACATTCCACAACAGAAACACAGTCAACACATCAAGTGAAACAAGTACGGATTTGTCAACAACTGAAACACTATCAACAGCGGAAGAAACAACTACATTACCATCCACTTCGTCAACTACAAAAGAAATAACACCAGACGAGCCCACATCTGAATCGTCAACCACATCATCAAGCACGGAATTTACAACTACAGATGTGCCGACCACTCCACAGGCAACTACAACACAACCGTCCACATTAGTAACACAGTCAACAACATCAAGTGAAACAACAAGTGCCGAATTATCAACAGCAGATATACTATCAACCACGGAAGAGACAACTAGGCTACCATCCACTACGGCAACAACAATGGAAATAACAGCAGAGGCGCCCACCTCCTCTACATCTTCACAATCAACAGAACCAACAACAAAGGAGCCGACCACACCACAATTCAGCACAGCAACAACATCTAGTACAACGTCACATGGAGAGACAACACAACCGTCTAGTTCTCTTGCAACATCTGACACGACCACTGACCGATCGACAACACAACATTCCACAACAGAAACACAGTCAACAACATCAAGTGAAACAAGTACTGATTTGTCAACAACTGAAACACTATCAACAGCGGAAGAAACAACTACATTACCATCCACTTCGTCAACTACAAAAGAAATAACACCAGACGAGCCCACATCTGAATCGTCAACCACATCATCAAGCACGGAATTTACAACTACAGATGTGCCGACCACTCCACAGGCAACTACAACACGACCGTCCACATTAGTAACACAGTCAACAACATCAAGTGAAACAACAAGTGCCGAATTATCAACAGCAGATATACTATCAACCACGGAAGAGACAACTACGTTACCATCCACTACGGCAACAACAACGGAAATAACAGCAGAGGAGCCCACCTCCTCTACAACTTCACAATCAACAGAACCAACAACAGAGTATCCGACCACACCACAACTCAGCACAGAAACAACATCTAGAACAACGTCACATGGAGAGACAACGCAACCGTCTAGTTCTCTTGCAACATCTGACACGACCACTGACAAATCGACAACACAACATTCCACAACAGAAACACAGTCAACAACATCAAGTGAAACAAGTACGGATTTGTCAACAACTGTAACACTATCAACAGCGGAAGAAACAACTACATTACCATCCACTTCGTCAACTACAAAAGAAATAACACCAGACGAGCCCACATCTGAATCGTCTACCACATCATCAAGCACGGTAGTTACAACTACAGATGTGCGGACCACTCCACAGGCAACTACAACACAACCGTCCACATTAATAACACAGTCAACAACATCAAGTGAAAGAACAAGTGCCGAATTATCAACAGCAGATATACTATCAACCACGGAAGAGACAACTACGCTACCATCCACGATGGCAACAACAACGGAAATAACAGCAGAGGAGCCCACCTCCTCTACAACTTCACAATCAACAGAACCAACAACAGATTATCCGACCACACCACAACTCAGCACAGCAACAACATCTAGTACAACGTCACATGGAGAGACAACGCAACCGTCTAGTTATCTTGCAACATCTGACACGACCACTGACCGATCGACAACACAACATTCCACAACAGAAACACAGTCAACAACATCAAGTGAAACAAGTACGGATTTGTCAACAACTGAAACACTATCCACAGCGGAAGAAACAATTACATTACCATCCACTTCGTCAACTACAAAAGGAATAACACCAGACGAACCCACATCTGAATCGTCAACCACATCATCAAGCACGGAAATTACAACTACAGATGTGCCGACCACTCCACAGGCAACTACAACACAACCGTCCACATTAATAACACAGTCAACAACATCAAGTGAAACAACAAGTGCCGAATTATCAACAGCAGATATACTATCAACCACGGAAGAGACAACTACGCTACCATCCACTACGGCAACAACAACGGAAATAACAGCAGAGGATCCCACCTCCTCTACATCTTCACAATCAACAGAACCAACAACAAAGGAGCCGACCACACCACAATTCAGCACAGCACAACATCTAGTACACCGTCACATGGAGAGACAATGCAACCGTCTAGTTCTGTTGCAACATCTGACACGACCACTGACCGATCGACAACACAACATTCCACAACAGAACACAGTCAACAACATCAAGTGAAACAAGTACGGATTTGTCAACAACTGAAACACTATCAACAGCGGAAGAAACAACTACATTACCATCCACTTCGTCAACTACAAAGAAATAACACCAGACGAGCCCACATCTGAATCGTCAACCACATCATCAAGCACGGAATTTACAACTACAGATGTGCCGACCACTCCACAGGCAACTACAACACAACCGTCCACATTAGTAACACAGTCAACAACATCAAGTGAAACAACAAGTGCCGAATTATCAACAGCAGATATACTATCAACCACAGAAGAGACAACTACGTTACCATCAACTACGGCAACAACAATGGAAATAACAGCAGAGGAGCACACCTCCTCTACATCTTCACAATCAACAGAACCAACAACAGAGTATCCGACCACACCACAACTCAGCACAGAAACAACATCTAGAACAACGTCACATGGAGAGACAATGCAACCGTCTAGTTCTGTTGCACCATCTGACACGACCACTGACCGTTCGACAACACAACATTCCACAACAGAAACACAGTCAACAACATTAAGTGAAACAAGTACGGATTTGTCAACAACTGAAACACTATCAACAGCGGAAGAAACAACTATATTACCATCCACTTCGTCGACAACAAAAGAAATAACACCAGACGAGCCCACATCTGAATCGTCAACCACATCATCAAGCACGGAAGTTACAACTACAGATGAGCCGACCACTCCACAGGCAACTACAACACAACCGTCCACATTAGTAACACAGTCAACAACATCAAGTGAAACAACAAGTGCCGAATTATCAACAGCAGATATACTATCAACCACGGAAGAGACAACTATGCTACCATCCACTACGGCAACAACAACGGAAATAACAGCACAGGAGCCCACCTTCTCTACAACTTCACAATCAACAGAACCAACAACTGAGTATCCGACCACACCACAATTCAGCACAGCAACAACATCTAGTACAACGTCACACGGAGAGACAACGCAACCGTCTAGTTCTGTTGCAACATCTGACACGACCACTGACCGATCGACAACACAACATTCCACAACAGAAACACATTCAACAACATCAAGTGAAACAAGTACGGATTTGTCAACAACTGAAACACTATCAATAGCGGAAGAAACAACTACATTACCATCCACTTCGTCAACTAGAAAAGAAATAACACCAGATGAGCCCACATCTGAATCGTCAACCACATCATCAAGCACTGAATTTACAACTACAGATGTGCCGACCACTCCACAGGCAACTACAACACAACCGTCCACATTAGTAACACAGTCAACAACATCAAGTGAAACAACAAGTGCCGAATTATCAACAGCAGATATACTATCAACCACGGAAGAGACAACTAAGCTACCATCCACTACGGCAACAACAACGGAAATAACAGCAGAGGAGCCCACCTCCTCTACATCTTCACAATCAACAGAACCAACAACAAAGGAGCCGACCACAACACAATTCAGCACAGCAACAACATCTAGTACCACGTCACATGGAGAGACAATGCAACCGTCTAGCTCTGTTGCAACATCTGACACGACCACTGACCGATCGACAACACAACATTCCACAACAGAAACACAGAACAACATCAAGTGAAACAAGTACGGATGTACCAACAACTGAAACACTATCAACAGCGGAAGAAACAACTACATTACCATTCACTTCGTCAACTACAAAAGAAATAACACCAGACGAGCCCACATCGGAATCGTCTACCACATCATCAAGCACGGGAGTTACAACTACAGATGTGCCGACCACTCCACAGGCAACTACAACACAACCGTCCACATCAGTAACACAGTCAACAACATCAAGTGAAACAACAAGTGCCGAATTATCAACAGCAGATATACTATCAACCACGGAAGAGTCAACTACGTTACCATCCACTACGGCAACAACAACGGAAATAACAGCAGAGGAGCCCACTTCCTCTACAACTTCACAATCAACAGAACCAACAACAGAGTATCCGACCACACCACAACTCAGCACAGCAACAACATCTAGTATAACGTCACATGGAGAGACAACGCAACCGTCTAGTTCTGTTGCAACATCTGACACGACCACTGACCAATCGACAACACAACATTCCACAACAGAAACACAGTCAACAACATCAAGTGAAACAAGTACTGATTTGTCAACAACTGAAACACTATCAACAGCGGAAGAAACAACTACATTACCATCCACTTCGTCAACTACAAAAGAAATAACACCAGACGAGCCCACATCTGAATCGTCAACCACATCATCAAGCACGGAATTTACAACTACAGATGTGCCGACCACTCCACAGGCAACTACAACACAACCGTCCACATTAGTAACACAGTCAACAACATCAAGTGAAACAACAAGTGCCGAATTATCAACAGCAGATATACTATCAACCACGGAAGAGACAACTACGTTACCATCCACTACGGCAACAACAACGGAAATAACAGCAGAGGAGCCCACCTCCTCTACAACTTCACAATCAACAGAACCAACAACAGAGTATCCGACCACACCACAACTCAGCACAGCAACAACATCTAGTACAACGTCACATGGAGAGACAACGCAACCGTCTAGTTCTGTTGCAACATCTGACACGACCACTGACCGATCGACAACACAACATTCCACAACAGAAACACAGTCAACAACATCAAGTGAAACAAGTACGGATTTGTCAACAACTGAAACACTATCAACAGCGGAAGAAACAACTACATTACCATCCACTTCGTCAACTACAAAAGAAATAACACCAGACGAGCCCACATCTGAATCGTCAACCACATCATCAAGCACGGAATTTACAACTACAGATGTGCCGACCACTCCACAGGCAACTACAACACAACCGTCCACATTAGTAACACAGTCAACAACATCAAGTGAAACAACAAGTGCCGAATTATCAACAGCAGATATACTATCAACCACGGAAGAGACAACTACGTTACCATCCACTACGGCAACAACAACGGAAATAACAGCAGAGGAGCCCACCTCCTCTACAACTTCACAATCAACAGAACCAACAACAGAGTATCCGACCACACCACAACTCAGCACAGCAACAACATCTAGTACAACGTCACATGGAGAGACAACGCAACCGTCTAGTTCTGTTGCAACATCTGACACGACCACTGACCGATCGACAACACAACATTCCACAACAGAAACACAGTCAACAACATCAAGTGAAACAAGTACGGATTTGTCAACAACTGAAACACTATCAACAGCGGAAGAAACAACTACATTACCATCCACTTCGTCAACTACAAAAGAAATAACACCAGACGAGCCCACATCTGAATCGTCAACCACATCATCAAGCACGGAATTTACAACTACAGATGTGCCGACCACTCCACAGGCAACTACAACACAACCGTCCACATTAGTAACACAGTCAACAACATCAAGTGAAACAACAAGTGCCGAATTATCAACAGCAGATATACTATCAACCACGGAAGAGACAACTACGTTACCATCCACTACGGCAACAACAACGGAAATAACAGCAGAGGAGCCCACCTCCTCTACAACTTCACAATCAACAGAACCAACAACAGAGTATCCGACCACACCACAACTCAGCACAGCAACAACATCTAGTACAACGTCACATGGAGAGACAACGCAACCGTCTAGTTCTGTTGCAACATCTGACACGACCACTGACCGATCGACAACACAACATTCCACAACAGAAACACAGTCAACAACATCAAGTGAAACAAGTACTGATTTGTCAACAACTGAAACACTATCAACAGCGGAAGAAACAACTACATTACCATCCACTTCGTCAACTACAAAAGAAATAACACCAGACGAGCCCACATCTGAATCGTCAACCACATCATCAAGCACGGAATTTACAACTACAGATGTGCCGACCACTCCACAGGCAACTACAACACAACCGTCCACATTAGTAACACAGTCAACAACATCAAGTGAAACAACAAGTGCCGAATTATCAACAGCAGATATACTATCAACCACGGAAGAGACAACTACGCTACCATCCACTACGGCAACAACAACGGAAATAACAGCAGAGGAGCCCACCTCCTCTACATCTTCACAATCAACAGAACCAACAACAGAGTATCCGACCACACCACAACTCAGCACAGCAACAACATCTAGTACAACGTCACATGGAGAGACAACGCAACCGTCTAGTTCTGTTGCAACATCTGACACGACCACTGACCGATCGACAACACAACATTCCACAACAGAAACACAGTCAACAACATCAAGTGAAACAAGTACGGATTTGTCAACAACTGAAACACTATCAACAGCGGAAGAAACAACTACATTACCATCCACTTCGTCAACTACAAAAGAAATAACACCAGACGAGCCCACATCTGAATCGTCAACCACATCATCAAGCACGGAAGTTACAACTACAGATGTGCCGACCAC
>CM026387.1:28283960-28306460 GCA_014843695.1 Archivesica marissinica
TCCACATGCAACTACAACACAACCGACCACAACAGAAACACAGTCAACAGCATCAAGGGAAACGACAGGTACCGAGATGACAACAACGAATATACAACCAACAATAACAGAGACAACTACAGTACCATCCACATCGGTAACAACAATAGAAATAACACCAGACGAGCACACCTCTGATTCTTCTACAACTACACCAAGTCATACAACATCAGAGGCACGGCCAACAACTTCTAATACGACTATCGCAGAAACAACAGCAACACATTCACCTGCAGGAACAATAACAAATGCAACTGCAGAAACGTCAACATCGGTGACAAAATCAGAAGCATCTACAACATCTACAACAGCAACCGCGGAAGATACCATCAATGCTCTTGGGAACCTATCGCAGTCAAATGAGGATAATCCTACATCCGGTAAATCATTTCACATTGAATTACTTAATATTGTCGGACCTGTCCGAATATTGTCGAATATATTCTTCAACCATACTGAATTAATGCTATCTATTTTATATAGACTATTTCACAGAATTACATTGAATTTCGTTGGTACAATGAACTTGAATGAAGCACTAAGAGAATATAAAATGGCACACAGATAAAACACATAGCGCATCAGGATGTCATGCATAACACATTAGATACAAACAGTAGGTACTATCCTTGTATATATGAGATGTTATCTATAACTCAAATACCGAAACGAAAGCATGGTTTGTTGTTGTTTTCTTAAAAAGTATTTTCTGTTAGTTTATACAAATTTATTTTAGCTCGTTGCGAAACAAGTTCTTATAACTTATATTAATCACTCTCGAGACCTCATTCCTGATGGAATCCATCGCCACGAGGGAGGGAGAAGAGGCAACGTGGTATTTAAATGCCTTGCCTAAGGGCACAATCGTAAAGGCTCCAGCGGGGCTCGAACCCTAGGCATTTCGCACCTGAAGCGAACGCGCTACCATTGCGCTATCACGACGTCCTGTATTTACTGTTCATGGCATTTAGGCTACAATTATATCAGACATGCTGTTGAACATCAGACAATTGCGTCTAAGCAGCTGACCTTTTGTTGATGGGTAGTCACCAAATAGGTCTAAATAAATTTGTAAATAGCAACACTTACAATTATGCACACAATAGTTCTTATATTCTTGGTCGAATATGTAGAATTATCTCCCTTATATTATATATATATATATACGTTTTGCTAATTAGATATCATGAACAGGTTTGATATTTTCCGTTTATTTCTGCTTCCAAATTTATATAATTTCATTGGATAACGGAAATTATCCGAACACTGCCATGATGTTACGATGACGCAATCAATGACATATCGCTACCATACATGTGTTGTTCACGTACACACTATTACCATTTCACCCACAACTGTTTGTAAGCAACCTGCATCTAGGCACGACTGATCTCCCTAAGATCTTATTTATTTATTAGTTTCTTTTAGTATGATGGATATAAAAGCCATATATTATTCGAATCTTTACTCGTGTCCGCCTGCGTGGTCGAGTGGTTAAGGTCGCTGACTTGTATACCACTGTAGCATATCATCTCTGATGGTCACGGGTTCGAGCCCCGCTCAGACCGTGTCTCATTTATATGAAAAAGTTGGCAGTTTCTTGCGGGGATTGGTGCACCAAGTACTGGTTAACAGCCGGAGCCTGCACAGGAAATGTGTTGAACTGCCCGTCGCTCTAATGGGAAACCGGTAGCGACGTTAAATAAACTTAAATATAAAATAAATCTTTACTAGTGTTGGGTGTAGACGTTTAGCATTAAAGCAATTACACCGTTAAACCTAACATGTACGTGATGCTTTCTTTTAAATTACATCAACATCAATGTGAGTAAATTGTCACATTCCAATGACCTCATCACAATCCCACCATCGGGCTGAATTCACACCTTTGGGTGGAATATGTCTGCAAAGAACTCGGCAGTGCCAGGTATCTTCAGTCCTCGGGTGGGATTTCCATATCTGCAACTGGAGGTGCTATATTCACTTTATAAGTATTAGTACTTGCTTTCACAGGCACTTGTTTGTATGATTTGTTGTTAGTTGTTGCTAAATGTAGCTCCAACTGCTTGGGTCAAACTCTCCAGCTATTGCTTGTCGAGTACGACCCCGAATGACTCTCCGAGCAGTTTGTCAAGCACGGATAGTATCCAGGCAGACCCACCGACCTTCCACAAGCGAGCTGGATAACTTTCTCACATGAACGAATCCGACACCCCCATTTGGATTCCAATAAGTATGTACATATGTTTCATTGTGATATTTCATGTTTTCAATATTTTAGGGTGTCATGGTAGATTGACTGAGTTCTATCGTTAAGCAAAGTCCTATTATTATTAGAAACATTTTATTTACACTCGTACATTCGCAGCTACAGTGGTTGTTGTACTATCAGCGGCATCAACAGAGGCGATTGCCATTACCGCAGCCACGATTTTGATTTACGCTTACCAGATGCAATTCCTTTGTCAAGTAGCACCGGTAAGTCAGTCTAGCGGAACTACATTCTCTGACGAGCTATTAGTATACATTGTATATGGACCGTCTGACGTTCACAATTTGTTTCTAGTTTAATCCTTACGTATTGAATTCATCATGATATAGCATACAACACATGGTAAAAACATATAGCATGATAATACACATGGTTTGGGCCACACGTTTTCAAAACTTTAGAAAACGGCCCGAACCAGAACATCACATATATGTATAGTTAAACAAAATGACTGAGTATGGCTAGAAAAGAAAGAAAAAACTCAAATAATCATAGGCCTATATTAAACGGAAGCACGATTCCACCAGCTGTTCCTTCCCACCATGCCATGACCCGAACCAAAGATACAGCTATGTTCAAACGTATACAATTTAAAGGGTTTGTTTATTATAGTGTCACCCCTATTTAAAGGGACAGCCATTTCTGAATTATGTCACACTTCTTTTTATGAACATTAGTACTTCCCGAATTCTATGCTTGTATGCCAGACGCCAGGTTGGTAGTCTGATAGGCAATCGGTAACCATTATTTAACTAGCTGGCGGCTCACCAACCGGCCATATAAGAACGAACCCCTGACGAGATTCGAACCTTCGACCTCCGGCTCCGTTGGCGGACGCCTTAACCACTAGGCCATGGGGACGGTTTATTTGAAATGGCATATTTCATTATGTTGACATGGAGCATTGAGGTGACTAGTCGAGTCCTTGGAATACTGAATTATAGATGAAAATTTGCTCGAGAATTCCAATATCTAAACCTCAATTGTAGATGTATATTCGCTATCACACTCCAGCAGCACAGCAAACCAAATTATAGATGAAAATTCACTCGAGAATTCCATATCATCTTGAATGTAGCTGATCGTTCACTCCCGCACTGCTAGCCTCGTGCACCACGTCTTCTCGAATGTAGCTGATCATTCACTCCCGCACTGCTAGCCTCGTGCACCACGTCTTCTCGAATGTAGCTGATCATTCACTCCCGCACTGCTAGCCTCGTGCACCACGTCTTCTCGAATGTAGCTGATCATTCACTCCCGCACTGCTAGCCTCGTGCACCACGTCTTCTCGAATGTAGCTGATCATTCACTCCCGCACTGCTAGCCTCGTGCACCACGTCTTCTCGAATGTAGCTGATCATTCACTCCCGCACTGCTAGCCTCGTGCACCACGTCTTCTCGAATGTAGCTGATCATTCACTCCCGCACTGCTAGCCTCGTGCACCACGTCTTCTCGAATGTAGCTGATCATTCACTCCCGCACTGCTAGCCTCGCACAGCACAGCAACCCACACTGTAGATGATCGTTCACATCCCGATCTGCTGGCCTCGTACTACACAGCACACCGCACTGTAATGATCGGTCACTCCCGCACTGCTGCCTCGTACTACACCAGCACACCAACTGTAGATGAACGTTCACTCTGGCATTGCTAGCCTCGTCCCCACATCACCCCTCACTGTAGATGATCGGTCCTCCCCACTGCTGGCCTCGTACCCCACAACACACCACACTGTAGATGAACGTTCACTCTCGCATTGCTGGCCTCGTACTACACAGCACACCTCACTGTAGATGAACGTTCACTCCCGCATTGCTGGCCTCGTACTACACAGCACACCACACTGTAGATGAACGTTCACTCCCGCACTGCTGGCCTCGTACCCCACAACACACCATACTGTAGATGAACGTTCACTCTCGCATTGCTGGCCTCGTACTACACAGCACACCACACTGTAGATGAACGTTCACTCCCGCATTGCTGGCCTCGTACTACACAGCACACCACACTGTAGATGATCGTTCACTCTGGCATTGCTGGCCTCGTACTACACAGCACACCACACTGTAGATGATCGGTCACCCCCGCATTGCTGGCCTCGTACTACACAGCACACCGCACTGTAGATGAACGTTCACTCTGGCATTGCTGGCCTCGTACTACACAGCACACCACACTGTAGATGAACGTTCACTCTGGCATTGCTGGCCTCGTACTACACATCACACCACACTGTAGATGAACGTTCACTCTGGCACTGCTGGCCTCGTACTACACAGCACACCACACTGTAGATGATCGGTCACCCCCGCATTGCTGGCCTCGTACTACACAGCACACCGCACTGTAGATGAACGTTCACTCCCGCATTGCTGGCCTCGTACTACACAGCACACCACACTGTAGATGAACGTTCACTCCCGCACTGCTGGCCTCGTACCCCACAGCACACCACACTGTAGATGATCGTTCACTCCCGCACTACTGGCCTCGCCCCCCACAGCACCCCACACTGTAGATGATCGTTCACTCCCGCACGGCTGGCCTCGTACTACGCAGCACCCCGCACTGTAGATGAACGTTCACTCCCGCATTGCTAGTAGAAATGTGCGTTTTCACCGATGTAGTGTCACTTTAAATTGTTTAAAATGATGGATTCCATTACTGCAAAACCTGTTTATACTATTTTTGTACTATAGCAATACTTTTGTTGGTCACTGTAACGAATACAATTCTAAAAATTTGGAAATTGTGATAATTGATAATAATTTTGAACAGGATTTTGACGCAAAGTCAATGGTGTTGTTTTTTCTTATGCGCGTCTCATATGTTCGTTAATAACCAAAGTGAAATTATGTTTCTGTTACAGGCTACAGCGGGCGGTGTCTGATTATAGCACGGGAGGAAGCAGACGACATAGAGTGAGATTGTGCTGGCACGAACCATTTGCTGTGTCATTCAATTTGGTAACTCTGTCAAGACGTTGTTTACGATGATGATGCTTCCCTTTATTTACCCTCGCCGCCGCATAGTATATGGGCGAGCATTCTAAGTCGATTATGCGAATGTCGTGCAAAGCAACGTCGTTTATCCGTGAAGTGTTGTTGAGTTGTTAAAGTGTGTCTATTTGAAAGGTGCTTTTGAAATGTCCGAGGATTGTGCTGTTAATGTTGAAACTCGGAGGAAGCATCTTATAATGGGTGACATATAGTGTGAAGTATCTTCTTCCAAATGGCAGCATTTTAGGGCAATGTTCTTAAGGTTGGTCATTCCGCAAAAGCATTTAAACGGACCCTGCACTTAGACATCTGGTCGTCTATGTCTAGACACAAATTCCGTAAATCAGTGGTGGTTAAGCGTGTGTTCATTGTTGCAAGATCGACAACCAGAATATCCCTGAATCATGCTCTGCTTCTGGGAGATGCGCTCCGACCGCGACGTACACACTGTAAAGTCCCATGCTGTTAGCATAGATCTCTCATATCAGAGCGGTTGTGAGTTCGTTTCCCGCAAGCACCACAGTGGATGTAAGAAGAAGAAACACGAGGAAATAGCTTGATTTTAAATTCAGTAGATCCATATGACCCATGTGGTACAACAATTTACATACATATACAAGGCAATGTAGTCCACCATGAAGGAGATATCCAGACAAAAGATGATGAGCGGAAAGTTGCAAACACGAGGTTCAAAGTAAAGCTGAAATGACTAAACTAAAGTAAACCGTGTGTAAAGTTTGTAACTGGACTTACTAGGTGGTTATATTAAGAACCAATCAATAGGAACTTGGTACGGTGTTTGTTATTGGGTGGTTATTTTAAGCATAAATAAATCGAAAAGAACGCTGTGTGTTATTGGGTGACTATTTTAAGCATAAATAAATCGAAAAGAACGCTGTGTGTTATTGGGTGGCTATTTTAAGCACAACTCAATCGAAAAGAACGATGTGTGTTATTGGGTGGCTATTTTAAGCATAAATCAATCGAAAAGAACGATATGTGTTATTGGGTGACTATTTTAAGTATAAATCAATCGAAAAGAACGATGTGTGTTATTGGGTGACTATTTTAAGTATAAATCAATCGAAAAGAACGCTGTCTGTTATTGGGTGACTATTTTAAGCATAAATCAATCGAAAAGAACGATGTGTGTTATTGGGTGGCTATTTTAAGCATAAGTCAATCGAAAAGAACGGTGTGTGTTATTGGGTGGCTATTTTAAGCATAAATCAATCGAAAAGAACGATGTGTGTTATTGGGTGGTTATTTTAAGCATAAATCAATCGAAAAGAACGGTGTGTGTTATTGGGTGGCTACATTAGAACTCCTGTTAGTTATTCTCTGTTTATTAAGCTAAATGAATTGTTATTTTGATTACCTTTCGCATGTGTATTACAACTTGTATAAATTATATCATCACTTTCCAACGGTCATTCTTTCTAATTTCGCTTTCGGGCAAGAATGCCCATATGTTGATACAAATGTAATTGATTTTTATGAAATTTCTTAATATACGTATACGGCGTACTTTTCCCCAAATATTATCTCGTTTATTTCGAATTTTTTAACGAGATATCTGTATTTTGGAGCTTTTCACGCTCTCCGTTTCGATGTATGGAGTATATATCTTACCTTTTGCAAATGCATTATGAGCCATGAACCCTTAATCGATTTTAATGTGTTCTAATTAGGGATGACAACAAATATTCGAATATTCGCTCGAACGTCCGAATATCCGAATACTATTCCAGTATTCGAATATTCGGGGGGAAATATTATATTGTCCTCATAAATGCCACCCGCTCAGTCACACGTTTGGAAATGCTTGAATCGCTCTGAGAATAAGAAAACTGCTAGGTGTAATCTATGCAAATTGGATTTAATATATTCGGCTACACTATCAATCTGAATAATCATTTGAAGAAGAAGAGGTAAAACGCGTAAAACAGAAATTAGGTTTGGCAATTTTTATAAGAGTATGAGTGATTTCGTATTAAGTATAAGTATAGCATAATCGCTATTCGTTGCCATCCCTAGCAAAAGCAGTATTGGAAATGAGCTTTTAAACGACTTCAATGTGTATTAAGATCTCTTAATTTAATGTTATATAAACAATTAATGCTGTCAATTAAAGCCCCATAATGCTGTAACTGTATACATTCAGTGTTTCGGTTCAACACCCATACCCATGACTGTTATTTGTTTATGTGTTCTCAACTGAAATTGTGTCCCTTTCCGGGAGTACGGTGCACATATGGCTGGTTGAGGGGGTGCACGGACCAGTATATTGGGTCAATATTCTGGCCGGGCACTGCCTTGTTCTCGGTGTGCTGTTCCTGTGCTTCTGCGAATGGACCCTTTTTCCGCTGTGAATTATTCGTTCACATGTTGTTACTATAATTGTTATTATATGTAGGGCCTAATCTGTGTCTTTTCACAAATAAAGTTCTGTTCTGTTCAATATTAATATGTACAATAAAACATTTATTTATGTATTAAATACTAGTACTACCAAGCTTATCATTTAACGTGATTAATATAAGTTGATATAACTTGTTTCGCAATCGAGCTAAAATAAATGTCCATAAACTAAGCTTATTATTAATTTGCATTTCCTGTATTTTGGTGTATGGCGATGTTCAGTTATTATTGGTGGAGGAAGACCCAGTCATTATGTGAAGGATAATTTCCTATTACAAATGATTAGGGCCTTTAAGCTATTTTAGTGTATGTTAAGGTCATACAAATTATTAGATTAATGCCATGATTAACAATTACTGCTGTATATTAAAGTCCCATAATGTTATGAATCATGTTAATCATATATTAAAATTAAGTGATTTGTTAAAACCTATTATTTATGATGTGAGTATTGTATTAGTATTACGTTATAATTTTATAATTACTGCATTATTTTCCATTAATATACAAGTTCTACATTAATCTTGCTCTTGTCAAATATATCAAGCTTATCTGAATGTGTATAAATAACCGGCAAACATGTTCCTTGGCGATGAATTTATCTGGTTTTCGTCAACGCAATTCGTTTGTTTTCGTGGTTTAGTCCTATTGTTCCCACTTATATAAAATTAGGTAAAAACGGGTGTGGGACGGATAGACAGAATGTGTTTATGAGTGTTTAAGATCAAATACAATCAAACGGACGGACAGACACGCAGACAGACATCAACTATATATATATATATATATACATACCATGAACCTGTAACCACCAACAAGACTTTGTCCACCGCGTTTGTTGCGGACAAACTCAATTTGAACTTGTGCATTCGCCATAACTTTAAGTTGTATGCATATGACATATATGTCTACTGGACAACAGCAAGTGGGAATAAAAGGATTAAACCGTTTTCGTTGACTTGACGTTCACAGTAGACTGTGATACGTGTTATTGTAAAATGTTATTTAGACGTGGTTAGTTTCATATCAGCCTAGGTCTTAACTAAGCCACATACAAAACTCAAACGATGTTTGCAACGGGCAAGACTTGCGATCGTTTATTCAATGTAATGACGAGGTTAATGTATATGAAGTTAGTTGCCTCTTCCAAGTTCGTTACGTAGGCGGTACGTTCTCTGCTAGGGTCTCGATTAGGGTTGTATAAGGGTCCGAGTTCTTTAAGCTAAAACTTTCATTCTTTTAACAAATGGGAAATTTAATTTAAACGTCAATCGAAACCCAACAATTTCTTAACGTCATATTCCTGTTGAAAGAAAATGTTTACCCCCAACAATTTTAATAAAACAGGTTAAAATTGAGTTAGGCTCATTAATTTGTGTTATTATGGTTTATCACGGAGACATGGAGCCAAACACAACAACTATCTTAGTCAACATATGCAAAGAAACAGTACTGTTTCGAAATGTTGTTTTAGAACTTTCATGTACATTTAAAGTACACGAAACAAGCTGAATTCACGAGTATACTCCCTTTGACTGTCAAACGTAAAAATGTGTTTATAATCCTGGTACTTGATCTATGGTGCGTCCTTTGTACATACATTTATAAGGAGTAGGAGGCTATATAGTGTCATTTATATAATGTCAATATTATATTTATTAAAGTAACAGGTACCCCTACCCCCCCCCCCCCATTGACCATCATTATTTAACAATGTCTTATATATTAGTGAGCTAATGGGAATAGTGCCATCTGTTGTATTATTGATAGTATATTATATTATTACATAGTAAACGCAGACTACGGATAAGTGTGTTTTACATGAAAAACAATAACTATATAAATACATAGTTTTAAACATTTTGGAATATTTTTATTTGTTCAGTTTGTGTTTTGTAATAAAGATGTGATATATCTTTGATGGAATCCTTCGTATTTCGTTTTCATGTAATAATAATCATATAATGTTGGTGTGCGTTTTCTATGTCCTCTAGTATATAATATAGGTGTGCGTTTTCTATGTCCTCTAGTATATAAGGTTGGTGTGCGCTTTCTATGTCCTCTAGTATATAATGTAGATGTGCGTTTTCTATGTCCTCTAGTATATAAGGTTGGTGTGCGCTTTCTATGTCCTCTAGTACATGTTGATCACAAATATATTATCTGCAAAAAGTGATTGTTGGTTATGATTAAATTCCGCCTTAATGTTAATGAGTTAATCATGTTTAATTATTTAAGGAATGACCGTCTGTTGATACGTAACTCTTTCACCGTCAATGACGCATACAAGCGACTTTGTTGAAAGCAGAGAACCTGATCAGACAGAACAGATGCTTAGGCTGTATGCTGATTGGTATTCAGACAGTGGAGATGAAGCAACCACCTGTCCGAATAGCACACAACATTGATCCTGATCAGACGCGGTGTTACGCCGCGGTCGTTCTAGATCTATGTTGTTTACACATGTTCTGAATTTATTCGGCGCTGAAAGAGTTAATTGGCTAACACGTCTGATTATGCGGCACCATGTCAGTGGTTATTAATAGTCATTATGTGTGTGATTTACGTTTATTTATCGTCGCTACCGGTTGCTCATATGACATTGCCTCCTGAAGAGATTTAGTCATTATAGATAGTTGGAGGATAGTGCAACGATACAGACAGAGACCCAT
Organism: Archivesica marissinica; assembly: GCA_014843695.1. Lineage (NCBI taxonomy): Eukaryota > Metazoa > Mollusca > Bivalvia > Venerida > Vesicomyidae > Archivesica > Archivesica marissinica. The sequence continues at coordinate 28,294,369 of CM026387.1, forward strand.
TCCAGAGTCTCCTCTGGTTCTTTTACGTGCACGATGTACAGCACCCCCGCGACCCCCCGACCACCCGACCAGATATCACCCATATATCTATATAACTGGAAATGTGTCATCCAAATTGTTTTATACCAACACGAACATGCACACTGTATACAAATACACATATTTATGAAATGGTCATCATTGCACTATCCTCCGAAAGTCTAAAATGATTAATCTCTTCAGGGGAGGGGGGGCGTCGCTCATATGGGCAACCGGTAGTTATGATAAATAAACGTAAAATACGCAATCACGCTCGCTCGCACGTACGCGTACACGCACGCACAGCACGCACGCACGCACGCACGCACGCACGGCACGCACGCATGTACGCACTGCACGCACGCACATACACAACCCCCACACTGTCGCACATTTATGATACAGCCCCCATGTAGTATAGTTATCGTACTAAAGGTGTATTACTCAAAGGAAATTATACTGACATATGTCAGTTGTGTTCATTGTGCTGCCGTGACTGACGTTGTCTCAACTTATAAACTCTTTCTTTTTTCCATAATTGTACGACACACTGAAACGTCATGCATAGGTCGCATAGACAATATGATGATGAAAATGTAAAATCTGTATCCCGGTGTTACTGGTTTCCGGTGATGTAGTACACAGCGGACTCCTGTATATTTGGAATGTTCATACACTGCAAACAATTTCAAGTGAATATGCAACATTGTACCTTTCATTCATAAAAGTCTCGAATAAAATCGATTGTTCATTTTTTGAGTAAAGTCAATAAAACGGAGGCACCAAGTAATCCGGAATGACGTCACCAGTTTTCACCTAACTGTGGAAATTGCCTACAGTGCGAGCACATGTATGTAAACAACAGTTTTTCTTGACAAAACAATATAAATAAGGAACACATACTTTAATAACAGTCTTAATGTATCATTTTCACTCAAAAATCATTTGTTGGACAACACTTTGTCTGTATACTGTATCTAAACACTAACATTTAGTTTGACCTTGAGTTTGAACACAGGGGCATAAGAAATCGTCACCCCTCCTAATTACTCTGACTGGGTGAAGAACCGTAAATGGACCCATCCATCGCACACATCACACGGTGCCCAACAGAGAAAAACTAGGTTTACACAAGCATGAATATCAGTTGGAGAACCTCTGTGACAACACATGGACCTGAATTGCGAAACACGGTGAATAGTGATACCCCTTGTGTATAATAACGGACGAAACTCATAAACATGGAACAGCGAGACTATGATGACATTATTTATTCGTAAATATATTGGTGTATTTGTATTACAGACGAAGTAAATGTTTGATTTGGAAAACAGTTTGTGGATTTCTTTAAAACATATTATATATATATGGAGACATGAATTGGAATTGTGAATTTAGTGAAACCTGGGGTAGGTTTGAAATTTCATCGTTTATTTACCTGTCTGATCACATGAAATATAGCGTGATCTCTCGCGATTTGCTATTCCTGCAGTTCGGTGAAAACATGTTCTCGCCGAAAGCCGAAAGCCGAAAACGTTTCACGCCAGGATACACACGGACACACAACAAGGAATCGTTTGAAATTCTGTTCGAACAGGTCTAAAACTGGTCTGTATCAGTCAACAGTCTAACAATGCAACGCTCATCACAAGGAATGTCTTCCGGTATATTGTTGCCGTGATGCAATCGCGATCATTCTTTAGACATGTCTGCGCAATCTCCAACGGCAGCCATTCCTGAATGTAGTGAATAGTGTTCTCATTTTCATTCCTGTAATCCGATTGGTCAATCAATACACATTGCATCTCGTACTTGAACATCATCATATGTCGGTACATATTTATACTGCTAATGCTATTTTGATTTGTAAATCTCCGACAATAAATACAGTTTGAATTGAACTGAATTGTACCTATATAGTGCCAAAGACATGCTCCCTGTATTATATACGCATACTAGCTAGATCTCCGGCGTATTGACAATAGGTAACCCCTTATGATAAAATTCACAATTATATGGTTGCTCTCCACATTGTGAATGGCCTAGTTTCCCTCTCTCGTCCGTCATGCCACTGCCATTCCTTACGCTACCAGTTTTCCTCTTTTCCAAGAACCACTTTTCATTGGACCTTCTCCCTCATGCCATTGCCCATCTCCTTACCATAGAACAGTTCAAGTCGGCTCTTTGTCGTAATTGATCATGCCAGTGCTATATAGTCTCGACTCGAACACGTCTGGAACTAGGTGCAATATCATGTACGTGCGCTGCTTAACCAGCCGGTGAAGTTTGCAACGTGGGGTCAAACGTTAGTCTGGATATACATTCCATAGTTATTGTTCAACCATTTGTTAGGCTCTATGAGGCACAGGTGCCAGACCTGCATCGACACTAAATGTGGTCATACACGCTATTAACTCTTTCACCGCCAATGTCGCATAAAAGCGACTTTGTAAAAAAGTAGAGAACACGATCGGACAGAACAGAACATGCCGTCTGATCAGGCTATTTGCTGATTGCTCTTCAGACAGTGGAGCTGAAGCACCTGTCCGAATAGCAAACACCATATATCCTGATCAGACGCGGCGCTACGCCGCGGCTGATCTGGATCTATGTTGTTTGCACATGCTCTGAATTTATTCGGCGCTGAAAGAGTTAATTGTGGGAACTGGTTTTTCACATAGTGTCTCCCATCATCAATTCCAATGCAATGACGGATGATGTGAATTCAATGTTTCCATAATTGCCTGTTAGACAATGCTATCTGATAGTTTTAACGTTATATGACTTGAAATCATGTTTTATCAACATAACAACCATTATAGCCTGGGAACAAGCGGCGATATATTTTGTCTTGTCAGTCAAATACATATATTTTAACACCGAGACTATTAATTGGGCCATATTGAGTTTCTGATCATGATATTTTGCCAGAAGTTAAAAAGTGAAAATCGACAGATTGGCCCCCAAGCTACAACCATTATACACAGTAAGTGTCCCCACTAGTATATATTACATCTGAGCTATAAGAAAACAGTTACAGACGGATATGTAGTCCAGTGGTAACACTCCGGACTGGTAATCCAGGGATCGCAGGTCGATCCCCCATATGAACCTAATAAAATTAACAGTCTTTCAGATGGGACTTTAAACCGAGGTCTCGTGTCGCTGTTTTACACCGTGCACGTAAAAGAACCAGAGGAGACTCTGAACTGGATCTCTGTCTGTATCATTGCACTATCCTCCAAATTTCTAAAATGACTAATATCTTCAGAAGGCGTCGCTCATATGGGCAACCGGTAAAAACACACACAGGAAAAAGTTTTTATAGCCAGTCTTAGCTTCCTACTTGATCCTTTGCATTATGTATTATGTATGTCGTTGTATGTTATATGTGATGCAAAAAATACTATTTAACCCAAATATGAGCTTACACTTGGTCGGCAAACTGTGTCCGGTTGGTTAAACGTTTATAATATACAAGCTACATACTGTATCCATAATTTTACCATATTCGACAATCGTATCGTATTCATATGACTGTTATTGTCCACGCCAGTGGAAACATTGCGAACAGGTTTTGTGTTAACTTCGTGCTGTATGTTTTCTACGTCAGCTATATAATTAATCACTTCGACATATATGTTTGCATTGCTATTGGAATACGGCTGTTTAGTAATTAAAAACACTCTCAGTTTGTTGCACAACCAAATTCTGTTATCGATCAAAATGAAGTTTGACGAGATTTTATCTAACATTGGAGAATTTGGAACTTACCAAAAGATAATATATACTTTGCTGGCATTTCCGTGCGCTAGCGTGGGCTGTTTTTCGATGATGTTGATTGTCATTCTGTATACACCAGAACATAGGTACGCTCTATTTATTAATGCCATTGTTACGAATGTGTTTGTTTTTTGTTTTGCCTTTGGGTTTAATGCCGCTCCAGCATCTTCGGTTATATGGCGACGCGCTAGCTATTATCGTTGGAGGAAGACCCCTGCTGTCCCTCTGAGCAGCTTTACATGCACGGGCGTGCAGCCGGGTAGAACCACCGACATTCCACAAGCCAGCTGAATAACTTCCTCAAATGACATAATTCGACACCCCAAATGTGATTCGAACATACAGCGGCTATTTGCAAGTGATTTGAAGCCTACGACATTAACCACTCGGCCGCGGAAGGCCCCCAAAGTAAATGTGAGAGGCTGAGAATACAGTAACAAACGCTCTACCGACTGATCTAATGTAGTAGCCCATATTACAATGAAATTATATAAGCAACTAATATCATATTTGGGCAGAATGTTATACTAAGTAAAATACCATTACGGGAAGGTTTGAGTTAATGTCATTAGTCTTCTTATTTAATTATATTGTTTCGTGGGATTTGTTTGCAAAATCTTGGAGCAAAGCAATTTTGTAATCTTCATAAACGCACTAGGAACTAGAAACGTTTTGGTGTGGTTTTCGGCCCTTTTATTACACTGATCTAATTTCTACCGACATATATTGCTACATGTTTAATCATGGTTTGATGGGTTGTTGCATATCAAGATGATCACAATGCATCAATGAAGACATATGCCATAACATGTCCGTAGCCACTGAGGAAAATGAGGCACCCTCTTCGGTTAGAATTTGGCAAGCAACGACAGGTATAGGAACATTCTAGGATAAAATTGCCTTTAGAATGCACATACAAGCATTCACAAAATAATTCAGGGGTGGGTTCGCCTTGGTTATTTTCTGGCTACGGTACTGCATAACATGTATGCGGAGTGAGCTTGTATTATGATCGGTATGTACCGTCAAACCTGTCTTAAGCAGCCAGCCAAGTGAGTCAGAGAAAGTGGCTGCTTAGCACAGGTGGTTGCTTAATAGAGGTCAAATGTATTGTAAAACAACACTTAGGGAATCTGGAAACTGGCTGCTTAATACAGGTTGGCTGCTTAATGGAGGTGACCACTAACACAGGTTTGACTGTATTTATATAATATATGCGCAATTAGCATGCGTGTGAAGCAACCGTCCAATACATGTTGTATAATTTTAATTAATTATGAGGTTATGCAGTACCTTAGTACTCAGATGATTTTAATATGCATTAAGTCTAACACATACTAGAGATATTGCTATTGTCACTAGTAATTATGCAAGGAAACACAGCATACAAGTATCTATTAGGCTCACCAGGAGATCAAGACTTCTGATACAAATGTTGAAAAATAGAATGAACATTTTACGTATCATTACGTTGTTTTATGTTTCATTTCCTAATTTATTAACCCTTTCAACACCACATACCTCTAAATAGGCTTACAAAAAGTGTAGATCCAGATGAGCCGGCTCGTGACGAACCGTCTCATCAGGATCTGCACTTTTTGCCAGTGATATGACTATTTTTAGACATAATTACCCATTTTGATAAATGAACTTGTCCAAATGTGATTTTCTGATTCATTTATTGGTTTATGAATATCATGGACCAGTCCATGTGAGTTACTTGGTGTTGAATGGGTTAACACTAAGACAGTATGCTACAACAACAGTGATCTGAAACAACATTAGGGTCATCAATCTAACACTGTTCAATCATATAAAACATTTCTGGTTTACATAATACATAATCAATTTCGCTACAACCTCTGTTATTTACAAACGTGTATTTACCTAACAATGAATCGTGTTAAACTCGACCGTTCAACATCACTAAGCCAGTTTGCTAACAGTAACTATCTAGTAACAAAATGTCATTATTATTAATAACATGTTCATGATCCTGTGATCTACGATGCCACTCGGAATACTCGGTGTATTCACCAGGTAACTGTCATATACATACTGTTATCAGTTGATACATAATCAGGTAAGTTACAAACAGAAATACAATTTTCAACAACTGACTGCCTACTACTGTAATCGGGTAGCACATAACACAGCCCAACGAATACGTCTCTGTTAATATTCAGTGTTGTTGCAGCAATTTTGACACATACAATGTCATCTTGACATGTCAAAAATAAAAGTATCATCACATACAAGTTCGTTCTTTACGTAAACAATGATACATCCTAAATTTAATTATATGTAATCTTAAGCAACGTTCTATGCAAAATAAAATATTCAAAACCTTCTACCTGTAACTCAGAACACTGATATGTTCATTGCTATTTTAATTTGTTTGTCCGTTTTGTAAACAATCCTTGAACGTTCAATGAAGAACATCGCAGATGAACCTTCTCCACATCGTTCTACTGTTGGATGCGACATTGGAATGACTGTACATGTATTTCTATTTATAGAAACAGGGCAATTCCTGTCTCTAGAGTGTGATATGCTACGACCATATGGACTTGCTGATGTTGCTCTCCGTGTACTTCGGTTGTTTGAATTAAAAATTAAAAAGTCGCCACTGACTATAATACCCGATTTACGTTAATATCTAGAGCCAAACTGAGAGTCTTCGATTATATTTGTAAAATTAGCATGGCGTTTGGAGGGCGATAGAAAGCACCAAACAGGATATGTTTGGAATGAGAAGCCATCACTTCCATCCAGATACATTCAAAGTTTCTGGGTTCGAGATCAAACCTTCTTTTGAAGTGTAAAGTTTCCTTCAAGTACACAATAACACCACCGTAATCATTTTCAGTTCTGTCCGTTCTCTCTGGAATATGAAAGCCTTTGATGATTGGATTTAGCCATGTTTCTGTAAATGCAAGAATATAATAACAAACACATACTCAGCTCTAAGAACGGCAATCCTCTTCAAGAGGCTTTGTACTTTATACTGTAGGAATGAGAGGCATCTGGTGCATGTTATTAATTCTAATAATGTGTTAGACATGGGTGAACTGATAGATGGAGAAGAACTGGTAGATCTCGTTGCTGATGTGTCCGGGTTCGAATGAACATCACCAGAATGTGCTATTAAGAGACCCTGTCATGTTATAGACAATAAATATGTAGACACAAAACATACATATCTAATCACATACAGATTATGTTTGAAGTTGAGGAATGGAAGCATGTGTTTATGAGGGTATGGAATGTGATGTTTTACTTTAAACTTTAACTGGTTTGTCAGAGACTATGCATGTAGTGTGTTGGAAACAGTGATAAAGAGTAATATGGTGTGTATATTGGGAATGTGCATGGGTTAGTATAGGTTAACACGACCGTGGGGAAGGAAGTGTTATTTATTGTGTTACTGCTGACAATGACTGCATCTCTTCGAAATCATCTGATCAGCAAATACCTCATTTTAAAAATTGCAATTAATTATTAAAGCCATTAGACTCATAACAGTATATCTGTTTATGCATATATATTTAGCTCGATTGCCAAACAAGTTCGTACAACTTATATTAATCACTCTCGAGACCTCATTCCAGATGGAATCCATCGCCACGAGGGAGAGAGAAGAGGCAACGTGGAATTTAAATGCCTTGCCTAAGGACACAATCGTAACGGCTCCAGCGGGGCTCAAACTCCGGACCTTTCGCACCTGAAGCGAACGCGCACCCACTACGCTATCACGACTTCCACAGTATATCACTATAATATCAGTTCCAATGGTTTATTGTTATTATATGATAAAATTGCAAGTATGAATCCGGAACAAAATGCCCGGATGGAATGAGAAGTAGAAACAAGGCTATCTTCATAATCAAACGTTCATATTTTACTTTGTACAAAAAAAGGGAATTGATTACATAATTTCGGGAACACCCGTAGTTTCAAAGAGGATACGATTAACCCTTTGCCTGCTGAGTAAATAAAGTCCTATTTGCAAACAACTTGATCCAGATCAGCCACAGCGTAACACCATGTCTGATTAGGATCTATGTTGTTTGCTATTCAGCCGAATGTTTTAGATCCACTACCCGAAAAGCCTGATTAGACGGAACGTTCTGTGCAGTCTAATCTGGCTGTATGCTGTTTGCATTAGTGTTTTTATCTGCCACTAGTGTGCAAAGGGTTAAAGAAAAAAATGTTTTTAGTGGATATAGCATATACAGCATAACTGATGTACTGATAGCACGTATACAAATGTTAAGCGAAATTATGAATTCAGAAGACCAAAAATGGGACGCTATATTGAAAGTTTAGCTGAAAGCGACACTACATTGGTAAATAAAGCACAGTTCTACAGTCCGACCTCGACACCAAACCATCACTCGATGAACTCGCCAAGGCTATCGACAGGCTTCCAGCTGGCAAAGCACCAGGTAAAGACTCCATACCAGCTGAAGTTATCAAGTGTGCGAAGTCCACTCTGCTAGAGCCACTCCACAAGGTACTCTGCAAATTCTGGGATGAGGGTGAAGTTCCCCAAGACATGAGGGACGCAAACATAGTTACCCTCTACAAGAACAAAGGTGACCACAGTGACTGCAACAACTATCGTGGCATATCACTGCTCAGCATAGTCGTGAAGCTGTTTGCCCGCATAGCTTTTACTAGACTCCGGAAGCTAGCTGATCAGGTCTACCCAAAATATCAATGTGGCTTTCGCGCCAAGAGGTCAACAGTCGACATGGTATTCTCGTTGAGACAGCTACAAGAAAAGTGTCGTGAGCAACATCAGCCTGTCTACATCGCCTTCATAGACCTCACCAAAGCGTTCGACCGGGTGAGCCGCAATGGGCTATTCAAGATCCTACCTCTGGTCGGCTGCCCGCCCAAGTTTCTTAGCATCGTAAAGTCTTTTCATGACGGCATGAAGAGTACCATGCAGTACAACGGTGACATTTCTACAGAATTCGAGATCAAGAGCGGCGTCAAGCAAGGCTGCGTATTCGCCCCCACACTTTTCGGCAACTTCTTTGCCATGCTGTTCAGGCACGCTTTCAAGAGAGCTACAGAAAAAGTCTACCTTCACTCTAGATCTGACGGCATGGTCTTTAACATCACCCGTCTAAAGGCAAAATCCAAGACAAGAGAAGTCCTCATCAGAGACATGATATTTGCCGACGACGCTGCACTTGTTGCCCATACTAAAGAGCAGCTCCAGTCACGGATGGACCGTTTCCCTGCAGCTTGCGACCTCTTCAGCCTAACCATCTGTTTGAAGAAGACCCAAGGCATGTGCCAAGTAACTGCCATCCCACCCGCCATTGTCATAGGAGACTATCAGCTTGAGGTCGTCAGCCAATTTACATACCTGGGTTATACAGCCACGAACAACCTCTCGCTCGATGTTGAGCTGGACAAACGTATTGACAAAGCAGCCTCCACACTCTCCAGGCTCAGCAAAACTCAGGACAACTGACAGCTGACAACCAACACCAAGTTAGCGGTGTACAAGGCTTGCGTCGTCAGCACACTCCTCTATGGAAGCTAGTCATGGACAACATACGCCACTCAAGAGCGAAAACTGCAAGTGTTCCATCTCCGCTGTCTGCGACGCATCATAGGCATATCCTGGCAGGACAAGGTCACCAACAACGAGGTCCTCAACAGAGCCGGCATCCCATCTATGTACACATTACTCAGCCAACGCCGACTACGCTGGCTCGGACACGTACGCCGGATGGACGACGGTCGCATTCCAAAATATATGTTGTATGGTGAACTGGCCGCAGGGCACAGTTACAAAGGTCGACCCCAACTTCGCTTCAAGGATGTCTGCAAACGGGATATGAAAGCGCTGGGGATGGACACCACCAACTGGGAATCCCTTGCAGCAAACAGAATAGCGTGGAGACAACAGCTGTCAACGGGCTTAAAGAGGGGGAGAACTCGCTCTGCAAGCAGCTTCTGACGACAAACGCAGGAAGCGGAAAGCCAAACAGTGGGAGCCGCCACCAACTACATCGTCTTCCGGTGACTCTGTCTTCACATGCGAAGGCTTCAACCGCCACTGCAGTTCACGCATCGGACTGTACAGCCACAGCGGACGGTGCTCATCTCTAGACTCAACGGGCGCAAATTCCATAGTCTGACAAGACTGACGGATGCCGAAGAATAACCAAATACCTGTATCAGAATCAGATCATTCCAGCTAATAAACCAACGTCGTATATTATGACAGCAAATAAAATGTAAATAGGGTCACCATCAAAAATGTATAGTAGATATTTACAGTTATGTCTCACAAGTGTGCCTAATCATATTTATGTTTAGACTAATCTGATTTAAAGGATCTCTAAACGAGAGTACCTTGTGCTTAGCATAGACGCCATCAATAAAGAATCGTCAATTCAGGAGCGTTGCAACCCGTTATGTTAAATCCTACTTTCACTTTTGAGAGTTTGTTGACCGCAAAAACACTGTTCTTTGATTGAAAGTTAGTGTTCGAATTATTATGGATGACGTTGCATTAACATTATTCGAGAGTGATTAGTACACTGTAAACGTTATTTATTTTACAACGATTGCGAAGCAAGTTTTAACAACTTATATTAATCACTCTCGTTGGCGCGGATGAAAGCGTTAATGTGGTCATTCGTGCAGGGAGGAAACCGGAGTACCAGGAGAAAACCCACATGTCCGATCTGACGACTACTGTACCATCTCACATACTTCCCGGTCCGAGAATCGAACCCGGGTTGCATTGGTGAGAAGCGAGCGCGCTAACCACTGCGCTAATCGGAAAGCCGAGTGATTAGTATAAGTTGTAAGAACTTATTTCGCAATCGAGCTAAAACTAATTTGTGTAGACTAACATTGCTATGTATACATTAAAATGTATTCATTTTTGAGCTGTTATTTTTATTTTGTCCCTTTAAATCATTAATCAAACTAATTCATAATTATGTACCTACTTTAAGATAAACTTGATATTAACAAGATGCTGACTAAATGTTATATACCGCAGCGATTACCAAATTGTGTAAATTCTTAAAAGGCGCTCAGCCATTATCATATGATAATTTGTTAACTGCCAACTTATTTGCTCGTAGCTTGCGGGATAAACATTTTTTAATCATCGTAGTCTTATCTAAAAGTATGTTAGCACATAACTTAGTAATGTTAATGTCAAGAGTCGGATGCTGGATGGATATGGGTGCAATACTTTATTGTCTGGTGGCATGTTGATCACTGTAGACTAGTATTAAATTAACACTCCATATATAACAATGTAATATCGTCTCATAACCGTAGTCGAAATGGTAATATAATTATATACAATGTATATAATTATATATAAATGTAGTAGGCATCTTAGATGGGAACATCTCTGTTTATATATTTGTTATGTATATGAATATCTCATGTTGTTGCAAATCTGCATCCTGAGAATATGAAATAAAACTTGCGATAAGGGAAACACTCTCCAGCACTTCTGCCTCCATACAACAGAAGTGGTTGTGGATTGACCATACCCTGGACCGACCTAGACGATCAAATGTCTAACTGTCAGATCCGTTTATATGCTGCTGTGACCAACAGTGAGGAGGCAAATCGGAAAGAAGGAACCACAAGGACTTGTCACCTTGCAGAGGAAGAAGAGGCGAACACTTGAAGACCACTCTACAAGACAACTACATAATAACAGACACTTCACGACTAATCGACGTTGCAGGGAACGGCCGAAAATAATCATAGGAGAATGCTCGCCAACGTGGTACGGCGGCGAGTGTTAATAAGCTTAATCAGCATCATGGGCAAGGATATTGTCTGTATCTCCGTAATATAGTATAGTAGCACAGGAAATAACCATGCGTACATTACCATGTATTATTAAAGTTGATTGCACAAAAGCGAGCATTCGCATACATTGTAATTTCGATATATGGAAAATCTGCATCGTAGCTTGCAATTAATTGTGAATATCCGCAACATTCGACATTCATCATATGGGTGCTTTATAAAAACATACATAATGTTGTCGTAAATTCGTATTAGCCTCGTTCTTTGATGTCTTCCATCTGACATGGTCACAGAATATAGTCCAGTTCTTATCTCTTATAGACTGCATCAACGCTTAGTGCTCATATACCTTCATGTTAGCGAAGGACAGGCGCGTACAAGGCATCTATAGCTCTGAATCACAGCATGAGCATGCACACGCAGCATAGAGTCGGATTTGGAATCGAACGGTCCCTGGTTCGATAATCGGTGAGGCC
>CM026387.1:28311460-28517880 GCA_014843695.1 Archivesica marissinica
AAGTTCGCGGTTCTTTATTTTCATTCGTAAGTTCGCTGTTCTTTATTTTCATTCGTAAGTTCGCTGTTCTTTATTTCCATTCGTAAGTTCGCTGGTTTTCATTTCCATTCGTAAGTTCGCTGTTCTTTATTTCCATTCGTAAGTTCGCTGTTCTTTATTTCCATTCGTAAGCTCGCTGGTTTTCATTTCCATTCGTAAGTTCGCTGTTCTTTATTTCCATTCGTAAGTTGGCTGTTCTTTATTTCCATTTGTAAGTTCGGTATTCTTTATTTCCAATCGTAAGTTCGCTTTTCTTTGTATTCATTATTCTCTGTACCATTGCCTTTTGTACTACGTTCAACAATAAGTCAGTATTAGTCCACATTGCTATGCCTTCGACCCCATGGCCTAATGTCAATGCCGTTGACTTAAGATCACTTACCCCTCACCTCTGTAGGTTCGAATCTAGCTGGGGTGTAGAATTCGTTTATATGCCAGGAAGGTCCATACTTCTACCCTAGTGCCAATCCGTACTTGGAATATTGCTTGTAATGACAACCATGATTTCCTCCACCAATATTGGAGACTCGCCATTGCTGCGGCTGCGAATTAAAACCCCCAAAACAAGCAAACAAACTACATGTATCGCAGCATAGCATAACATGCCGCTAAACTTGTTGTATTTCAGAATTGGCCGGCATAGGTCCATGTGTATTTCCTTCGTCATTTTACTGGCAGCGTCCATCACCGCTACCTTTGCACAGGAGTTGTATTCCTTCGCTGGTTTGCAGTTTGTGATAGGTGGAAGTTGTCATGCGGCATTTGTAGCTATTGCCGTTTTAAGTATGCCCGTGTCAAGACATATCTTGGTTGTTCGATTAGCGCAGTGGTTAGAGCACTCGTTTGTCACCAATGCTTCACAATAGTTGTAAAATAAATAAAGTTTAAACTAAAACTAAGACATATTAATCATTTGTTTACATGACAGCTATATATTCGAATTTTTAAAGAAATAGCGAAATTTGACATATGTTGGCTATTAGTTTAATTTTAAATTATATCGTTAGTCCCTGATTCTTTTTAAGCTTTATTACTTTATTTATTATTATTTAAAATACAACGATTGCGAAGCAAGTTTTAACAACTTATACTAATCACGTTCGTTGGTGCGGATGAAAGCGTAATGTGGTCATTCGTGTGGGAGGAAACCGGAGTACCGGGAGAAAACCCACCTGTCCGATCTGGCGACAACCGTACCATCTCACATACTTCCTGATCCGAGGATCGAACCCTGGTTGCATTGACGAGAAGCCAGCGATCTAGCCACTGCGCTAATTGAACAGCCTATTAATTAGGGCTAGACTTCTAGAAGTATATTAGTACTTCAATTTTTGGGAGAATATTGCACTATACAGATGACGCTCCGGAGGTCGCTGACTTGTATGATACTGTAACATATCATCACTGATGGTGTCTGGTTCGAGCCCCGCTCAAGCGTGTCTGTTTATGTGAGAAAATTGGCAGTTTCGTACGGAGGTTGGTGCACCAAGTACTTGTTAACCACTGGAGCCTTTCCTGGAAATGTGTGGTTAAGTAAACTGCCTGCTGGCGCATTACCATTGCAATAGTTACTAGATTCTGTGAATGACTGTCTTTAAGCTGGTTTCATACTTATTTTCAAGATTCCCCTATAAGTGATATATGCACATTGTTTTAAAGATTTATTGTCATTAATTGTCTCATTCGCCTTTTTCTACTCTGTTAGACAGTTCCATATATCATCATATTCCATAGCGTAGTGTATATATAGTTTCTCTATTTTACAGCTTTTAACATTTCTATATATAGTCAAACCTGTCGTAAGCAGACAGTCAAGTGAATCACATACAGTGGCTGCTTAACACAGGTGGCTGCTTAATACGTGTCAAATGTATAATAAAACAACATATTGGGAATCTGGAAACTGGATGCTTAATACAGGTTGGCTGCTTAATAGAGATGACCACTAACACATGTTTGACTGTAATTCCAATATACAGTTTTCACTTATAGTCCTATCATTTGATTTGCATATATGTTGAAGGCCTCATGGTAGATTAACTTTTGTTAACTGAGTTCTCTCGTAAAATAAAGTCTTTATTATTATCATTATTACTATTATTATTATTATTATTATGCACGAGACATCTGTGTATATTTATATCTTATTTCCTATGAAAGTTTTACTGGTTACTGCTTACATGTTTCATTATGCTATTTCATGTTTTAATTTGTACAGACGGATCTGTAGTCCAGTGGTAACACGCTGGACTGGTAATCCAGGGATCACAGGTTCGATCCCCCGTCTGACCCTAATAAAATTAACAGTCTTTCAGATGGGACGTTAAACCGAGGTCTCGTGTCGGTGCTTTACACCGTGCACGTAAAAGAACCAGAGGAGATTCTGGAATGGGTCTCTGTCTGTATCATACACTATCCTCCAAAATCTAAAATAACTAATCTCTTCAGGAGGCGTCGCTCATATGGGCAACCGGTAGCGACGATAAATAAACGTAAGACACACACTCTAGAACACAAAAATAGAACATTTCACAACATGCGATCCCTCATAATTATATGTATATTGTACACACACTAAAGTTTAAACTTCATTTATTTTACAACGATTGCGAGGCAAGTTCTAACAACTTATATTAATCACTCTCGTTGGCGCGGATGAAAGTGTATATGTGGTCATTCGTGTGGGAGGAAACCGGAATACCCGGAGAAAACCCACCTGTCCGAACTTGTGAGAAGCGAGCGCGCTAATCACTGCGCTAATCGGACAGCCTAGCATTTTATATATCACGTTTTCAGTATCAACTAAGCAAATAAATAAGCTGTACCTTTTGTATACACCGTGTCGATGCTTTACACCGTACATGTAAAAGAACCAGATGATATTCTGGAATGGGTCTCTGTTTGTATCATGCACTGTCCTCCAAAATCTAAAATGACTAATCTCTTCAGGAGACGTCGCTCATATGGGCGGATAAATAAACGTAAAACACACAAACATTTTAATTTGTTGAGAGCCTCATGTTAGATTTACTTAAATGTTCAAATGAGTTCTCTCGTTAAATAAAGTCTTTATTATTATTTTTTATACTTTATTTAGACGATTGCGAAACAAGATTTAACAACTTATAGTAATCACTCTTGTTGGCACGGATGAAAGCGTATAAATTATGTGGTCATTCATGTGGGAGGAAACCGGAGTATCCGGAGAAAACCCACCTGGCGACCATCGTACCATCTCACATACTTCCCTGTCCGAGGATCGAACCCGGGTCGCATTGGTGAGAAGCGAGCGCGCTAACCACTGCGCTAATCGGACAGCCTAATTATTTACAGCCTTTATTATTATTGTCCCGACTGAACAATTGTTAATATTATTAGGGTCGAACTATAAGTCAGGTTGTTTGCTTATACATTAAATTACAAGCATTTCTGAGCATGTATTCGATGCATATCAGTTGAGATGCATGTATATAATACGTGTTCTGTTTCTAATAGCTAACGATCTCCTTCAAGAGTTCTGCTATGGTTTTTGCTTTTTGCTCGACAGGTATGGAGATGGTTGGACCATCGAAGAGGATATGGACAGGAATGTTAATACATGCGTTCTACTCGATCGGCGTCTGTTACATTACGCTGATTGGATATCTCACGAGGTCATGGACATGGGTCAATCTAGCCACTGCTATACCATGTGCCTTTTATTTAACATATTGGTGGTAAAACAACATATACTACATTTACTTTCAAGTACCGTAGCCAGAGGCAAATTTCAACCGAGGCAATCTAGCGGTCCGGGGGCATATTCTCCTTTAACATTGTTGGGGTATAGAAGTGATTTCCTGCGTTTTCTGATTGAGTTTAGACGTATAAGTATGTACTGACATTTCACCTCTCTAGCAGTCAACATTTTTTTTTACATTTTATTTATTTAAATTTCCATTTATTTTTGCTTTGGACATTTTAACCGAGACAGCTGCCTCGGTGTTCCTCATTGTGGCTACAGGCCTGTTTTCAATTGTATATGCCCTATCACACTCGACTATCTGTAACTGCATAACATTATATATGCATATATATACTGACACCATTAATAAATGTGCACTATTGAGCGTTACCTTTTCGTTACATATTTTAGAATCCACACGTTATAAACAATAGCAGTACATTGTTCCGATATCCACACGTCATATATTGTTTGAACACTAGCAGTACATAGTTCCGATATCCACACGTCATATATTGTTTAAACAATAGCAGTATATTGTTCCGATATCCACACGTTATATATTGTTTAAGCAATAGCAGTACATTGCTCCGATATCCACACGTTATACATTGCTTAAACAATAGCAGTACATTGCTCCGATATCCACACGTTATATATTGTTTAAACAATAGCAGTACATTGTTCCGATATACACACGTTATATATTACTTAAACAATAGCAGTACATTGTTCCGATATCCACACGTTATATATTGTTTAAACAATAGCATTACATTGTTCCGATATACACACGTTATATATTACTTAAACAATAGCAGTACATTGTTTCGATATCCACACGTTATATATTGTTTAAACAATAGCAGTACATTGTTCCGATATCCACACGTTATATATTGCTTAAACAATAGCAGTACATTGCTCCGATGTCCACACGTTATATATTGTTTAAACAATAGCAGTACATTGTTCCGATATACACACGTTATATATTGCTTAAACAATAGCAGTACATTGTTCCGATATCCACACGTCATATATTGTTTAACCAATACCAATACATGGTTACAGACGGATATGTTGTCCAGTGGTAACACACTGGACTTGTAATCCATGGATCGCAGGTTCGATCCCCCATCTGACCCTAATAAAATTAACAGTCTTTCATATGGGACGTTAAACCGAGGTCTCGTGTCCATGCTTTACACCGTGCACGTAAAAGAACCAGAGTAGACTCTGGAATGGGTCTCTGACTGTATCATTGCAATATCCTCCAACAATCTAAAATGACTAATTTCTTCAGGAGGCGTCGCTCATATGGGCAACCGGTAGCGACGATAAATAAACGTAAAACACAGTACATGGTTCCGATATCTACACGTTATATGTTTTTCAAACAGGTTCATTCCGGAATCTCCAAGGTGGCTTATCAGTAAGGGAAGAAAGAAAGATGCGATAAAAATTATTCGAACAACGGCAAAGTTCAATAAAGCACGTGTGCTTGAGGATGCGTACGATTTAGATGAAGACATATCTCCAACAAACGTTAATCTGTGGCAGTTGTTTAGAAGTCCCGTGCTGCTTTGTAGGATTCTAATTCTGAGCTTCAATTGGTAAGGTATCTCACAAAGATAATGGAAGACCTTCCATAGACTAATAATTAGACATTTGAGTACTGAATACATACGAAAATCACACTTCAAATAAAGCAGTTATGGTAATTTGATTCAATATTGTCATCAATATTACTAACTTTGGCTGTCCGATTAGCGCAGTGGTTAGCGCGCTCGCGTCTCACCAATGTAACCTGGGTTCGATTCTCGGATCGGGAAGTATGTGAGATGGTACGGTGGTCGCCAGATCGGACAGGTGGGTTTTCTCCGGGAACTCCGGTTTCTTCCCACACTAATGACCACATTTACTCTTTCATCCGCACCAACGAGAGTGCACGTAAGTACCGTCTCATGTGCACGAACTTATCTGTGGTCATGATTGAATTAAAATGGCCGTAGTTATGGTGTATGTCTAGTATTGACTAGTACACCAAATTGTACTTAAAGCTCAAATATACGTTACATAGAAAGCTCTGAACACAAGTATTGTAAGGAGCGGATGACTAGATATTGTAATTGTTGTCTTATATTATCATTTTTCAATAATAAATTATTACGGTAAAACGTAAATTTTGGAAATCATGGCCATAAACGAACCGGCTCTTGTGCTAGTTCCATTTGTAAATTACGCCCCTTTACGAATATTTTTTTAACAAAATCACAAATATATATGTAAATGGTGGTTTACCAAAGTTAACGCTAGCATACATTTGCATATGAATTATTATTGTTCTAATTAGTATTGTTCTAATTAGTATTGTTCTAATTAGTATTGTTCTAATACTTATATGCTGTGTACTCTGTATAAACATATGGTATTTTGGGGATCTCTGTAGCCGAGTGGGACCTCCGTAGCAGAGTGGTTATGGTCGCAGATTTCAAATTACTTGTACCTCACCACTGTAGGTTCGAATCTCCGCTGGATATCTGGAATTGTTTTGTGTGAGGACTTTATGCAGCTTGCTTGCAACAGATCGCTGGGTCTGCCTGGGTGTCCAACCGTGCCTGGAACACCACTCTGAGGGGCACCCGTGATATCCCTTCATCACTAACAACTGTAGAGTCGCCAGATGACCTACGCTGTTGGTGCGAGCATCAACCCCAAACACATACATATATTCACTTATATCCACGCGACGGCTAGCCCTAGTGTATATATGTGCATACCATTACTGTAAAGTATATCCTCTACCTGTTGCCCAAACTACCTGTACAATCACTGTCTGTATAAAAGCAATCCGAGACGGCAAGCATCCGTCACGCTGCTACAAACGTCCATTGTGGGACACACAATTGTGAAGAATCCATTTACAAAACCCATCCCCTCCAAAATCTAATTCGTTCTTCATTTGCCCTAGGCCCACACTTTCACCAAATTTCATTAAATTCCGTCCGTAAATGTGTGCGTAATTCTGTAAAACAAACAAACAAACAAACATAGTGAAAAAACATAACCTGCTTGGCTGATATATAACATCTGACACAGTAGCTAAATAAGTCTTAGATATTTGTTCCAGTGTATATACGAACATTGTAAAGTGTGCATAGTGTACACATTGGCAACACGATATATCTGTGTGTTTGCTTGGCAACATGATATGTCTGTGTGTTTGCTTGCAACATGATATGTATGTGTGTTTGCTTGGCAACATAATATATCTGTGTGTTTGCTTGGCAACATGATATGTCTGTGTGTTTGCTTGACAACATGATATGTCTGTTTGTTTGCTTGGCAACATAATATGTCTGTGTGTTTGCTTGGCAACATGATATGTCTGTGTGTTTGCTTGACAACATAATATGTATGTGTGTTTGCTTGGCAACATGATATGTCTGTGTGTTTGCTTGGCAACATAATATGTATGTGTGTTTGCTTGGCAACATGATATGTCTGTGTGTTTGCTTGGCAACATAATATGTATGTGTGTTTGCTTGGCAACATGATATGTCTGTGTGTTTGCTTGGCAACATAATATGTATGTGTGTTTGCTTGGCAACATGATATGTCTGTGTGTTTGCTTGGCAACATAATATGTATGTGTGTTTGCTTGGCAACATGATATGTCTGTGTGTTTGCTTGGCAACATAATATGTATGTGTGTTTGCTTGGCAACATGATATGTCTGTGTGTTTGCTTGGCAACATAATATGTATGTGTGTTTGCTTGGCAACATGATATGTCTGTGTGTTTGCTTGGCAACATAATATGTCTGTATGATTGCTTGGCAACATAATATGTATGTGTGTTTGCTTGGCACCATAATATGTCTGTGTGTTTGCTTGGCAACATGATATGTCTGTGTGTTTGCTTGGCAACATAATATGTCTGTGTGTTTGCTTGGCAACATGATATGCCTGTGTGTTTGCTTGGCAACATAATATGTCTGTGTGTTTGCTTGACAACATGATATGTCTGTTTGTTTGCTTGGCAACATAATATGTCTGTGTGTTTGCTTGGCAACATGATATGTCTGTGTGTTTGCTTGACAACATAATATGTATGTGTGTTTGCTTGGCAACATGATATGTCTGTGTGTTTGCTTGGCAACATAATATGTATGTGTGTTTGCTTGGCAACATGATATGTCTGTGTGTTTGCTTGGCAACATAATATGTATGTGTGTTTGCTTGGCAACATGATATGTCTGTGTGTTTGCTTGGCAACATAATATGTCTGTGTGTTTGCTTGGCAACATGATATGCCTGTGTGTTTGCTTGGCACCATGATATGTCTGTGTGATTGCTTGGCAACATAATATGTATGTGTGTTTGCTTGGCACCATAATATGTCTGTGTGTTTGCTTGGCAACATGATATGTCTGTGTGTTTGCTTGGCAACATGATATGTCTGTGTGTTTGCTTGGCAACATGATATGTCTGTGTGTTTGCTTGGCACCATGATATGTCTGTATGATTGCTTGGCAACATAATATGTATGTGTGTTTGCTTGGCACCATAATATGTCTGTGTGTTTGCTTGGCAACATGATATGTCTGTGTGTTTGCTTGGCAACATAATATGTCTGTGTGTTTGCTTGGCAACATGATATGCCTGTGTGTTTGCTTGGCAACATAATATGTCTGTGTGTTTGCTTGGCAACATGATATGCCTGTGTGTTTGCTTGGCAACATAATATGTATGTGTGTTTGCTTGGCAACATGATATGTCTGTGTGTTTGCTTGGCAACATGGTATGTCTGTGTGTTTGCTTGGCAACATGGTATGTATGTGTGTTTGCTTGGCAATCATTGGAGCTCATCCGAGACGTATTCCAGACAAGGGCGATAACCACTGATCATTCTTAAGTCAGCTGGATAAATTTAAATTTATTTTACAACGATTGCGAAGCAATATTTAACAACTTATATTAATCACCCTCGTTGGCGCGGATGGAAGCGTATGTGTGGTCATGTGTGTGGGAGGAAACCGGAGTACCGGGAGAAAACCCACATGTCCGATCTGGCGACAACCGTACAAGCTGGATAACGTCCTCACTTGAAAGTAATCGACCCCGAGGTGGCATTCGAGCATAACGCGAGGAGGTGCAGGTTAATTACAATCATGGTCGTTTCACTCACTCGGCCATAGAGGCCCCCTTAAAAATGCTGTGTACAATCACTTAGCAAATCTTTTACAGGATGATTGTAAGTATGACGTTCTATGGCGTCACAATGAATGCAGGAAACATGGGCGGAAGCTTTTTTCGCAACCTTTTGCTAATGGCCTTAGTAGAAATACCAGGTGTGTTCATAGCGATGGCCATCTTGGATAGAATAGGGCGACGATGGTCTAATGCGGGGACAATGATTGCTGGTGGCATAGCATGTGTCGCAACAATACCGACTGTTCTGCTCGGAGGAGATGGTAAATATATATCTAGAGTTCAAATAACTATTAGAAGCATACGGTTCTGTTGTCCAGTGGTTAATACGCTGGACTGCGAATCCAGGGATGGCAGGTTCGATTCCCTGTCCTACAATAATAATTAATTAATAGTCTTTTAGATGGGAATATAAACCGAGGTATCGTGTATCGGTGTTATTTTGTTTAATCATATTTTATTGCAAATCAATAGTAGATATGTCATACACATAAAGGTACAATACATAGCATGAAAATACAAATGGTTTGGGCCACAAGTTTTACAAACATTAGACAACGGCCCGCACCAGGTATCTGTGTTATACACCCGGCGTGTATAATAACCAGGTATATGAGCCATACACACGGCGTGTATAAGAACCAGGTATATGTGCTATGCACACGGCGTGTATAAGAACCAGGTATATGTGCTATGCACACGGCGTGTATACGAACCAGGTATATGTGCTATGCACACGGCGTGTATAAGAACCAGGTATATGTGCTATACACACGGCGTGTATAAGAACCAGGTATATGTGCTATACACACGGCGTGTATAATAACCAGATATGTTTCTCGGTGGAATTGAAGCGTCTTCTGTATAAATGTCTTTATTTATGTGTGTTTTTACGTTTATTTATCATCGCTACCGGTTGCCCATATGAGCGACGCCTCCTGAAGAGATTAGTTATTGTAGATTTTGGAGGATAGTGCAATGATACAGAAAGAGACCCATTCCAGAATCTCCTCTGGTTCATTTACGTGCACGGTGTAAAGCACGAACAGGAGACCTCGGTTTAACGTCCCATCTGAAAGACTGTTAATTTTATTAGGGTCAGACGGGGGATCGAACCTGCGATCCCTGGATGACCAGTCCAGCGTGATACCACTGGACTACATATCTGTCTGTTTGTTTATTATAGTGTCACCCCTATTTAAAGGGCCAGCCATTTCTGACTTATGAGACACCTCTTTTTATGAACATCAGTATTGCCCGAATCCTACGCATGTATGGCAGGCGCCAGGCTGGTAGGCAATCGGTAACCATTATCTAACTAACTGGCTGCTCACCAACAGGCTATATCAGAACGAACCCCTGACGAGATTCGAACGTTCGACCTCCCGCTCCGTAGGTGGACTAGGTGTAGGTGTATATTGTACTATCCATCAAACATTAAAATTATTAATACTATTCTGGAGGCGTCGCCCAGATTAACCAGGGGTCGACGATATATCTACGTAAAAAATTACTAAGAGCGCAATAGAAGAAGAAGAATGATTTAATAACTTAAACTGTACAGTCTTTCGTTATATACAAACATACAATATTACATTCTATAACAATTACAATGATTTGTTGTGTTTTTTTACGTTTATTTATCGTAGCTACCGGTTGCTCATATCAGCGACGCCTCCTGAAGAGATTAGTCATTTTAGATTTTTGGAGGATATTGCAATTTTACAGACAGAGACCAGTTCCAGAATCTCACCTGGTTCTTTTACGTGCAAGATGTAATCATCGACACGAGACCTCGGTTTAAAGACCCATCTGAAAGACTGTTAATTTTATTATGATCAGACGGGGGATCGAACCTGCGAACAAGGCTATGAATCTTATATCATACACAATTAACATGACGCTAGCTGCCAATCAACCAAGCTGACAATAATCAGATCAGCGATCGATAAAGCGACACACCTCCAGCAACCCAGCAACCGTAAGCGTTTTCTAACAGCCGCCATTTTCTTTGCGTGTTACGTTTATGTATCGTCGCTACCGGTTATCTATATGAGCGACGCCTCCTGAAGAGATTAATCATTTTAGATTGTTGGAGGATAGTGCAATGATACAGACAGAGACCCATTCCAGAATCTCCTCTGGTTCTTTTACGTGCACGGTGTAAAGCACCAACACGAGATCTCGGTTTAAAGACCCATCTGAAAGACTTAATTTATTAGCGTCAGACAGCATTTTCCTCGACAACTTGTTGCTATTATTGGTGACAATTCTGATCACGTGACTAATGGGAGGAGCTATCATCTCATCGGCGTCATGTTATTTATACGAGTGTGTTCATTCGTTTCGTATTGTACATTGAATATTTAGAATTCAATAGAATATGATTAATCTAATCTATTTACCATATGATAATTGTATGTTTCAGATCTCCAGCCTCTAACAATCGCCTTGGCATTAATTGGCAAGTCGGCAGCATCAGGAGCCTTTGCTGTAGTGTATATGTTTACTGCCGAACTGTTCCCAACTGTTGTTAGAAATGCAGCCATGGGCACGTGCTCTTGTGCGGCACGTGTCGGTGCAATGTTAGCACCATATATAGCTAAATCGGTAGGTAGTAATCTAAAGTCCTAATTATACGATATGGTTATATAGCAAACCGGGTGATAGTAGTCGAAGAAATGCAAACCTCAGCGTTGTTACACGTTTGAGTTCGCATGACCTTGCTTTAACCTTGAAAGGTCAATCTCAAAATGATGGGATATTGCAAACCCCAGCGTTGTTACACGTTTGAGTTCGCATGACCTTGCTTTAACCTTGAAAGGTCAATCTCAAAATGATGGGATATTGCAAACCCCAGCGTTGTTACGTGTTTGAGCTTGCATGACCTTGATATAACCTTGAAAGGTCAATCTCAAAATAATGGGGTATTGCAAACCCCAGCGTTGTTACGTGTTTGAGCTCGCATGACCTTGATATAACCTTGAAAGGTCAATCTCAAAATGATGGGGTATTGCCTATTTGTAATGTTTCATGTAGATATTGAGTTACAATCATGAATAAGTTACATAGAGGTGAATGGAAGTGGACACTTCATTGACTGTCCTGACAACAGTCCATGACCGATTTCTCCCAACATCCAATCTCTTCCTCCTCGGTCAACCCTGCATAGCTCCACATAGTGTCATTAAAAATCATTATAGCTGGGCCAGTAGTCCATTAGTTAACACGCAGATTCGATCCCCAGTCTGACCCGAATTTTATTAACGGTCTTTCAGATGGGACTTTAAACCGTCTCATGTCGGTGCTTTACACCGTGCATATGAAAGAACCAGAATATCTGGAATGGTTCTGTATCAGTGCACTATCCTCCACCATCTAAACTAGGCAACCGGTAGCGACGATTTATAAGCGTAAAACACGAACACAAATTCATCAACATTTTAGTTTAGTTATCATGAACAGATACATAGACACAGACGGACGTCACGAACCTACGGATAGACGGACGGACAGACACAGCAAGGCGGTGGATAAACATAGAGTGATGCCATGTCATGCACGCCATGCCTAATAAACACTCCCTACACTAATAATCAATACTTAGTTTATACACATTTATTTTAGCTCGATTACGAAACAAGTTCTTACAACTTATATTAATCACTCTCGAGACCTCATTTCTGATGGAATCCATCGCCATGAAGGCGAGAGAAGAGGCAACGTGGACTTTAAATGCATTACCTAAGGGCACAATCGTAACGGCTCCAGTGGGGCTCGAACTCCGCATCTGAAGCGACCGAGGCTATTTTCCACACGTCCGTCAACCCATCATAACAATCCAGTCAACAAAAACAGTTTCAGTGCAGGAGTTTTGGTTTCCCCTTTAATCGTATGCTTGAAAGAAACCGTGCAAATAGGTGGTCGACCATCTACAATTTTTGATATTTTCATTTTTGTTTACCCCTGTTCAATTGTGTCTGCAAATAGTCGTCCGAGCCATGAAATCCTCAGTTTCGCATTTCGAGCATATACTCGATGCAGTACCACAAAGGTCACACATTATAACGTTCACTAATTCTAAACATCCAGTTCCAGCATCCAGAAGCAATGTCATCAACAAATAACTATTACAAAGATCATACATATACTCAAACGTTAATCTTACCTACTATTTCATAACTTCTACCACGGTGAATGCGAAAATGTGGCTCGAAAACTGTTCACTACCGTCATATGTAAGTTACATCAACAATGTATCATGATAAAACATGTTGTGTACCTCGACAGAGTGAGATATGTAAGTTGCATCAACAATGTTTCTATGATAACACATGGTGTGTACCTTGATGAATGTTATTGGATATGTTTGTTGGATATGTTTGGTGGCTATGTTTGGTGGCTATGTTTGGTGGCTATGTTTGGTGGATATGTTTGGTGGCTATGTTTGGTGGCTATGTTTGGTAGATATGTTTGGTAGATATGTTTGGTAGATATGTTTGGTGTGTATGCGTGGTGGATATGTTTGGTGGCTATGTTTGGTGGCTATGTTTGGTGGCTATGTTTGGTGGATATGTTTGGTAGATATGTTTGGTGGACATGTTTGGTGGACATGTTTGGTGGATATGCTTGTTGGATATGTGTGTTGGATATGTTTGGTGTATATGTTTGGTGGATATGTTTGGTGGATATGTTTGGTGGATATGTTTGTTGGATATGTTTGGTGGATATGTTTGGTGGGTATGTTTTGTGGGTATGTTTGGTGGATATGTTTGGTGGATATGCTTGTTGGATATGTTTGGTGGATATGTTTGTTGGATATGCTTGTTGGATATGTTGGGTGGATATGTTTGTTGGATATGCTTGGTGGATATGTTTGGTGGATATGTTTGGTGGATATATTTGGTGGATATGCTTGGTGGGTATGTTTGGTGGATATGCTTGTTGGATATGCTTGGTTGATATGTTTGGTGGACATGTTTGGTGGATATGCTTGCTGGATATGTTTGGTGGATATGCTTGGTAGATATGCTTGTTGGATATGCTTGGTTGATATGTTTGGTGGATATGTTTGGTGGATATGCTTGGTGGGTATGTTTGGTGGATATGCTTGTTGGATATGCTTGGTTGATATGCTTGGTGGATATGCTTGTTGGATATGCTTGGTGGATATGTTTGGTGGATATGCTTGGTGGATATGTTTGTGGGATATGTTTGGTGGATATGTTTGGTGGATATGCTCGGTGGATATGTTTGGTGGATATGCTGGGTGGATATGTTTTGTGGATATGCTGGGTGGATATGTTTGGTGGATATATTTGATGGATTTGGGGAGGTACTTAGTCTTTCTCTTATACTTGCAGGGTGAGATGATTGGAGGTAACGTTGGAATGATAGAACCACTGGTTGTGTTTGGTGTACTCTCAATACTTGCCGGGCTGCTACTCTTACTGTTACCTGAAACACTGAATCAGAAACTGCCCGATACCATTACTGAAGGAGAAGAATTTGGACGGTACGTGGACACATAATACAGTCTACATCCGCTATGTCAAAGTCGGTTAAGTCGAATTATCCGGTTATCTCGAAGTCGGATCAAAGTCCGGTTTCAGACACTATTTTGTTACATATAACTGGCTCCGTTTATATCGAAAGTCAAATTTCGGTTATGTCGAAGTATTTTGTTCGATCGGACGGAATTCGACATAGCGGATGCAGACTGTATGTTAAATTGATGTTTGTTTTGTGGGTTTAAAGTGACACAAACAACGTAGGTCATATGTCGATTCTCCAGCTATGATTTGTTGAGGAAAACCCTGCGTGCCACTCCGTGTAGAACCACCGACCTACCGCGATATAGCTGGATAGCTTCCTCACATGAAAGAAGTCGACACACACAGTGGGATACGAACCAACAGCGGTCGGTAATGGACAAGTGATTTGAAGATTTGAAGTCAACTACTAAAAGAACTTGGCTAAATTATGACATTGTCTAAATACTCCTTACAGGATACAATATAATTACACTGTCGTGTGTATGTTTTACGTTTATTTATCGTCGCTACCGGTTGCCCATATGAGCGACGCCCCCTGAAGAGATTAGTCATTTTAGGAGGATAGTGCAATGATACAGACCCATTCCAGAGTCTCCTCTGGTTCTTTTACGTGCACGGTGTAAAGCACCAACACGAGACCTCGGTTTAACGTCCCATCTGAGAGACTGTTAATTTTACTAGAGTCAAACGGGGGATCGAACCTGCGATCCCTGGATTACCAGTCCAGCGTGCTACCATTGGAGTACAGATCCGTCCGTACACTGTCGTAATTTCAATATCCGAAATATTTCCAAATATTAATTTAAAATAAACAAATGTTCCTTAACAGAAACAGCATACACAGTTGAAGTTGTTTTCTATGAATCTGCTATTTATTTTATTTCAGGAAATTAAGCCCAAAGGAACAAGATACAGACTTGCCATTCATTGCTCAAGACAAAGATTAGAATGAAAGACAGAGTCTTTTATATTTCTCCTCTATCGATCGAACTCACCATATTTAGCAGAGTGTCACATGGTTAGATATATGTACTACCGAATCAAGGCTCGAACCCGGGATCTGTCGATGACTGGACTAATGCTCTACATACTATAGCAGGGACTACTTACACGTCGCACTGGTAACTAGGTCCATACCGCGACATCAAGTTGGAAATCTTCCATGAATTTCCAGGGATAGAGAACAAAGTAAACGTGAGGCTCGAAGTATCATTGGTCACCAAATGTCACAGGCTGAGGAAAATGTGCAGCCAACCTGCGATTCAAACTTGAAACCGTTACCTTAGAGGGTTACTGATGTGGAAGTCGTGATAGCGCAGTGGATGCGCGTTCGCTTCAGGTGCGAAAGGTCCGGAGTTCGACCCCCGCTGGAGCCGTTACGATTGTGCCCTTAGGCAAGGCATTTAAATTCCACGTTGCCTCTTCTCTCTCCCTCGTGGCGATGGATTCCATCAGGAATGAGGTCTCGAGAGTGATTAATATAAGTTGTAAGAACTTGTTTCGTATTCGAGCTAAAATAAATGTGTATAAATTAAATTACAGGGTTAACGTCCTACATACTGAACTAGCCGTGTCGCTTTTCATAATATCCCCATTGGTAATTATGTCCGTACCGTGACACCTTGGTCAGCTTCTAAAACATAACCGTGTCGCTTGTACATAATATCCCTAGTGGTGACTATGTCCGTACCATGACACCTTGGTCAACTTATAAAACATAACCGTGTCGCTTGTACATAATATCCACACATATAGAACCGTCTTCGTGGCATAGTGGTTAAGGCGTCCGCATATGGAGCGGAAGGTCGAAGCGTCGAATCTCGTCAGGGGTTCGTTCTGATATGGCCGGTTGATGAGACGCCAGCTAGTTAAATAATGGTCACCGATTACCTACCAGCCTGGCACCTGACATACAAGTATCGATGTTCATAAAAAAAGGTGTCTCAAAAGTCAGAAATGGCTCGCCCTTTAAATAGGGATGAGACTATAATAAACAAACACTTTTTATAGACTATATCTAAAGAGAGAAATAATTTGAACGATTAAAGCGACATTGCTACTATAAATTCTTCAGAAATAATTCGAACACTAACTTTCTATACATAAACATTGTTTATGTGGTATATAAACTATCAAAAGTGAAAGTAGGATTTCATATTACGGTCACCTACTCTCCTGAATTAATGTGTATTTATTATTGGAGTCTATACCAAGCTCGTGCTACTGTCGTTTAGAGATATATTGAATCGTATTAGGCTAACAAATAAATATGCACATGTACAAGGGGCGAGATATAACGGTAAATCTGTACCATAAATCGTATTATACAGGATACACACATTGCATTACGCATGTATGCTGACCCTATTTATATTATTTTGTTATTATGTGAACATACGTCGTATACGACGGATGTTTATTTAGTTGAAATATACTCAGCTTTTTAGGTAAATATTCGGAAAACAATTATACATTATAATAGGAAATATACATGCGTTTTCACCGATCTAGTGTCGCTTTAAGACAAATTAAAATATGAAATAGCACAATGAAACATATGTAAACAATGACCAATACTACAGACTGGCAAAGGCAATAAGAAACCATGCATCTAGCCGCATGCATGCGAGTCACACATACCTACAGGTACCTACTGCACTGAACAGATGTTCAGTTACTGCAGTGTACATGTATATGAATTGCCTATCCAGCTTCTGTATATACAAGTATTCCCTCTATGAATCAATCAGACACATTGGTCAGTTACCTCCCCCTCTTTAAGGAGGATAGGTCTATTAATTGATTTCCTCTGTTTTTATCGTTTTTCCTTTAAACCGTATGCTATTATTGGTCGACCGTTTTCTCATCTTATAATTATGTCGATATTAAATCTCGATAGAGGTAATACGGTATATACAATGGATATTTTACTGTGAAAAAATCAAATCTAATCATATACTGATACCATAACAAACTGTATTGAATGTTACGTTTTCGTTACAAATTTTAGAATTACAGATTTTACTATTACAAGGAAGTGACAAACATTGCACTAGTTTACCCAATAGTTCGCACATTTTGAAACCAAATGTGCCTATATTTATTTCTAAAAGGTATACATTTTACCTCTATGGTTTTGTTGTCAATATAGTTAACTCGCACATATATGTGTTGGTGAACTGGTTGAGTATGTGGAGGCGGGACACGAGTGGAGAGAACCACGTACATGTCTGTGTACATGTATATGACATGTGAGCGATTGCGATGCGTGTCCAATTGTCAGAGAATTATATCTCCTCATAATACACGTAAAACAACATTTTAATGTGAGTCTGATCTACTCCAACAAAGAATGATGATGGTTTGTATCTACAACATTCATCTAAGGCAAGTGCGCAGTTTCTGTTTTTTTGTCAGTATATTTATCATTCTACCGCTATCTCTGGTGATGGAACAACAGTAAAAACAAAGGATTCCAAACTAAGCTAATGAACATACATTTCGGGATAAATAGTACATTCTCTGCACAGGGAAATAAAGAAAAGTCAACAATGTCTACTATTGGTATAATTTGTATTCTGTTAGAGAACACAATAGAACAGAATATCGTCTAAAAGTCGTTCCTAAAATATATCGAAATTTCATTGACATTGGCCATTCGGGACATATATTAAACAAAGAACTGAAGAATTGTAATTTGAAATACATTGTATATATCTTTTTCGGAAGTCAAAACGGTTTCGATCGCTAAAACCATTTTAATTTATCCCGAATATTGTTACAAGAAGCTAATATAGACCAACAACGTGCTGACCTGGGATAATCAATGTGAGCTTAAAATCCATTTTATTAGTTTATACAAATTTATTTTAGCTCGATTGCGAAACAAGTTATTTCAACTTATATAAATCACTTTCGAGACCTCATTCCTGATGGAATCCATCGCCACGAGGGAGAGAGAAGAGGCAACGTGGAATGTAAATGCCTTGCCTAAGGGCACAATCGTAACGGCTCCAGTGGGGCTCGAACTCCGGACCTTTCGCACCTGAAGCGAACGCGCATCCACTGCGCTATCACGACTTCCACATTTTCACAGCACTTCCATTTTATTAACATAGCCTATGCGAATTTTACCCCTTGTCGATTTATTTTATAAAACAGGTACAGCTTATTTATTTGCTTAATTGATATTGAAAACGTGATATATACTATGCTAGGCTGTCCGATTAGCGCAGTGGTTAGCGCGCTCGCTTCTCACACGTTCGGGCAGGTGGGTTTTCTCCGGGTATTCCGGTTTCCTCCCACACGAATGACCACATATACGCTTTCATCCGCGCCAACGAGAGTGATTAATATAAGTTGTTAGAACTTGCTTCGCAATCGTTGTAAAATAAATAAAGTTTAAACTTTAGTGTGTGTACAATATACATATAATTATAAGGGTTCGGCATGTTGTGAAATGTTTTATTTTTGTGTTCTAGAGACTCAGGTCGTGTCTATTTATATGAATAAGTTGTAAGTTTCTTATGGCGGTTGTGGCACCAAGTACTGGTTAGCCACTGGAGCCTGCGCAGGAAATGTGTTGTTAGGTAAAAATTGTTAGCCCAAAAAATAGTGCTGATGAATTAAACAGTAGGCACTATAATTATAATAGCACATACAATATCATCAAAGCATTATTTGCTAGTTTGCAAATACTAATTTCTAGGGCACAACGACGCGGAACCAATTCCTTCAGTGTGGTCACACTTTTATATTCCTACTTTAAACCTTTAATGTAACACAGCATAGATGCGAATGTTGGCTCATGCCGAATTATTTTATAACAATCATCATACACATATTCTATAATTAATCATCTTCTACTGTACGATACCCAGAACCATATTAATAATCCGTACATGTGATCTAGAGGTTAACGTCAGGTCTGGTATACTGCATAAACAAATGCACGGTCATGTGATCTAGAGGTTAACACCAGATCTGGTATACTACATAAACAAATGCACGGTCATGTGATCTAGAGGTTAACGTCAGGTCTGGTATACTGCATAAACAAATGCACGGTCATGTGTTCTAGAGGTTAACACCATGTCTGATATACTACATAAACAAATGCACGGTCATGTGTTCTAGATGTTAACACCAGGTCTGGTATACTACATAAACAAATGCACGGTCATGTGTTCTAGAGGTTAACACCAGGTCTGGTATACTACATAAACAAATGCACGGTCATGTGATCTAGAGGTTGACATCCGGTATGGTATACTACATAAACAAATGCACGGTCATGTGATCTAGAGGTTAACACCAGATCTGGTATACTACATAAACAAATGCATGGTCATGTGTTCTAGAGGTTAACATCCGGTATGGTATACTACATAAACAAATGCACGGTCATGTGATCTAGAGGTTAACATCCGGTATGGTATACTACATAAACAAATGCACGGTCATGTGTTCTAGAGGTCAACACCAGGTCTGATATACTACATAGACACATGCACGGTCATGTGATCTAGAGGTTAACATCCGGTCTGGTATACTACATAAACAAATGCACGGTCATGTGATCTAAAGGTTAACATCCGGTCTGGTATACTATATAAATAGATGCACGGTCATGTGATCTAAAGGTTAACATCCGGTCTGGTATACTACATAAACAAATGCACGGTCATGTGATCTAAAGGTTAACATCCGGTCTGGTATACTATATAAACAGATGCACGGTCATGTGATCTAAAGGTTAACATCCTGTCTGGTATACTATATAAACAGATGCCGGGTCATGTGATCTAAAGGTTAACACAAGGTTTGGTATACTACATAAACAGATGCACGGTCATGTGTTCTAAAGGTTAACATCCGGTCTGGTATACTATATAAACAGATGCACGGTCATGTGTTCTAAAGGTTAACACCAGGTCTAGTATACTACATAAACAAATGCACGGTCATGTGATCTAGAGGTTAACATCCGGTCTGGTATACTACATAAACAAATGCACGGTCATGTGATCTAGAGGTTAACATCCGGTCTGGTATACTACATAAACAAATGCACGGTCATGTGATCTAAAGGTTAACACCAGGTCTGGTATACTACATAAACAAATACACGGTCATGTGTTCTAGATGTTAACACCAGGTCTGGTATACTACATAAACAAATGCACGGTCATGTGTTCTAGAGGTTAACACCAGGTCTGGTATACTACATAAACAAATGCACGGTCATGTGATCTAGAGGTTAACATCCGGTATGGTATACTACATAAACAAATGCACGGTCATGTGATCTAGAGGTTAACATCTGGTCTGGTATACTACATAAACAAATGCACGGTCATGTGATCTAAAGGTTAACATCCGGTCTGGTATACTACATAAACAAATGCACGGTCATGTGATCTAAAGGTTAACATCCGGTCTGGTATACTACATAAACAAATGCACGGTCATGTGTTCTAGAGGTTAACACCAGGTCTGATATACTACATAGACACATGCACGGTCATGTGATCTAGAGGTTAACATCCGGTCTGGTATACTACATAAACAAATGCACGGTCATGGGATCTAGAGGTTAACACCATGTCTGATATACTACATAAACAAATGCACGGTAATGTGATCTAGAGGTTAACACCAGGTCTGGTATACTACATAAACAAATGCACGATCATGTGTTCTAAAGGTTAACATCCGGTATGGTACACTACATAAACAAATGCACGGTCCTGTGATCTAGATGTTAACATCAGGTCTGGTATACTAAATAAACAAATGCACGGTCATGTGATCTAGAGGTTAACACCAGGGCTGGTATACTACATAAGCAAAGCACGGTCATGTGATCTAGAGGTTAACACCAGGTCTGGTATACTACATAAACACATGCACGGTCATGTGATCTAGAGGTTAACACCAGGTCTAGTATACTACATAAACAAATGCATGATCATGTGTTCTAAAGGTTAACATCCGGTATGTTATACTACATAAAGAAATGCACGGTCATGTCACCTAGAGGTTAGCATCCGGTCTGGTACACTACATGAACAAATGCACGGTCATGTGATCTAAAGGTTAACATCCGGTCTGGTAAACAACATAAACAAATGCACGGTCATGTCATCTAGAGGTTAACATCCGGTCTGGTAAACTACATAAACAAATGCACGGTCATGTGATCTAAAGGTTAACATCCGGTCTGGTATACTATATAAACAGATGCACGGTCATGTGATCTAAAGGTTAACACCCGGTATGGTATACTATATAAACAAATGCACGGTCATGTGATCTAAAGGTTAACATCCGGTCTGGTATACTATATAAACAGATGCACGGTCATGTGATCTAAAGGTTAACATCCGGTCTGGTATACTATATAAACTGATGCACGGTCATGTGATCTAAAGGTTAACACCAGGTCTGGTATACTACATAAACAGATGCACGGTTATGTGTTCTAAAGCTTAACATCCGGTCTGGTATACTACATAAACAGATGCACGGCCATGTGATCTAGAGGTTAACACCAGGTCTGGTATACTGCATAAACAAATGCACGGTTATGTGATCTAGAGGTTAACCCCAGGTCTGGTATACTACATAAACAGATGCACGGTCATGTGATCTAGAGGTTAACACCGGGACTGATATACTACATAAACAAATGCACGGTCATGTGATCTAGAGGTTAACATCCGGTATTGTATACTGCATAAATAAATGCACGGTCATGTGATCTAGAGGTTAACACCATGTCTGATATACTATATAAACAAATTCACGGTCATGTGATCTAGAGGTTAACACCAGATCTGTTATACTATATAAACAAATGCACGGTTATATGATCTAGAGGTTAACACCAGGTCTGGTATACTACATAAACAAATGCATGATCATGTGTTCTAAAGGTTAACATCCGGTATGGTATAGTACATAAAGAAATGCACGGTCATGTCATCTAGAGGTTAACATCCGGTCTGGTATATTACATGAACAAATGCACGGTCACGTGATCTAGAGGTTAACACCAGGTCTGGTATACTACATAAACAAATGCATGATCATGTGATCTAAAGGTTAACATCCGGTATGGTATACTACATAAAGAAATGCACGGTCATGTCATCTAGAGGTTAACATCCGGTCTGGTATACTACATGAACAAATGCACGGTCACGTGATCTAGAGGTTAACACCAGGTCTGGTATACTACATAAACAAATGCACGGTCATGTGTTCTAGAGGTTAACACCAGGTTTGATATACTACATAGACACATGCACGGTCATGTGATCTAGAGGTTAACATCCGGTCTGGTAAACTACATAAACAAATGCACGGTCATGTGATCTAAAGGTTAACATCCGGTCTGGTATACTATATAAACAGATGCACGGTCATGTGATCTAAAGGTTAACACCCGGTATGGTATACTATATAAACAAATGCACGGTCATGTGATCTAAAGGTTAACATCCGGTCTGGTATGCTATATAGACAGATGCACGGTCATGTGATCTAAAGGTTAACACCAGGTCTGGTATACTGCATAAACAAATGCACGGTCATGTGATCTAGAGGTTAACACCAGATCTGGTATACTACATAAACAAATGCACGGTCATGTGATCTAGAGATTAACATCCGGTATGGTATACTACATAAACAAATGTACGGTCATGTGATCTAGAGGTTAACACCAGGTCTGGTATACTACATAAACAAATGTACGGTCATGTGATCTAGAGCTTAACATCCGGTCTGGTATACTACATAAACAAATGCACGATCATGTGATCTAGAGGTTAACATCCGGTCTGGTATACTACATAAACAAATGCACGGTCATGTGATCCAAAGGTTAACACCAGGTATGGAATACTACATAAACAAATGTACGGTCATGTGATCTAGATGTTAACACCAGGTCTGGTATACTACATAAACAGATGCACGGTCATGTGTTCTAAAGGTTAACACCAGGTCTGGTATACTACATAAACAAATGCACGGTCATGTGATCTAGAGGTTAACACCAGGTATGGTATACTACATAAACAAATGCACGGTCATGTGATCTAGAGGTTAACATCCGGTCTGGTATACTACATAAACAAATGCACGGTCAGGTGTTCTAGAGGTTAACACCAGGTATGGTATACTACATAAACAAATGCACGGTCATGTGATCTAGAGGTTAACATCCGGTCTGGTATACTGCATAAACAAATGCACGGTCATGTGATCTAGAGGTTATCACCGGGTCTGATATACTACATAAACAAATGCACGGTCATGTGATCTAGAGGTTAACATCCGGTATGGTATACTGCATAAATAAATGCATGGTCATGTGGTCTAGAGGTTAACACCAGGTTTCATATACTATATTAACAAATTCACGGTCATGTGATCTAGAGGTTAACACCAGATCTGTTATACTATATAAACAAATGCACGGTCATGTGATCTAGAGGTTAACACCAGGTCTGGTATACTGCATAAACAAATGCACGGTCATGTGATCTAGAGGTTAACACCAGGTCTGGTATACTGCATAAACAGATGCACGGTCATGTGATCTAGAGGTTAACACCAGGTCTGCTATACTGCATAAACAAATTCACGATCATGTGATCTAAAGGTTAACACCAGGTCTGGTATACTGCATTAACAAATGCACAGTCATGTGATCTAGAGGTTAACACCAGGTCTGATATACTACATAAACAAATGCACGGTTATGTGATCTAGAGGTTAACATCCGGGTTGGTATACGACATAAACAAATGCACGGTCATGTGATCTAGAGGTTAACACCAGGTATGGTATACTGCATAAACACATGCACGGTTATGTGTTCTAGAGGTTAACACCAGGTCTGTT
The DNA here is from genome assembly GCA_014843695.1 of Archivesica marissinica. Classification (NCBI taxonomy): domain Eukaryota; kingdom Metazoa; phylum Mollusca; class Bivalvia; order Venerida; family Vesicomyidae; genus Archivesica; species Archivesica marissinica. The sequence continues at coordinate 28,335,910 of CM026387.1, forward strand.
ATACTGCATAAACAAATGCACGGTCATGTGATCTAGAGGTTAACACCAGGTCTGGTAAACTACATAAACAAATGCACGGTCATGTGATCTAGAGGTTAACATCCGGTCTGGTATACGACATAAACAAATGCACGGTCATGTGATCTAGATGTTAACATCAGGTCTGGTATACTGCATAAACAAATGCACGGTCATGTGATCTAAAGGTTAACACCAGGTCTGGTATACTGCATAAACAGATGCACGGTCATGTGGTCTAGAGGTTAACACCAGATCTGGTATACTACATAAACAAATGCACGGTCATGTGATCTAGAGATTAACATCCGGTATGGTATACTACATAAACAAATGTACGGTCATGTGATCTAGAGGTTAACACCAGGTCTGGTATACTACATAAACAAATGCACGGTCATGTGATCTAGCGGTTAACATCCGGTATGGTATACTACATAAACAAATGTACGGTCATGTGATCTAGATGTTAACATCCGGTCTGGTATACTACATAAACAAATGCACGGTCATGTGATCTAGAGGTTAACATCCGGTATGGTATACTGCATAAATAAATGCATGGTCATGTGGTCTAGAGGTTAACACCAGGTCTCATATACTATATTAACAAATTCACGGTCATGTGATATAGAGGTTAACATCCGGTCTGGTATACTGCATCAACAAATTCACGGTCATGTGTTCTAGAGGTTATCACCGGGTCTGATATACTACATAAACAAATGCACGGTCATGTGATCTAGAGGTTAACATCCGGTATGATATATTGCATAAATAAATGCATGGTCATGTGGTCTAGAGGTTAACACCAGGTCTCATATACTATATTAACAAATTCACGGTCATGTGATCTAGAGGTTAACACCAGATCTGTTATACTATATAAACAAATGCACGGTCATGTGATCTAGAGGTTAACACCAGGTCTGGTATACTGCATAAACAAATGCACGTTCATGTGATCTAGATGTTAACATCCGGTCTGGTATACTGCATAAACAAATGCACGGTTATGTGTTCTAGAGGTTAACACCAGGTATGGTATACTGCATAAACAAATGCACGGTCATGTGATCTAGAGATTAACATCCGGTATGGTATACTACATCAACAAATGTACGGTCATGTGATCTAGAGGTTAACATCCGGTATGGTATACTACATAAACAAATGCACGGTCATGTGATCTAGAGGTTAACATCCGGTCTGGTATACGACATAAACAAATGCACGGTCATGTGATCTAGATGTTAACACCAGGTCTGGTATACTACATAAACAAATGTACGGTCATGTGATCTAGAGGTTAACACCAGGTCTGGTATACTACATAAACAAATGCACGGTCATGTGATCTAGAGGTTAACATCCGGTATTGTATACTGCATAAATAAATGCACGGTCATGTGATCTAGATGTTAACACCAGGTCTGATATACTATATAAACAAATTCACGGTCATGTGGTCTAGAGGTTAACACTGATCTATTATACTATATAAACAAATGCACGGTCATGTGATCTAGAGGTTAACATCCGGTCTGGTATACTACATAAACAAATGCACGGTCATGTGATCTAGAGGTTAACATCCGGTCTGGAAACTACATAAACAAATGCACGGTCATGTGATCTAGAGGTTAACATCCGGTATGGTATACTACATAAACAAATGTACGGTCATGTGATCTAGAGGTTAACATCCGGTATGGTATACTACATAAACAAATGCACGGTCATGTGATCTAGAGATTAACATCCGGTCTGGTATACTACATAAACAAATGCACGGTCATGTGATCTAGAGGTTAACACCAGGTCTGGTATACTGCATAAACAAATGCACGGTCATGTGATCTAGAGGTTAACATCCGGTCTGGTATACTACATAAACAAATGTACGGTCATGTGATCTAGAGGTTATCACCGGGTCTGATATACTACATAAACAAATGCACGATCATGTGATCTAAAGGTTAACATCCGGTCTGGTATACTACATAAACAAATGTACGGTCATGTGATCTAGAGGTTATCACCGGGTCTGCTATACTGCATCAACAAATTCACGGTCATGTGATCTAAAGGTTAACACCAGGTCTGGTATACTGCATTAACAAATGCACAGTCATGTGATCTAGAGGTTAACACCAGGGCTGATATACTACATAAACAAATGCACGGTTATATGATCTAGAGGTTAACACCAGGTCTGATATACTACATAAACAAATGCACGGTTATGTGATCTAGAGGTTAACATCCGGTCTGGTATACGACATAAACAAATGCACGGTCATGTGATCTAGAGGTTAACACCAGGTCTGGTATACTGCATAAACAAATGCACGGTCATGTGATCTAGATGTTAACACCAGGTCTGATATACTACATTAACAAATGCACGGTCATGTGATCTAGAGGTTAACACCAGGTCTGATATACTACATTAACAAATGTACGGTCATGTGATCTAGAGGTTAACACCAGGTCTGGTATACTGCATAAACAAATGCACGGTTATGTGATCTAGAGGTTAACATCCGGTCTGGTATACTACATAAACAAATGCACGGTCATGTGTTCTAGAGGTTAACATCCGGTATTGTATACTGCATAAATAAATGCACGGTCATGTGATCTAGAGGTTAACACCAGGTCTGATATACTATATAAACAAATTCACGGTCATGTGATCTAGAGGTTAACACCGGGTATGGTATACTACATAAACAAATGCACGGTTATTTGTTCCGGTCGATCTCCTCACGACGTGCACGTCGTGACCGGGGCACATCCCGCAGCAGCAGCGTAGGATTCTGGGATCTTCTGGTCGTCGATCTTGTGAAGGGGAGGCTCGCCAGCATGTGGATCCATGGCTACGGCACATCAGGACAGATCCACCAGCTCTTCTAGATAGTGGACACTCTAGATAGTGATATTGACGCACTATATCTTCGCCGGCTTTTTTCGACACTTTCTCTTCCTTCTTCTACTTCTCCGGCGGATAGACGAGACGGCGGACCTGAGGGAGTGGCAACAGTCGTGGATCCACGCTCCCCCGAGCTACACCGGAGTTTAGTAGACTCGTTTGCGACAATCGACGACCAGATGTCTAACTGTCAGATCCGTATTAATGCTGCTGCGGGGTGACCAACAGTGAGGAGGGTGGCCCTACAAAGGACCACGTACAGACCAGGCCTTGTCAACCTGGCCGGCACAGAAAGAAGTAACCACCTGATGACGTCTTCATAAGCCACACAGAATACAGAACCTTCAGAGAATACCGAACTAATCAACGTAGAAGAACAGGAATAATCATCATAGAAGCATAGGAATAATCATCACAGAACACATATAATCATCATCGAATAACCACCACAGAAGAATCACCTTAGGATAAGAAGAATCACCTTAGACAAGAAGAATCACCTTAGGACATAACCATCTTAGAAAATACAGTCGCCCAAATGCATTTATGCGGTGGCGACTATAAACAAAATTACATCGTTCGTTCGTTTGTTCTAGAGGTTAACATCCGGTATGGTATAATACATAAACAAATTCACGGTCATGTGATCTAGAGGTTAACATCAGGTCTGGTATAATACATAAACAGATGTTACCACTGGACTACAGAGCCGTCTGTTACACAGTTTACTGTCCCTTTTGTGGGGCTTTAAATAGGACTTGATATGTTTACTCATTTAGCATCGTTAACGGAATTCACAGTTTGGTTGTTGTCATTGAGATAAAGCATGGTACATTGAAGTAAGGTATTTGTGATACTTACAAAACGACTTCAAATTATATGTCTATAAAAGTAAATTAAAATGTTTTATTTATTATTAGTGATACCATTATTAAAAGGGACACTCATGTTTGACCTATGAGATGAGATACCTCTTAGGGACATCAGTACTTACCGAACCCCTAAATATTCGTGCAGGGCTGTAGCGTGTTTGATAGGCAATCAGTAACATTATTTGACTTGCAGTTGGTTCACAAACCGGCCATATATATATATGGTCAGACACCGCTATTGCAATTTCCATAGGCCAACATTATAACACACATCGCCATTAAATTTCCCCCAATACTATTTTGGCACAAAAGACAGTAGTTTTCAACAGACGAAGAAAATGTTAAATTTCAATGGGGTTGACCGATTGCATTTTTTATTTCCCACTAAAGGTATTGTTTTGTGAATGTATATAGTGGAATAAATATGTTTAAACCAAAGGTAATTTAGTGGCGAATGTTGCACTGACACCTGCATTTATAATATGCTGTTTATTTGTCACCAAATAGTATGCAAATATATATTCTAAAATATTCCAAAATGCAGCTCATATATTGTATTTTAATATTTAGAAGTCATTTCACTATTTATGTCAATACCTACTCAGCCAATCAGTTCATGTATCAATAACTCTTACGTGCTTCCTACACCTTTTCAACCAATCCCAGACCACTATACCAATAACACCGTCTGACCTAAATGTACAGACAATTCTACATACTATTTTTTAGTTTATACAAATTTATTTTAGCTTGATTGCGAAACAAGTTCTTACAACTTATATTAATCACTCTCGAGACCTCATTCCTGATGGAATCCGTCGCCACGAGGGAAAAAGAAGAGGCAACGATTTGAGCTGATGGTTTTTTTTTGGGGGGGGGGCTTAGGGAGTTTAAAGTCGCAGTTCGAGCCCCGCTGGAGCCGTTACGATTGTGCCCTAAGGCAAGGCATTTAGATTCCACATCGCCTCTTCTCTCTCCTTCATGGCAATGAATTCCATCAGGAATGAGGTTTCGAGAGTGATTAATATAAGTTGAAAGAACTTGTTTCGCAATCGAGCTAAAATAAATTTGTATAAACAAAAGTCGCAACCAACAGCTTAGGTTATATGGCTACTCTCCATTTAGTATCGGTGGAGGAAGACCCGGGTGCCCCTCTTCGCGAGCCGTGTCTCAGGCATGGATGAGTACACGGGTAGAACCACCGCTCCCACAAGCAAGATGGATTGCTACCCCACATAAAAGGAATTCGACACCACCCAGTGAAATTCGAACCTACAGCTGTTAGAGGCGAGTGCTTTGAAGTTAATGACCGTAAACACTCGTTCAAAGAGGCTAGAAATGAAGGAATATTGACAACAGGTATGTGGAAAGTGTTTGTGTCGGAAAGGTCGGAATTTATTTCTTGGAGAAATTTGTATAAAAGTAAAGTGTTTGTTTATTATAGGGCCTATTTAAAGGGCCAGCCATTTCTGACTTATGAGACAACTCTTTTTATTTTAAGAACATCAGTATTTCCCGAATCCATGCTTGTATGCCAGGCGACAGGCTGGTAGGCAATCGGTAACCATTATTTAACTAGCTGGCGGCTCACCAACCGGCCATATCAGAACGAACCCCTGACGAGATTCGAACAGTCGACCTACCGCTCCGTAGGCGGACACCTTAATCATTAGGCCACGGAGACGGTACTATCCCAGTGGCTGCAGCTGTTATATTTGTTTTCGCTGTCTTGCCACTCGTGTGTTTTGTTTGTGTGTTTGTTTCTGTTCTTTTGAACACGTGTGGGGCGGGGCTACTGGGGTTCTATTAATTAGTTTAAAGTCAATAGTTTTGGTTGTGGCCATCGGAGCGGACTGTGATATGTTATAAACTAATTAGTTTATACAGATTTATTCTAGCTCGATTGCGAAACAAGTTATTAAAACATAAGTTTAATCGCTCTAGATACCTCATTTCTGATATAGAAAACATCGCTATGAAAGGTAGGGAAGAGGTAATGTGGAATTTAAGTGCCCTACCTAAGGGCACAATCATATATAACAGATACAGCTGTGCACGGACTCCGGGCCTCTCACTCCTTAGGTCTTAGGTTAACGCGCTAACACTACGCTATCACGACGAGTAGTCTCGTTAATTTTGGAAATATACTTGACAGCATTAAAAACGAAACATTTTAGAATTTTATTTTCTATGTACAATCATACTATATTATGCAACTATTTTTCTACTGATACACTTTAACTGCGATTATTACATGAAGCTGTGAGAAATGGATTATTTTAGGTGATTCTAGTGCATAGACTGGCTTAATGAAATTAACAATTATATGCGTTGAATTTCAATGTTGATTATTAAATATTCATATGTATATGGTTGCGTTTTTATTGCGTTTAAGTATACTAGAAAAACCAATACTCAATCGGTTGTATGGAAAATCCGAAAAACAAATATTATAATAATTATGTGCTCTTGGCCTAAGAGCGGACAACACCAGAATATTGCCCCTCACGCATACATTATGTTTCAAACAGTAACACATGTGGCATCATAAACGAAGCGTTCTTATCTGTGTGAGAGAGAGAGAGAGAGAGAGAGAGTCACTGTCGAGTCCACACAGTGTATACATGCGTGTATAGGAGATAATCTCACTGTAGCCAGTTATAACAGTGTTCCGATAAAACACTAAAACATTTCGTCCATCTGACATACACGTGCGTGTGCATACAACACATACACATGTGATATATTACTGAACAGGATACTACTCAAGTACATGTACTATTGTATTGCAAACAAACTATCAAAATGAAGTTTGATGAGATTTTAGAGAATATTGGAGAATTTGGAACTTATCAAAAGGTTATATACACGTTGTTGTCATTTCCGTGCATCAGCGTGGGCAGTTTCTGTTTGATGATTATTGTACATATGTACACACCGGAACACAGGTAAGACCAGAGGATCCTCCACTAGTGGCGGGGGCTGGGGAGCTCAATACTACACCAGATGAAATACATTTAGTTTATGCAAATTTAATTTAGCTCATGTTAACAACATTATATTAATCGCTCTCTCATTCCTGATGGAATCCATCGCTATGAGATATATATCTAGATATAAATTTATATAAAGAGAGAGATAGAGAGATAGATAGAGATATAGAGATAGATAGATAATAGATAGATAGATAGAGGGAGAGAAAGAGATAGAGAGAAGAGAGAGAGAAATATATATAGATAGAGATAGATAGATATATAAATTTATATATATATAGATAGAGAGAGGTAGAAAGAGAGATAGAGAGAGAGAGAGAGAGAAGAGAGAATATATAGATATAGAGATAGAGATATAGATATATAAATAGATAGCTAGATAAATCGATAGATAGATAGATAGATAGGGAGAGAGATAAATAGATAAATCGATAGATAGATAAATCGATAGATAGATCGATAGAGATAGATCGATAGATAGGGAGAGATAGATAGATAACTCGATAGATAGATAAGGAGAGAGAGATAGAGGGAGAGAGAGAGATACATATATATTAAGATATATACATACAGATATATAGAGAGATAATATATAGATAGATATATAGAGAGATAGATAGATAAGGAGAGAGAGATAGATAAATAGAGAGGTATACAGAGAGAGATATAGAGAGATAGAGAGATAGAGAGATATATAGATAGAGATAGAGAGATATAGAGAGATATATATAGAGAGAGATATATATAGAGAGAGATATAGAGAGATAGAGATAGAGAGAAATAGAGAGAGATATATATAGAGATATATAGAGATAGAGATATAGAGAGATATATATAGAGAGAGATAGAGAGATATAGAGAGAGAGATATATAGATAGAGATATATAGATATAGAGAGATAGAGATAGATAGAGATAGAGGTAGAGAGAGATATAGAGATAGATAGAGAGAGATAGAGATACAGAGATATATAGAGAGATATATAGAGAAATAGAGAGAGATAGCGAGATATATATATAGAGAGAGAGATAGCGAGAGATATAGAGAGAGATAGAGCGATAAAGAGAGCGATATAGAGAGCGATAGAGATATATAGAGAGAGATAGAGAGGAAATGTTCATTTAAGAGTCTTACCTCTAAGGACAATACCATCGTATTTCTGCACGGGGTTTGAACTCACAACAGCTCGCCTGCAAGGCGGATACCGTATCCATTACACCACGGATGCTCCGAGCATTATAGTTATTTCTCGGATTTGTTTTACTATTTCACTATTCAGCAAAATTGCCGTAGCTCGTTTTACCAAACCCTAGACATTTAAATGCATCAACACATTCACATTACATAGGACCAATTTAAAGATAGCAGAACATGTATACACACACAGTTCACAAGTAACAATCATATATACATATACTGTACACAAGTAACACTCTTATATACGCACACAGTACACAAGTAACAGTCATATATACATATACAGTACACAATTAACAGTCATATATACATATACAGTACACAAGTAACACTCATATATACATATACTGTACACAAAAACAGTCATATATACACGTACAGTACCCAAGTAACAGTCATATATACACGTACAGTACACAAGTAACAGTCATATATACACGTACAGTACACAAGTAACAGTCATATATACACGTACAGTACACAAGTAACAGTCATATATACACGTACAGTTCACAAGTAACAGTCATATATACATATACAGTACACAAGTAGCAATCATATATACACGTACAGTACACAAGAAACAAACAATCATATATACACACACAGTACACAAGTAACAGTCATATATACACACACAGTACACAAGTAACAATCATATATGCACACAGTACACAAGTAACAGTCATATATACACGTACAGTACACAAGTAACAGTCATATATACACGTACAGTACACAAGTAACAGTCATATATACACGTACAGTACACAAGTAACAGTCATATATACACGTACAGTACACAAGTAACAGTCATATATACATATACAGTACACAAGTAACAGTCATATATACATATACAGTACACAAGTAACACTCATATATACACAGTACACAAGAAACAATCATATATGTATACACACAGTACACAAGAAACAATCATATATACATACATTACACAAGACACAATCATATATACATACAATACACAGGAAACAATCACATATACATACAATACACAAGAAACAATCATATATACATACAATACACAAAAAACAATCATATATACACGTACAGTACACAAGTAACAGTCATATATACACGTAGAGTACACAAGTAACAGTCATATATACACACACAGTACACAAGTAACAGTCATATATACACGTACAGTACACAAGTAACAGTCATATATACACGTACAGTACACAAGTAACAATCATATATGCACACAGTACACAAGTAACAGTCACATATACACACACAGTACACAAGTAACAGTCACATATACACACACAGTACACAAGTAACAGTCATATATACACGTACATTACACAAGTAACAGTCATATATACACAGTACACAAGAAACAATCATATTTGTATACACACAGTACACAAGAAACAATCATATATACATACATTACACAATAAACAATCATATATACATACAATACACAAGAAACAATCATATACACATACAATACACAAGAAACAATCATATATACATACAATACACAGGAAACAATCACATATACATACAATACATAGGAAACAATCACATATACATACAATACACAAGAAACAATCATATATACATACAATACACAGGAAACAATCATATATACATGTAGAGTACACAAGAAACAATCATATATACACGTACAGTACGCAAGTAACAATCATATATACACGTACAGTACACACGTAACAGTCATATATACACACACAGAACACAAGTAACAGTCATATATGCACATGGTACACAAGTAACAGTCATATATACAAGTACAGTACACAAGTAACAATCATATATACATACAGTACACAAGTAACAATCATATATACATACAGTACGCAAGAAACAATCATATATGCATACAGTACACACGTAACAATCATATATACACGTACAGTACACAAGTAACAGTCATATATACATATACAGTACACAAGTAGCAATCATATATACACGTACAGTACACAAGTAACAGTCATATATACATATACAGTACACAAGTAACACTCATATATACACGTAACGTACACAAGTAACAGTCATATATACACGTACAGTACACAAGTAACAATCATATATATACACACACGATACACATGAAACAATCATATATATACACACACGATACACATGAAACAATCATATATACACACACGATACACATGAAACAATCATATATACACACACGGTTCACAAGAAACAATCATATATACACACACACGGTTTACATGAAACAATCATATATACACACACGGTTCACATGAAACAATCATATATACACACACAGTACACAAGAACCAATCATATATACACACACGATACACATGAAACAATCATATATACACACACGGTTCACATGAAACAATCATATATGCACACACGATACACATGAAACAATCAATATATACACACACGGTTCACATGAAACAATCATATATACACACACGATACACATGAAACAATCATATATATATACACACACGGTTCACATGAAACAATCATATATATATACACAGTACACAAGTAACAATCATATGTACACACACGGTTCACATGAAACAATCATATATATACACACAGTACACATGAAACAATCATATATACACACAGTACACAAGAAACAATCATATATACACACACGATACACATGACATGAACCGTGCATCAACATAACATATAAATCATTAGATTAAACATATATGCAATTATGATAATTCTGTTATTGTATCATTGTGCTAATGATTTCCTCTGAGATATGTTATATACAATACTATATAATAATATAATCTATGGATCACAGGGAACCCTGTTCGATCCATGGTTCGATTTCCCGTCTTGCCCTAATAAAATTAACAGTCTTTCAGGTGGAACTTTAATCCGAGGTCTCGTGTCGGTGCTTTACACCGTGCATGTAAAAGAACCAGAGGAGACTCTGGAATGGGTCCCTGTCTGTATCATTGCACTATCCTCCAAACATATAAAAATGACTAATCTCTTCAGGAGGCGTCGCTCATATGGACAACCGGTAGCGACGATAAATAAACGTAAAACACACTTCCAGTATGATAAGAATTTCTAACGGTAAAACAACATTGTTGTTCGACCGTTGCTAGTGTACATGTACAATGATGTTCTACCGTGGCTAGTGTACATGTACAATGTTGTTCTACCGTGGTTTGTGTACATGTACAATGTTGTTCTACCGTGGTTTGTGTACATGTACAATGTTGTTCTACCGTGGCTAGTGTACATGTACAATGTTGTTCGACCGTAGTTAGTGTACATGTACAATGATGTTCTACCGTGGCTAGTGTACATGTACAATGTTGTTCTACCGTGGTTAGTGTACATGTACAATGTTGTTCTACCGTGGTTTGTGTACATGTACACTGTTGTTCTACCGTGGCTAGTGTACATGTACAATGTTGTTCGACCGTAGTTAGTGTACATGTACAATGATGTTCTACCGTGGCTAGTGTACATGTACAATGTTGTTCTACCGTGGTTTGTGTACATGTGCAATGTTGTTCGACCGTAGTTAGTGTACATGTACAATGATGTTCTACCGTGGCTAGTGTACATGTACAATGTTGTTCTACCGTGGTTTGTGTACATGTACAATGTTGTTCTACCGTGGCTAGTGTACATGTACAATGTTGTTCGACCGTAGTTAGTGTACATGTACAATGATGTTCTACCGTGGCTAGTGTACATGTACAATGTTGTTCTACCGTGGTTAGAGTACATGTACAATGTTGTTCTACCGTGGTTTGTGTACATGTACAATGATGTTCTACCGTGGCTAGTGTACATGTACAATGTTGTTCGACCGTAGTTAGTGTACATGTACAATGTTGTTCTACCGTGGTTTGTGTACATGTACAATGTTGTTCTACCGTGGTTTGTGTACATGTACAATGATGTTCTACCGTGGCTAGTGTACATGTACTGTTGTTCTACCGTGGCTATTGTACATGTACAATGATGTTCTACCGTGGCTAGTGTACATGTACTGGTGTTACAATGTATGTATGATTCTAGTATACCTCATTGTTGCTTGTTTTACTCTCAGCGTTACATTTTGACTGCATTCCAAGTACAGTTGTTGGAAGCTATTATTTATCATGTCATCATCAGGGGGGAGGGGGTTCATATATATTGATAGCATAACTTCGTCTTACGATAAACATTCGGGGCCTACAGGGGCCAAGTGGTTAAGGTCATTGAAATGATATCACTTGTCCCTAGGTTCGAATTCCACTGGGGGTTTCGAATTATTGCATGTGAAGACAGCTGGCTTGCTGTAGATCGTTGGTTATACCGGGAGGCCTGTCCGCGCCTGAAATACTGCTCGGAGGGAAGCACACGGGGTGTTCGTCCACAAATAATAGGAGAGTCGCCATTGGACCTAAGCTGTTTGTGTGCCCTTAACCCCAAGCCAGAGCAAAGTATGTATGCTGAGGTTGCTACACGGGTGAACTATTTTGACTGTTTTCCAAGTGAATCTGATGGAAGTTAATATTTATCTTGTCATAAGATGTGCATTCATTTATATTGTTCACGTAAACTCTTTATTATTATTATTATTTATTATTATTATTATTATTATTTATTATTACTATTATTTATTATTAATATTATTATTGTTATTATTATTATAATATTTATTATTATTATTTATTATTATTATTATTATTATTTATTATTACTATTATTTATTATTAATATTATTATTGTTATTATTATTATAATATTTATTATTATTATTATTATTATTATTATTAAACAATAACTCTCGTATCTTTTCTCTGAGACTTGGCAATATGTTTGCGTTATTTGTTCTAATTCTAGCTGTGTTTCAGATGCAAGATTCCGGCCCTTTTGAATGATACATTTGCAGTCCAGAGCCCGTATCACGAACTACTTATCAATGAGACAATACCTGGCTCTAATGACCCTACGATTATGTACGATCGTTGTCACGTGTATGACACAGTTGGAGCAACGTTTGGTGTACACAATCGACCAGAGAATGCCAGTCGTGTCCAGTGTACAGAATGGGTGTACGACAAATCCGTATTCACAAACACGTTTACGGCACAGGTACTTATCTCGTATTGAATATTTGATGATAGAATTTTAATTAACTTACAAGATGAACGAATAAATGACGGTGTAGGGGTAGATATGCGAGTGTCCCGGTTTCTAACGTTGAAGTCGCGATAGCACAGTTGTAACGCATTCACTTCAGGTACGAGGGACACGAAGTCCGTGCACCCTCCTCAGTACTGTAGATGTCGTTAGTGGCGTTGAGGAGTATCTCGTTGAAGTTGACGCTGAAGCCATTACGGTTGTGTCCACAGGCAAGACATTTAAATTCCGCGTTGCCTCTCTCCCTCTAAGCTCGTCCATATGGTTCGCCGGAGGCGAGGGTAAATAAGCTCAATCATCATCATCCCTCGTGGCGTAGGATTTTATCAGGAATGAGGTCTCAAAAGCACGAAGAATTTGTTTCGCAGTCAAGCTCAAATCAATGTGTATAAACTAATCAGCATGCAGTGATGTACGCGCATTAATGTCATTGATTTTATGAGTTGCTTCGGGGAGATGGAGGTATGAAGAGGGGTGAAAGAAAACACGAATGTCATAGACTCAAACAAATAAATAAATAAAATACAAAATACAAATACATTGCATTTTTATAGCTCACACATTAAAAAGTATTGTATTGTGCTTCACAATTATACAGATGCAATTTTAAACATTAATTTTACACATGACAATGATATATGGAAATATAAATTAAAATGTATACATATATAGATATAACTAGGATTCTAGTAATTAGTTAAGAAGATATTATATCATAATGTCTACGATATAATATCTACATCATTACAGTATATACGTGAGTGATTGGATTAGCGAGAAAAGTGGCACTATTAACAATAGACCCAAACACCGCCGCAAGAATGACAACCGTGGTGTGGCAAGTACAGTGATTGGGCCGGTGTCTGACTAACTGACTAATACACGATTGGATGCATTTCCCCGTTGATGCGGAGCCTAATAAATGAACGCTTATCAAAAGAAAACAAAACACTCGACGAGTTCAACATATTATGAATACATAGCATATTTCCAGGAAAAAGAATGGATTCATATCATGTGCATCTTAGGTGTAATAAACGGCTGATATTTTAAATCGCTCATTTTAATAAAAAGAACATATCATTGTGTTAACTCAACCAAAATCGTTCTTTAATGGAATCATCCAACAAAAGTCTCCATCAATACACACTCTAAGCGTTTCAATAGCTTTCATGATCTCTCAGTCAACTACGTGTAACGACACTGCAATTGTCTATGTCCATAACATGCTTAGATTGTAATTAATGCAGACAATTTAAAACTTTATGAAATTTGTCATATTTTAATGGCGGACCGCGTTGTATTTTATGGTATACTAGAGGACATAGAAAACGCACACCTGCATTATATGATTATTATTACATGATACCTAATACGAAGGATTCCATCAAAGATATATCACATCTTTATTACAAAACACAAACTGAACAACTAACAATATTAGTTATTGTTGTTCATGTAAAAACACACTTCACATCATCATCATCATCATCATCATCATCATCATCATCATCATCATCATCATCATCATCATCATCATCATCATCATCATCATCATCATCATCATCATCATCAACAACAACAACAACAACAACAACATCAACATCATCATCTATAGTGATTGCGTCACTCTGCATAGAGTATACTCGCAATGTCCGAAGTGTGCGTTTTCTATGTCCTCTAGTATACAATCAATAAGTTAATTGTGTTTTTTAGAAATGTTGAAGTTTATGTAGAATCTACAAATCATTAACGAAAACAAACGCAATACGACTTGTCCCGAAACTGTTCGATCACCCCTCGTTAGTATCAGAAGTTGTTTGTGTATCATGCACCATTTCTGACCTCAGACTACCAGCGATCAACGTATTATAACGTATAGCCGGTGACCCACTGACCTCATAATACAGGCCACCTACATGGCATAGGTTTACATTGGCAACGGTGGCAGAATATATGTCTTACGGTTTATCAAGCAAACAACGTGTTTAAAGGCCTGCAGTTTGACCCCGTCCAATTGTAAAGATTTATACTGTACTACCTGTTACATGTGATTAGTGGCTTGTATCAACAATGTAGCAGTACATTCAGTATAAGTTGGCGTATGTAGGTATTTTCTAACGGTTAATATGCACGATCACTCTGTGAGCTGAGAATTAGTCAAAATGAGGCCCTGACAATTTAAGTAAACGTATATTATTGATTGTAAAGAAAATTGATAGTTATGAGTATTCAAACTACATAATCCAGATCAGCCCAGGGACATAGATTACATGTTATGTAGGTGCCTCATCAGCCGTAGCGTAATCACTGAGACTGATAATTTGTATGCATGTATATAATATGTATGTATTTATATGAATAAACTATATGTGTTCGTTATATGGTAACCTTCATACTTCATTTAATTATATATCTACAGTATTATTCGCAAGTTTTCTGTTATATTTTAAATATTTCTCTGTGTCAGTGTGTGTTTACCGATATTGATGCTACATAATAATCACAGTGAATGCTATGAGTACATGTATAATATTATAATTATAATCTCTTGAACATACGAGTATTACACATATTCTGCCGATTTCTACAAGATGCCATTGAGTAAAATAACAATGTATGTAACTGATGAGCAGAGAAAAGAATTGCTGACTTTCTTGCAAAATAAGAACTGGGACGTAGAGATGGAAATAGAAGAAACAGCCACCGCCATGCCCGTTGCAGAGGCTGCTTACGTACCTCCCCCTATGCCTCAGCATGCTGAAGGTGTTGCTGAGTGTCCACTGTGCTTGTGTTCCCCTTGCATAATAAATGAACAGAACAAACAACTTTGGTGGCCTGCTAATAATCGTCCACCGCATAATCTAAATTCACATGAGAGAAAGCTTCTATACAGGAGGTTTTGGGCAATGCTATATAATTGTGGCGCATGGAAAGATGTCAGATATATAGAGAGAAAAGTAGCGGCTAGAAGAGGAGACTGTACTTGGCATAAGAGGGAACTGATGCCTGAATGTGTGGTACAGCAATGCAGGAACTGGCTGCCTAACCCGCGCAACCAGCCTTATTTGGGCCATAAGTGGAGTTGAATTGTTTATACCAGTTGTAAGTACTATAAAAATACAGAACTTCAATTTCAGCAATTTATAACCTCTGATATATACGTGGGTCATAATAGATATAAGTGGTGCTCAGGTATTAGATGTATACCATGCAGGGCCTCGCATGTGGCAAATACGATGTGCGTCGACCATCAGATGTGTACCGCTATTCCTCGTGTGTTTAGTGCGTCGACCGTCAGATTTGTACCGCTATTCCTCGTGTGTTTACGGTCAAATATAGGTCAACCTGCAGGCCTTTAAGTGGGTATATTTTAGTTAAATTCGGTGAAATATACCACCAACATGAGGCTGGTTGAAAGTCGGATGTTGATACATTCCAATGTGGTTTCAGTGTAAAAAAGGGTTTTAAGAATCAAACCGCTCTCGTGTCTGAGTTCAGCAATAAAGTGTGACCGTCCCATTAGGTTTAAGAACACACTACACTGCATGCTTAGTTTTGCAAGTATTGACTCGTTACCGGAAATAATTATTTAGCATTTAATACATTGTAGCTATAGATGAACGGGAAATAGGAAGAGAGAGAGAGCGAGAGAAGGAGAGAATGAGAGAGAGAGAGAGAGAGAGAATGAGAGTGATGGAAGGAGGAATTGAATGGTGAGAGTTAGGGGGAAGGTGAGGGAGAGAGTATGAGGGAGAGATATTATGAGGGGAGAGAGTATGAGGGAGAGAGATGCGGGGATGGAGAGGGGGCAGGGGGAGAAAGGAAGTGTGAGGGAGGGGGAAGTGGGAAGGAGGGAGGTTGTAGGTAGGGATGGAGGGAGGGAGGGAGGGGAGAAGGCAGGGAGGTATCAAGTGTTCGTTGCTTAGCAACTCAATCAACATCGCAATGCTAGCGGTACTGAATATAATCACAACATAGGCCGCGCCATGACAAAACCAATGCAGAATTTAACGTTTTTTTAACGCGATTAAGTTGACTCCAGTACTAGCATGTCATTTATCAATTAGTTAAGGTCGTTGACTTCAAATCACTTGCCCCTCACACTAATAGGTTCGAATCGCACGGGGTGTCGACTTATGTCATGTGAGGAAGCTATCCAGCTGACTGCAGGAAGGTCGGTGGATATAGCCGGATGGCCTCCCATGCCTGAAATACTGCTCAGAGGGGGACCCGGGGTGTCTCTTATATTAATTGCTGGAAGAGTCGCTATAAAATATTACTTAAGCTATTGTAGCGACCTCAACCCCTCAAAATAAACAAGAAGTCGTGATAGCGCAGTGGTCGAGCGTTCGCTTTGGGTGCGAAAGGCCCGGAGTTCGAGCCCCGCTGGAGCCGTTACGATTGTGTCCTTTTACAAATTTATTTTAGCTCGATTGCGAAACAAGTTCTTACAACTTATATTAATCACTCTCTAGACCTCATTCCTGATGGAATCCATCGCCACGAGGGAGAGAGAAGAGGCAATGTGGAATTTAAATGCCTAGCCTACGGGCACACTCGTAACGGCTCCAGCGGGGCTCGAGCTGCTCCACCAGTAATAACTAGATTCGCCATATGATCTAAGCTGTTGATGCGACATTAAGCCCCAGAAACAAACTAATATTCGTTGTGCAAGATATTGCCATAATTCTAACAACATGTTTGCACTTTCGCCCTTGGGACAAACTCAAAACTGACCCAAGGAATGATACCATGATGACGTGCGACATGTATATATGTGTATTACAGACGGATATGTAGTCCAGTGGTAACACGCTGGACTGGTTATCCAGGGATCGCAGGTTCGATCCCCCGTCTGACCATAATAAAATTAACAGTCTTTCAGATGGGACGTTAAACCGAGGTCTCGTGTCAGTGCTTTACACCGTGCACGTAAAAGAACCAGAGGAGACTCTGGAATGGGTCTCTCTCTGTATCATTGCACTATCCTCCAAAAATCTAAAATAGCAAATCTCTTCAGGAGGCGTCGCTCATATGGGCAACCGGTAGCGACGATAAATAAACGTAAAAAAAAAATGTATATAGAGTGGTGGAACCTATGCTCGGCGTATTCCTATGCTCGGCGTATTGTCCATTTTCATCCTTATTTAAAATATTTATATAGTTCTAGGCTAATTTCGCTGACAGAGTTGAAGCATGGTTCAATAGCATTCCGTTGAGTGTATCGGTAGGCTGATACAACTGTCACGTGACTGGTCCAGCAGACGAATATAAACAAACAATTCATTTGGAGAATATTTCCACTGAAACTGATACGGTGTATGAGCAATTCCGGTAGCTATCCGAATTTAAAATATATACACCTAACCCGAAAAATAGTTTCTATACCATTTCTGATTAAGACCAATAAGTGTTTTTATTCAATGATGTATATATCAAAATAAGATAGTCAACAAGTTATGGTGGATACATAAAAATAACAAGTACGCCGTGCATAGGTGCCCTGAAGTCTTAAGTCCGCATATAAACGGGTGCCGACCGACACCGTTGCGATAGTTGTATTGAACAACAAGTTCACGTGATGAAGCTAAAACTGTCAGCAAGAGAGGTTTGAAATTTGTTTTCACGACTTAAGAAAATAATAATATACGGCAAGTGCAATTAACATTTTATACTGGCCATTATATGTGGGAGTTACGCCAAGCATAGGTCCCACCACTCTAATAATAATAATAATAATACTAATAATAATAATAATAGTAAATACTTTATTTAACGAGAGAACTCATTTGAACAATTAAGTCAATATACAATGAGACCCTCAACAAATTAAAACATGAAATAGCATAATGAAACATGTAAACAGTAACCAGAAAAACTTTCATAGGAAATAAGATATAAGCTGCAAGAACTAATACTTATATTCATGTATAATTGTAAATTATCAATTTATTAGATTATTGCTGTTCTTTGCACCACCTGATATATAAAGCCTATGCACAACACACTAAGCATTATCAATATGCATATGACCCCTAGCATGTTTTATTGATTTAATTGGTGCTGATTCAAGGGTCACTGGTTAACACAGTGTTGGACTACGAAACCAGGGATAGCATCTCCCGTCTCGTATAATATTAACGGTCGTTCAGGTGGGACTATACACGAGGTATCATGTATCGGTGCTATACATCTGACATGTATACTAACCAGGGATACTTCTGTAATGAATTGGAGCGTCTTCTGACTCGTATAATATTAACAGTCGTTCAGATGGGGCTATACACGAGGTATCATGTATCGATGCTATACATCTGACATGTATAATAACCAGGGATACTTCTGTAATGAATTGGAGCGTCTTCTGACTCGTATAATATTAACAGTGTTTCAGATGGGACTATACACGAGGTATCATGTATCGATGCTATACATCTGACATGTATAATAACCAGGGATACTTCTGGAATTGGAGCCCTTCTGACTCGTATAATATTAACAGTCGTTCAGATGGGGCTATACACGAGGTATCATGTATCGATGCTATACACCTGACATGTATAATAACCAGGTATACTTCTGGAATTGGAGCCCTTCTGACTCGTATAATATTAACAGTCGTTCAGATGGGGCTATACACGAGGTATCATGTATCGATGCTATACACCTGACATGTATAATAACCAGGTATACTTCTGGAATTGGAGCCCTTCTGACTCGTATAATATTAACAGTCGTTCAGATGGGGCTATACACGAGGTATCATGTATCGATGCTATACACCTGACATGTATAATAACCAGGTATACTTCTGGAATTGGAGCCCTTCTGACTCGTATAATATGAACAGTCGTTCAGGTGGGGCTATACACGAGGTATCATGTATCGATGCTATACACCTGACATGTATAATAACCAGGTATACTTCTGGTGCTTCTTCTGTATCTCGCACTATCCTCCCAAGAAATAAACATGATGACTAATCAATTCTGGATGCGTCGCCCCAATTAACCAGATGGCGACGATAAATATATATATTAGATAGTATGTTAATACTATGTAAATATATGGAATAATAATAATTTAAAAAAATGTTTGTATCTTAAAAATTTACTCCTAGCTGCATGCAATCTCCTTGACCGGAACCGGACGAGGAGATACTTCCACACTTCCAATTGAAGTAGGATCACATTTCTATCTCGCTCTATTATATTAAGTACGCACTCTAATATACAGCGCAGATGTAGGATGAGATAAGAAAGATAAGATTTAATTGGAGTAGACACGATTATACCACCGAGGAGTAATCACCAACAAGACCCCGGTATTTCTACCGTCAACAAGACCCCGGCATTTCTACCATCAACAAGACCCCGGCATTTCTACCATCAACAAGACCCCGGCATTTCTACCGTCAACAAGACCCCGGTATTTCTACCGTCAACAAGACACCGGTATTTCTACCGTCAACAAGACACCGGTATTTCTACCGTCAACATGATCCCGGCATTTCTACCGTCAACAAGATCCCGGTATTTCTACCGTCAGCAAGATCCAGGTATTAATTTCTACCGTCAACAAGACCCTGGCATTTCTACCGTCAACAAGATCCCGGCATTTCTACCGTCAACAAGACCCCGGCATTTCTACCGTCAGCAAGATCCCGGCATTTCTACCGTCAGCAATACCCAGGTATTAATTTCTACCGTCAACAAGACCCTGGCATTTCTACCGTCAACAAGATCCCGGCATTTCTACCGTCAGCAAGATCCCGGCATTTCTACCGTCAGCAAGATCCCGGCATTTCTACCGTCAGCAAGACCCAGGTATTAATTTCTACCGTCAACAAGATCCCGGCATTTCTACCGTCAACAAGACTCCGGCATTTCTACCATCAACAAGACCCCTGCATTTCTACCATCAACAAGACCCCGGCATTTCTACCGTCAACAACACCCCGGCATTTCTACCATCAACAAGACCCCGGAATTTCTACCGTCAACAAGACCTCGGCATTTCTACCGTCAACAAGACCCCGGCATTTCTACCGTCAAGAAGACCCCGGCATTTCTACCGTCAACAAGACCTCGGTATTTCTACCGTCAAGAATACCCCGGCATTTCTACCGTCAAGAAGACCCCGGCATTTCTACCGTCAAGAAGACCCCGGCATTTCTACCGTCAACAAGATCCCGGCATTTCTACCGTCAACATGACCCTGTCATTTCTACCGTCAACAAGAGCAGACAGTGTCTCTTTCTATGACAAAGTTGACAGTTTTTTACGGAGGTTGATGTACCAACTACCAAGTATTGTTTGACTAGTACAAAAGGCACTGTGTTATGCATAGCTTGTGGATTTTACATTACTGTTTATATCTGATGTAGTTAATATTTCTTTGACTAGTACAAAAGGCAATGCGTTATGCATAACTTGTACCGTGGTCGTAGACCAAATGTTCACCGTGGGTGGACCAAATGTTCACCGTGCGTGAACCAAATTTCACCGTGCGTGAACCAAATTTCACCGTGGTCTGGAACCAAATGTTCACCGTGTCGTCGGATACCAAATGTTCACCGTGGTCGTCGGATACCAAATGTTCACCGTGGTCGTCGGATACCAAATGTTCACCGTGGTCGTCGGATACCAAATGTTCACCGTGGTCGTCGGATACCAAATGTTCACCGTGGTCGTCGGATACCAAATGTTCACTGTGGTCGTGAACCAAATGTTCACGTGGTCGTGAACCAAATGTTCACGTGGTCGTGTGTCGTAGTAAACCAAATGTTCACCGTGGTCGTAGAAACCAAATGTTCACGTGGTCGTAGAAACCAAATGTTCACCGTGGTCATAGAAACCAACTGTTCACCGTGTCGTAGAGACCAAATGTTCACCGTGGTCGTGGGATACCAAATGTTCACCGTGGTCGTCGGATACCAAATGTTCACCGTGGTCGTCGGATACCAAATGTTCACTGTGGTCGTCGGATACCAAATGTTCACCGTGGTCGTCGGATACCAAATGTTCACTGTGGTCGTCGGATACCAAATGTTCACCGTTGTCGTGGTAGACCAAATGTTCACTGTGGTCGTCGGATACCAAATGTTCACCGTTGTCGTGGTAGACCAAATGTTCACTGTGGTCGTCGGATACCAAATGTTCACCGTGGTCGTCGGATACCAAATGTTCACCGTGGTCGTCGGATACCAAATGTTCACCGTTGTCGTGGGAGACCAAATGTTCACCGTGGTCGTGGGAGACCAAATGTACGCCATGCTGTTAACCCAGATATCAAATGAACCCCGGGAAATCGACGACACCCGGTGAAACCAGATAGCATTTGGGAAACATTGTGTACAAACTATAAATATATTTGCAAGTCTGAAGCATACTTTCATTATTGGTGTAAGTGGTTACAAAGTCCAACAAAAACAGACACTTTCATGTGCAATCATAAGATCTGTAACACATATATCATGAGTATAACTGTGTTTTTGAAAACATAGTCTTTAATATATTAATAAATTAAATTTGTAAATGAAATTTAAATAAAATGACTTCCTTATATTAACCACAGGGATTCGGCACGTTTGGGGGTACTAGTATATATATTTAAGTACAGGGATTCTACTCTGTGGGATGTCAGATTTCGCATCGATCAGTAAAATGGCCATATCTGAAACAATTTTGTACAAAGCTGTCCAAATATAACGCCTATCCCGAGTCTTTATATTGTTCTTCAAATAAAACACAACTTTAAGCTGCATGCATGTATACTTTGCAAACAATTGCCACAAACATTGGCCATAGCAGGTCACATTTCCGTACTAGGACACGGGTTCTGTCAGCAACAAAAAAAAATCTTCGACGGGAGAGTTTTAACTGTGAATAACATTATCAATAAAATGTGTTTCCACTAACGTGTAGGTTTATTCGGCAAAAATGTACGTCAAAAAGAGATTTCGTAGCATTTTCAATTTGTTTTGAAAATTTCTAAAGCGGCGCAATTCGCGTTGAAACCAGCGTTAAAACGAGCGTTCTGATTGGATTATTAGAATGTAACAAGATGCTTTTCTATATATGAAGAACAATCATAATCCAATCAGAACGCTCGTTTCAACGCTCGTTTCAACGCGAATTGCACTGCTTTTGAATTTTTCAAAACAAATTGAAAATGCTACGAAATCTCTTTTTGACGTACATTTTTGCCGAATAAACCTACACGTTAGTGGAAACACATTTTATTGATAATGTTATTCACAGTTAAAACTCTCCCGTCGAAGATTTTTTTTTGTTGCTGACAGAACCCGTGTCCTAGTACGGAAATGTGACCTGCTATGGCCAATATTTGTGGCAATTGTTTGCAAAGTATACATGCATGCAGCTTAAAGTTGTGTTTTATTTGAAGAACAATATAAAGACTGGGGATAGGCGTTATATTTGGACAGCTTTGTACAAAATTGTTTCAGATATGGCCATTTTACTGATCGATGCGAAATCTGACATCCCACAGAGTAGAATCCCTGTACTTAAATATATATACTAGTACCCCCAAACGTGCCGAATCCCTGTGATATTAACTTGTATTTATTTATCTGACTATTGTCCAACTATGAAATAATTATCTTTCAAAACAAAAACAGTTTACATTGTCTATCTATCCTATCTTCCGTTAATGTCGAACCCCTCGCGGGGACGTAGAAGTGTTGCGCGTCAACATTGTGCACATTCTAGCAATAATAACATATTGAAGACTTCCTGGAAATCTGTTTGGCATTCGTAAGTTCAAAAAAATGGCAGCTAAAGGGTTAATTCTGATAATACAAGAAGACGGGAGAGTTTTAAACTCTCCCGTCGAAAGAATCAAATCGAACAACCAGACTTACTTCTAAAATTTACTTCCGACTTTGGAATACTTTAATCGCACCATGCTACAGACGGGCATGTCTGTAGCATGGTGCGATTAAAGTATTCCAAAGTCGGAAGTAAATTTTAGAAGTAAGTCTGGTTGTTCGATTTGATTCTTTCTCTTCCTCATTTCGAGCAGAAGAGGCAATTATTATTTCGTTACAGTCCCGTACTAGTGAGCGTATGCACTACCGGTAAATTGTGTAAATTGAGCAGGACTATAGCACTATATATATGTTTCTTTTAGTAAATATGTAATAAAACGAACTACAGTTGTGACGTTATTGGTGCAGTCATTTTCAGTTTCTGGGTTGTGTGCTCAGCCATTATCAGTTTCCGGGTTGTGTGCTCAGCCATTATCAGTTTCCGGGTTGTGTGCTCAGTCATTTTCAGTTTGCGGGTTGTGGGCTCAGTCATTTTCAGTTTCCGGGTTGTGTGCGAAGTCATTTTCAGTTTCCGGGTTGTGTGCTCAGTCATTTTGAGTTTCCGGGTTGTTGGCTCAGTCATTTTCAGTTTCCGGGTTGTGGGCGAAGTCATCTTGGTGTTCTCCTTTGTGAGGAGGTTTTACAAAATCCGGACACAACACCGCTCGATTTGGAAGTATTTCTTTATCAAATGATTGTCTTATTCAGGAATATGATGTAATGTAATTATTTCAACCTGACTATCTATCACCCCCCATATCGCGGAGGTGTAGTCATATCTGTAGTTACTATCATGGGTGAAGAAAATAATCCTTCACACATTGCACTAATCTACCGAATATGTCGCACATTTTGATACCAAATGTGCCTATAGTGTTTTCTAAAAGGTATACATTTTACCTCTAGGCAAGTTGTTGGTGTCAATATAGTTACCCGCACATATATGTGTTGGTGGACTGGTTGAGTATGCGGGTGTCGGGCACGAGTGGAGAGTGCCACGTAAATGACTGTGTACATGCATATGAAATGTGAGCAATTGTGTGCCCAATTGTCATTGAATTATAAAACCTTAATAAATTATTTATAATATACATAAAACAACATTTTAATATGAGTTTAAACTTTATTTATTTTACAACGATTGCGAAGCAAGTTCTAACAACTGATATTAATCACTCTCGTTGTCGCGGATGAAAGCGTAAATGTGGTCATTCATGTGGGAGGAAACCGGAGTACCCGAAGAAAACCCACCTGTCCGATCTGGCGACCACCGTACCATCTCACATACTTCCCGGTCCGAGGACCGAACCCGGGTTGCATTGATGAGAAGCGAGCGCGCTAACCACTGCGCTAATCGGACAGCCTATGAGTCTGATCTACTCCAACAAAGAATGATGCTAAGTAATTTACTTCTAGCTTCTCCCGTTAGTTTTAGTTTAAACATATTTTATTGCCAATATTAAAGTGCTTATACAATATAATACATCATAGCACACTACAGCATAAATAATGGCAAGTGGGTCGGGTCACAAGTTCTCAAAACATTAGATTCGACCCTTCCCAATTGGTTCATTGATTTTACAACATTTAGATATGGCAGAGTAGATACATGTATATTATACGAGTACATGGCAATATAATACATAGTAAACATCGATTGCAATACATGTTGTTAGACGGTCAGAATAGAATAACACGTATACATATATATATTGTGTGTGTGTTTTACGTTTATTTATCGTCGCTACCGGTTGCCCATATGAGCGATGCCTCCTGAAGAGATTAGTCATTTTAGAGTTTTGGAGGATAGTGCAATGATACAGACAGAGACCCATTCCAGAATCTCCTTTGGTTCCTTTACATGCACGGTGTAAAGCACCGACACGAGACCTCGGTTTAATGTCCCATCTGAAAGACTGTTGATTTTATTACGGTCAGACGGGGGATCGAACCTGCGATCCCTCGATTACCAGTCCAGCGTGTTACCACTGGACTACAGATCCGTCTGTGCTTATATCTATGTACACATGTTGAGTTACATTATACCTTTCCGTGGCCTAAAATGTAAGGCTACCGCCTACGGAGCGGAATGTTGGAAGTTTCGAATCTCGCAATGGGTTAATTATGATATTGCCTGTTGGTGAACCGCAAGCTTGTTAAATAATGCTTGGCGCCTGACCTGCAAGGATATTATTCTGGAAGTACCGAGGTTTGATAAGGGTTGTCTCACAAGTCAGAAACTTTCAATATGATTGACATTTTACTAAACAAACACTTTACAAGTGGAAGTCGTGATAGCGCAGTGGTAGCGCGTTCGCTTCAGGTGCGAAGGGCCCGGGGTTTGCGCCCAGGTGTAAGGTTACGATTGTGCTCGTAGGCAAGGCATTACATTCCACATTGTCTGTTCTCTCCCTCGTGGCGATGGATTACATCAAGAATGAGGTATAGAGAGTGCTTAATATAGGTTGTATGAACTTGTTTCGCAATCGAGCTAAAATAAATTTGTATAAACTAAACGCTTTACATTTAGTTTGAGTTTTCGTTTAATGAATTTTCATATATATATATACGCAAAACATGACTGGACATGTATAGCACTGGCAACTTTATGCATGTACTAAGTAAACCTAAAATAAACAATTTAGCAATTTGTAATATTCGTATAAATTCTTCTTTTTCTTTCAGATTAATTTGGTATGTGACGATTCTCTCAAGACATCTCATATAATGATGTTTTTCTACTTTGGTTTGTTAGTTGGCGACTTTGTTCTTGGAATGATGTCCGATTCGTAAGTTGTTTTAACATTCATGTTCGTGTAGTGCGCTAAATTCTTACGTTTTGATATTCCTATTGAATAAATGATGTCCGATTCGCAAGTGTTTATCATGGTCTTAGGTGTGTAAGCTTAGTCTTTTTTGTAAGTATTCTTTGCACGTCCGATTTCTTACGTCGGTTCTTTGTGTTGCTTAAATCGTATGTCCGATTTCTTACGTCGGTTCTTTGCGTTGCTTAAGCTGTATGTCCGATTTCTTACGTCGGTTCTTTGCGTTGCTTAAGTGTCGTATGTCCGATTTCTTACGTCGGTTCTTTGCGTTGCTTAAGTGTCGTATGTCCGATTTCTTACGTCGGTTCTTTGCGTTGCTTATGTGTCGTATGTCCGATTTCTTACGTCGGTTCTTTGTGTTGCTTAAGCTGTATGTCCGATTTCTTACGTCGGTTCTTTGCGTTGCTTAAGTGTCGTATGTCCGATTTCTTACGTCGGTTCTTTGCGTTGCTTAAGTCGTATGTCCGATTTCTTACGTCGGTTCCTTGCGTTGCTTAAGTGTCGTATGTCCGATTTCTTACGTCGGTTCTTTGCGTTGCGTTGCTTAAGTGTCGTATGTCCGATTTCTTATGTCGGTTCTTTGCGTTGCTTATGTGTCGTATGTCCGTTCTTACGTCGTTCTTTGTGTTGCTTAAGCTGTATGTCCGATTTCTTACGTCGGTTCTTTGCGTTGCTTAAGTGTCGTATGTCCGATTTCTTACGTCGGTTCTTTGCGTTGCTTAAGTCGTATATCCGATTTCTTATGTCGGTTCCTTGCGTTGCTTAAGTGTCGTATGTCCGATTTCTTACGTCGGTTCCTTGTGTTGCTTAAGTGTCGTATGTCCGATTTCTTACGTCGGTTCTTGTGTTGCTTAAGCTGTATGTCCGATTTCTTACGTCGGTTCTTTGCCTTGCTTAAGTGTCGTATGTCCGATTTCTTACGTCGGTTCTTTGCGTTGCTTAAGTCGTATATCCGATTTCTTATGTCGGTTCCTTGCGTTGCTTAAGTCGTATGTCCGATTTCTTACGTCGGTTCTTTGCGTTGCTTGAGTGTCGTATGTTCGATTTCTTACGTCGGTTCTTTGCATTGCTTAAGTCGTATGTCCGATTTCTTACGTCGGTTCTTTGCGTTGCTTAAGTCGTATGTCCGATTTCTTACGTCGGTTCTTTGCGTTGCTAAAGTCGTATGTCCGATTTCTTACGTCGGTTCTTTGTGTTGCTTAAGTCGTATGTCCGATTCGTATGTTTTGTTTGTATCCTCAGAGCTGTATATATCAGGTTGTGCAAAGAACAGACCGTTAAGCTAATCAACTGAGATCATTGTTTTTAAGTATGCATGTATATAAGTATTTAGTTCTTACAGCTTATATCTTATTTCCCATGAACGTCTTACTCGTCATTGTTTACATGTTGTTATTATTATACCATTCTTATTGAGCGCCCTTATCATATAAAGATTACCCTTTCAAAAGCGCTTTACATAAACATGTAACAGAACACACATATAACACTACAAATCAAAGTATTACAAAATAAAATGCAGGGTTAAAAGTATCTGATAAAAATATGTAAAAAACGCTGGACTTGGTAATCCAGGGATCGCGGGTTCGATCCCCCGTCTGACCCTAATAAAATAAACAGTCTTTCAGATGGGACTTTAACCGAGGCATCGTGTCGGTGCTGTACACCGTGCGCATAAAAGAACCAGAGGAGACTCTGGAATGGGCCTCTGTCTGTAACATTGCACTATCCTCAAAAAATCTAAAATTACTAATCTCTTCTGGAGGCGTCGCTCATATGAGTAACCAGTAGCGACGATAATAAATGTAAAACACACACACGCCACTATCCTTTGCGTATATGTATGGTGTCATTCGAAATATAACTATTGATTTGCAATAAAATATGATTAAACTAAATTTAATACAATGTCCGGAATTGTAGCTTTTTTGTCCGATACGTAAATGTTAATTATAAACCGTATTTAATGGGAGACAACTCTGTCTTCGTAGATGACAAGCAACCGTACACAGTTTCGGATAAGTTGTGTCCCTTACATCACAAAGTACCAATTACATCTATATATTCCGTTTGGGTATTCTATCTTCCGCCAACTTAACCCTTTCAACACCACATGCCTCTCAATATGCTTACACAAAGTGTAGATCCAGATGTGCCGGCTCGTGACGAGCCGTCTCATCAGGATCTGCACTTTTTGCCAGTGATATTACTATTTTTAGACAAACATTACCCATTTTGATAAATGAACTGGTCTAAATGTAATTTTCTTATTCATTTATTGGTCTGAAAATATCATGCACCAGTCCATGTCAGTTACTTGGTGTTGAATGGGTTAATTAATGTGCAATGCCTGCTTTATGTGCTTATATGCAGCATACATTAATAGCATTAATTGTATGGGTAAATTAAAACCAACCAGTATGAAATTAAGCAGGAAAGGAAATCGAAATCATTTATGTACTACCGAGATTTGAAGCCATCGCAATTGGGCGGCCTTCGTGACCGAGTGGCTAAGGTTATTGACATCAAATCACTTGCCCCTCACATACGGATCTATAGTCCAGTGGTAACACGCTGGACTGGTAATCCAGGGATCGCAGGTTCGATCCCCCGCCTGACCCTAATAAAATTAACAGTAGTTCAGATGCGACTTTAAACCGAGGTCTCGCGTCGGTGCTATACACCGTGCACGTAAAAGAACCAGAGGAGACTCTGGAATCGGTCTATGTCTGTATCATTGCACTATCCTCCAAACTCTAAAATGACAAATCTCTTCAGAAGGCGTCACTCATATGGGCAACCGATGAATAAACGTAAAACACAAACACCTCACTGTTGTAGCTTCGAATCCCACTGTGAGTGTTGACTAATTCCGTGAGAGTAAGGAAGCTAGCTTGTGGAAGGTCGGTGGTTCTACCCAGTTTTCAGTTTTTGTCTGAAATACTGCTAAAAGGGATTGCGGGGTTTACCTGCGACAATACTAGTATGTGAAGAGTCGACCATTTACCAAGTTGTTGGTGCGACCCCCAATATATGTTAGTTTAAACATGATTTATTTCAGTGTTTGTACATGTAATCAAGAAATGAACATTTTACATATAATTTAACAGCAGTAGACTGAAAGGGATTAGAACGAAAGAAAACTTATATAGTTCTTCTCCCTATCAATTGGTTGATATACAATAGGCAGGAGAATAATATAATTATATAGATATATATAACAATGAATATACGTGAAATCTATTCTAGGTATATGCTAAAGCAATATACGTTGCTAAGATATAAAGCACAAACCATTGTATTATCATGCTGTTTGTACTTGTGTATGCTGCTAAGATATAAAGCACAAACCATTGTATTATCATTCTGTTTGTACTTGTGTATGTTGCTACGATCTAAAGCACAAACCATTGTTTTATCATGCTGTTTGTACATGTGTATGTTGCTAAGATATAAAGCACAAACCATTGTTTTATCATGCTGTTTGTACTTGTGTATGTTGCTACGATCTAAAGCATAAACCATTGTATTATCATGCTGTTTGTACTTGTGTATGTTGCTACGATCTAAAGCACAAACCATTGTATTATCATGCTGTTTGTACTTGTGTATGTTGCTACGATCTAAAGCACAAACCATTGTATTATCATGCTGTTTGTACTTGTGTATGTTTTATAATTCCGTAGCCGTTACGATTGTGTCCTTTGGCAAGGCACTTAAATGCCACATTGCCTCTTCTCTCTCACTCTTTGCGATGGATTCCATCAGGAATGAGGTATCAAGACTGATTAATATAAGTTGTAAGAACTTTTGAAAAAATTTGTATAAACTACAACAATGATTGCCATACAATGTGATTAAACTAGCATTATTTAGCAACTTGATTTATTTCAGACTCGGTCTACAGAAGATTAAACTAGCATTATTAGCAACTTGATTTATTTCAGACTCGGTCGACAGAAGATTAAACTAGCATTATTAGCAACTTGATTTATTTCAGACTCGGTCGACAGAAGATTAAACTAGCATTATTAGCAACTTGATTTATTTCAGACTCGGTCGACAGAAGAGCATGTGCATTGCACTTTTAATATTACTGGTAGCAGCCGTCGGCGTCACCTTCGCACCTGAGTTCTATTCCTTTGCCGCCTTGCAGTTCATAATCGGCGGCAGCAGTCATGGAGCCTTCGTAGCGATTGCAGTAATAAGTATGCTATGTATATTGCACCAGTCTATTTATTTATCCACGGGTTGTATATTGCACCAGTCTATTTATCTACGGGGTTGTATATTGCACCAGTCTATTTATCTACAGGGTTGTATATTGCACCAGTCTATTTATCTACGGGGCTGTATATTGCACCAGTCTATTTATCCACGGGGCTGTATATTGCACCAGTCTATTTATCTACGGGGCTGTATATTGCACCAGTCTATTTATCCACGGGTTGTATATTGCACCAGTCTATTTATCTACGGGGTTGTATATTGCACCAGTCTATTTATCTACAGGGTTGTATATTGCACCAGTCTATTTATCTACGGGGCTGTATATTGCACCAGTCTATTTATTCACGGGGCTGTATATTGCACCAGTCTATTTATCTACGGGGCTGTATATTGCACCAGTCTACTTATCTACGGGGCTGTATATTGCACCAGTCTATTTATCTACGGGGCTGTATATTGCACCAGTCTATTTATCTTCGGGGCTGTATATTGCACCAGTATATTTATCTACGGGGCTGTATATTGCACCAGTCTATTTATCCACGGGGCTGTATATTGCACCAGTCTATTTATCCACGGGGCTGTATATTGCACCAGTCTATTTATCCACGGGGCTGTATATTGCACCAGTCTATTTATTTATCCACGGGGCTGTATATTGCACCAGTCTATTTATCCACGGGGCTGTATATTGCACCAGTCTATTTATCCGCGGGGCTGTATATTGCACCAGTCTATTTATCCACGGGGCTGTATATTGTACCAGTCTATTTATCCGCGGGGCTGTATATTGCACCAGTCTATTTATCCGCGGGGCTGTATATTGCACCAGTCTATTTATCCACGGGGCTGTATGTTGCACCAGTCTATTTATCCACGGGGCTGTATATTGCACCAGTCTATTTATCCACGGGCTGTATATTGCACCAGTCTATTTATCCACGGGGCTGTATATTGCACCAGTCTATTTATCCGCGGGGCTGTATATTGCACCAGTCTATTTATCCACGGGGCTGTATATTGCACCAGTCTATTTATCCACGGGGCTGTATATTGCACCAGTCTATTTATCCACGGGGCTGTATATTGCACCAGTCTATTTATCCACGGGGCTGTATATTGCACCAGTCTATTTATCTACGGGGCTGTATATTGCACCAGTCTATTTATCCACGGGGCTGTATATTGCACCAGTCTATTTATCCACGGGGCTGTATATTGCACCAGTCTATTTATCCACGGGGCTGTATATTGCACCAGTCTATTTATCCGCGGGGCTGTATATTGCACCAGTCTATTATCCACGGGGCTGTATATTGCACCAGTCTATTTATTTATCCACGGGGCTGTATATTGCACCAGTCTATTTATCCACGGGGCTGTATATTGCACCAGTCTATTTATCCACGGGGCTGTATATTGCACCAGTCTATTTATCTACGGGGCTGTAGGTTGCACCAGTCTATTTATCCACGGGCTGTATATTGCACCAGTCTATTTATCTACGGGGCTGTATGTTGCACCAGTCTATGTATCCACGGGCTGTATATTGCACCAGTCTATTTATCTACGGGGCTGTATGTTACACCAGTCTATTTATCCACGGGGCTGTATATTGCACCAGTCTATTTATCTACGGAGCTGTATGTTGCACCAGTCTATTTATCTACGGGGCTGTATGTTGCACCAGTCTATTTATCCACGGGGCTGTATGTTGCACCAGTCTATTTATCTACGGGGCTGTATGTTGCACCAGTCTATTTATCTACGGGGCTGTATGTTGCACCAGTCTATTTATCTACGGGGCTGTATGTTGCACCAGTCTATTTATCTACGGGACTGTATATTGCACCAGTCTATTTATCTACGGGGCTGTATGTTGCACCAGTCTATTTATCCACGGGCTGTATATTGCACCAGTCTATTTATCTACGGGGCTGTATGTTGCACCAGTCTATTTATCCACGGGCTGTATATTGCACCAGTCTATTTATCTATGGGGCTGTATATTGCACCAGTCTATTTATCCACGGGGCTGTATATTGCACCAGTCTATTTATCCACGGGGCTGTATATTGCACCAGTCTATTTATCCACGGGGCTGTATATTGCACCAGTCTATTTATCCACGGGGCTGTATATTGCACCAGTCTATTTATCCACGGGGCTGTATATTGCACCAGTCTATTTATCCACGGGGCTGTATGTTGCACCAGTCTATTTATCCACGGGCTGTATATTGCACCAGTCTATTTATCCACGGGGCTGTATATTGCACCAGTCTATTTATCCACGGGGCTGTATATTGCACCAGTCTATTTATCCACGGGGCTGTATATTGCACCAGTCTATTTATCCACGGGGCTGTATATTGCACCAGTCTATTTATCCACGGGACTGTATATTGCACCAGTCTATTTATCCACGGGGCTGTATATTGCACCAGTCTATTTATCCACGGGGCTGTATATTGCACCAGTCTATTTATCCACGGGGCTGTATGTGCACCAGTCTATTTATCCACGGGCGTATATTGCACAGTCTATTTATCCACGGGCTGTATATTGCACCAGTCTATTTATCTACGGGGCTGTATGTTGCACCAGTCTATTTATCCACGGGCTGTATATTGCACCAGTATATTTATCTACGGGGCTGTATATTGCACCAGTCTATTTATCTATGGGGCTGTATATTGCACCAGTCTATTTATCCGCGGGGCTGTATATTGCACCAGTCTATTTATCTACGGGGCTGTATATTGCACCAGTCTATTTATCCACTGGGCCAGCGAGCCAGTAATAACCATATACTGTTGTCCTCATAGGGTTGTATGAAATGTGGGTTAAAAGTGATTGTTGTGTACCTTTGAATTCAGTTGGGGGTATATTTTGGAAAAATAATGGGGTCCAAATTTGTAGATGGTCAGTTACTACCCGTAAGGAATTCGTAGTGGAAGTCGTGATATCGCAATGGTAGGGCGTTCGCTTCAGGCGCGAAATGCCCATAATTCGAGTCCCTCTGGAGCCGTTATGATTGTGCCCATTTAAATTCCACATTCCTCTTCTATTTCACTCGTTGCGATGAATTTCAGGAATGAGGTATCAAGAGTGATTAATACAAGTTAACATTTTTAAAACGCATTGAACAACAAACAAATGACGACCGATATTCATTTCGGGATAAATCGGACTTTATCTGCCAAGGGAGGTAATAGAAGAGCCAGCGATGTCTCTCATTCCTTAGCTTAGTTGTGTTATATTATTTTCAGATCGTTGACTTCCAATTATTTGTACCTCGCCGCTGTAGGTTCGATATCCCACTAGATCGTCCACTATTTTCAAGTGAGGAAGATATCCAGCTGACCTAATGTATATCGGTGGTTCTAATCTGGCTCCCATCCCTGCCTGGAATATAGCTCGGAGGGGCATCCGGGGTCGCAATGAGACCTAATAGGCTGATGCGAATTTAAATCTCCAAAACAAAGTAACAAACTGTTATTTTACAGGTATGGAAATGGTTGGACCATCAAAGAGATTATGGACTGGCATGTTGATTCAGGCGTTTTTTGCTATTGGTGTATGTTACATAGCGCTGATTGGCTACCTGACACGGACATGGATCTGGGTGAATCTTGCATGCGCTATACCATGCGTGGTTTATATATCATACTGGTGGTAAGTATGTTAGCCCACCCCTCCTCCACCCGTTGTCTGTCTATGATCTAGCAGGATACTGCAAAGGTGTGGATGTAATTGAGGAAGTGACTCTATTTTGAGAGAACTCGCGACAAAGTATGTGGTCATGGCGGTGAATCTAGCACGTGGGTTTGCTATTCTCTAGTACTTTAAATGTACTATTGACTTAAAATTATTTGCCACTCGCCACATGAGGTTCCAATCCCACTGGGGTGTCGAATTAGTGGGTGGTTTGCGGTCGGTCGGTGGTTCTACCTGTATGTGCCCATCCGTAATCACCATATGACCTAAGCTGTGTTTCGTACTTTAAACCCCCAAAGAAAACAAATCGAAACTATCCACCATTGTCATGGATCTCCGTGTCTAAGTGGTTATAAGCTTGTTTACTTGAAATCACTTGACGCTCACTGCTGCGTGTTCGAATCCCATTAGAGTTGTCAAATTTTCATAGGAAATAAGATTTAAGCTGCTAGAACTAATACTCTAAATTATCAGTTTATTAAGGTTATTGGTCTGTACTTGACCACCTGTGAAAGTTTTACTGTTTACTATTTATATGTTTCATTGTGCTATTTCATGTTTTAATTTGTTGAGGGCCTCATTGTAGATTGACTTAATTGTTCAAATGAGTTCCCTCGTTAAATAAAGTTTTTATTATTAGTTTTATTATTAATATATATCAAAGCTTTGAAGTATGGAACAGAATGTGCTGATTTGATGTGATAAGGGAGGGAATTCCACAAGTGTGATTCTGAATATAAGAAAGATTATCTAAAAAGTTCAGTAGTTGGCTTAGGAGGGTACAGTTGGAAATTGGCGGGTGATCGCAAGTTTTGAGTTCGAACATCTAAATGACTTTTTAAAAGCTAACCCTTTCTTGGAAAATCATCCAATTGAGAGATGAGAAATGTTTGGAAGGAGTGTATAAACTTGTCAAGAATTAGTCTTGCAGCTCGTTTTTGGAATCTAACAATTTTATCTTATAACTATGCATTACAGCCCCCCCCCCCCCACAATTACACATACGTAGTCTAGATGGGGTAACATGTAGGAATTAACCCTTTCCTTCATAGAGGTTTAGGTTAATGTAATATTATATCTCCATACAAACGACAGCCATTTAACCCTTTCCTTCATAGAGATTTAGGTTAATATATTACTATATCTCCATACAAACGACAGCCATTTAACCCTTTCCTTCATAGAGATTTAGGTTAATATATTACTATATCTCCATACAAACGACAGCCATTTAACCCTTTCCTTCATAGAGGTAGGTTAATATAATATTATATCTCCATACAAACAAAAGCCATTTAGCTATCATGCAGTGAATAAGTAGTCGCCATATCTATCCCACCTCCATAGATGTTACTGGGACTACATAGAGATTTAGGTTAATATAATATTATATCTCCATACAAACAACAGCCATTTAGATATTATGCCGCCATATCTATCCCACCTCCATAGATATGACTGGGACTTCATAGCGTTATAGGTTAATATAATATTATATCTCCATACAAACAACAGCCATTTAGCTATCATGCAGTGGATAAGTAGTGGCCATATCTATCCCACCTCCATAGATATTACTGGGACAACATGAGATTCTGGCCTTTATTATGTACATTGGTTTGACTAATACGTTGTCAATGTATGTCGTATTGGTAATGGCGTCAAGAG
This sequence comes from Archivesica marissinica, assembly GCA_014843695.1. Lineage (NCBI taxonomy): Eukaryota > Metazoa > Mollusca > Bivalvia > Venerida > Vesicomyidae > Archivesica > Archivesica marissinica. Next base: position 28,372,370 of record CM026387.1, read on the forward strand.
CTGCTTCTATGGGGGAAAGGGTTAAAAAGTATCGATGAGTCCTCGCGCAGTACTCGACAGTTTTACCACGATTTATTCAATTTTCTCTGTCATGATAAGAACGCAATGCGAGGACTCGTACGTGTGACCACAGGAACTTGAAATTTTATCCATAAGCCACCAAAGGTCTCGTAACTCTATCTGTTTTTAATAGTGGGGGTGTCCTAGGATAGAGGTACGAGACCTTGGTGGCTTATGGATAACATTTTCAAGTTCCTGTGGTGTGACAAGCCCTTGCCAAAAGCACAACACGAACTTAGAATCTGCCTAAGAATCGACTGACATAGTGCGAGTATACTCTTGATAGAATGAGACAATCACTAGAGTATATGAGAGATGAAGAATGTAACACGGACAACCGAACAGAACAGAACAGATATATAGAGAATAATATGTTACTATCTTATACATTTTAATTTATTAGGCGTGTTGGGGAAACTATACAAGGCGAGGATCTGACGACCTTGGTATTTTGTTTTGAGGACTCGCCTAATAAATTAAAATGTATAAGACAGTAACCTAATATTCTATTTATCCCATCATGCTACCATCTGAATATTTTAGTGATGAAATATTACCGAATACGTTATTATACCATCTGTGAACATATGACGTGAAGTGTCATGACGTCACAAAAGATGTACTGGGCACTGCCTAATAGAGCAAAGATTATTAGGCAGACCGTTTTGACCATGATTACGCATGGAGGTAGGACAATGCAACACAACAGACCATGCCCTAATCCTATGTGGATGCGTACGCACATTGACGTATTCATGTTGTTGATGTTACATTGACGTAACGTAATAATGACCCAACCATCATGTATACAAAGGCATGAACACGGTGTTAGCCATCTATTTTCCGTTCTATTTGGTTCAAACAGGTTTATTCCTGAATCTCCCCGGTGGCTTCTCAGTAAGGGAAGACAGACTGATGCTATCAAAATTATTCGAAGGACAGCAAAGCTAAATAATAAACAAGTACCGGAGTATACGCATGAGTTGAAGGAAGACAACGCCTCACAACCCGGCACGCTATGGGATGTATTTTCGAGCCCCGTGCTGCTTAGGCGGACCCTGATTCTGAGTTTTAATTGGTAAGATACAAACATAACGCCCAGTGTTTTTAGTCCGTATGTTGCTTAGTGGTTAACACGTTGGACTGGTAAACCAGGGGTCGCAGGTTCGATCCCCCGTCTGACCCTAATAACATTAACAGTCTTTCAGATGGGACTTTAAGCTGAAGTCTCGTGTTGGTGCGTTACACCGTGCACGTAAGAGAACTAGAGGAGACTCTGGATTGGTCTCCGTCTGTATCATTGCACTATCCTCCAAATATCTAAAATGATTAATCTCTTCAGGAGGCGTCGCTCATATGGGCAACCGGTAGCGACGATAAATAAACATAAAACACACACTGGAATGCATCTCTGTCTGTATCATTGCACTATCCTCCAAAAATCTAAAATGACTAATCTCTTCAGGTGGCGTCACTCATATGGGCAACCGATAGCGACGATAACTAAATATAAAACCAATCACCACTGACTGTTTAAAGCTTAAAGATACACCCCTGTTCAAAATCTGTGTCACGGTTTCTATGCAGTTTGTTAGCATGTAATTGTACTCATTATAAAACCATGGTTACCCATGTGGGTTCGGGTATTGGCGTTGTGTGGGGAAACAACGGGTGGAATCGTGAGATACATGTATCAATCTAAGCAATATTTTCTTTCTTTTTATTAATTTGTCTTTATTTCTGATCCTTCGTGTGATTTTTTATTTACGTTCGATTTTGCGTACTCTTTTCAGGAAATAAATTCAGTCATTTAACTTAATCAAACGTTAGCTTGACTTTCTTGTTGTCTAATGTTGTTAAAATGTGTGGCCCAAATCATTTGTATTTTCATGCTATATATGTATTGTATCTTTACGTGTATGACATATGTACTATTGATTTACAATAAAATATGGTTAAATAAAAAAAAAACATGTGTCTCAGTATTTTAATGAAATGAAAGACATTTTAAATATGTTAGCAAATAATAAAATCTATTTTGACTAACCTAGTCGTGATTGCGTAGAGGAAGTCGTGATAGCGCAGTGGTGGTGCGTTCGCTTCAGGTATGAAATGCCCGGAGTTCGCGCCCAGCTTTAGCCGTTACGATTATACCCTTACGCAAGGTACATGTGGATACGTGGTCCAGTGGTTAACACGATATACTGGGAATCCATGATCACAGGTTCGATCCCCCGTCTGCATAAAATTAACAGTCTTTCTGATGGGATTTTAAACCAAGGTCTCGTGTCTGTGCTATAACCCGTGCACGTAAAAGAACCAGACGAGTCTACTATCTAAAATGACTAATCTCTTCAGGAGGCGTCGCTCATATGGTCAACCAGTAGATAAATAAATGTACAACACACACACTTACGCAATGCACTTAAATTCCACAGTACCCATTATATCCCTCAGGAATGAAGTCTCGAGAGCGATGTTGCAAGAACTTGTTTCGCAATCGAGCTAGCATAAATGTTTAAACTAAACCTACGGACTAGCACTAGTATATAACATTGAAGAGTTCCGCGTGATTTTGATATGTTAATTCTTTAGATGAATATTCTAATAATCGGGGTTTTTTTCAGGATGATTATAAGTATGACGTATTATGGCGTCACAATGAACGCAGGCAATATGGGTGGAAGCTTTTTTCTCAACTTTTTTCTCATGGGTTTGGCGGAAATACCCGGTGTTTTTATCGCGATGGCCATTCTGGACAGAGTAGGTCGACGATGGTCTAATGGCGGAACTATGATCGTAGGCGGCATAGCATGTGTGGCGACTATACCCACTGTTCTATTCGGAGGAGATGGTATTTATATTTACATGTATACTTATTATTATATAATTATTACTTTTTATTGTTCAATGGCCTCCGTGACCGAGTGGTGCTGTGACACGGGGGTGAAATCGTAGTAAGTAGTGTCTCTCAATAAACAGATACTACCTCTCGGTGGTGAAATCGTAGTAGACGATCCTCGGACCGGGAAGTATGTGAGATGGTACGGTGGTCGCCAGACCGAACAGGTGGGTTTTCTCCTGGTACTCCGGTTTTCTCCCACGCGCCAACGAGAGTGATTAATATAAGTTGTTAGAACTTACTTCGCAATCGTTGTAAAATAAATAAAGTTAAAACATGTTTAAATAAACGACCTCAACCACTCTGCCACGCAGATCCACAGTAATAAATATATTCAATACATCTCAAATCATACTCTCTCGAATACAATCAATGTAAGTAAAATAGTCTCTGTACGGTTAAATACAGCATCGAATATGCAAAATATAAACATTGATATTATTGCCAGCGGAATTTTCTGTGTAGTTTATACACAGTTTATACACCAAATTCAACACATAGTAAGCTGTCCGATTAGAGCAGTGATTAGCGCGCTCGCTTCTCACCAATGCAACCCAGGGTTCGATCCTCAATCCCCGATATTCAATTGTAAATCCGTTACACGCTCGGGCTTGTTATCTAAGCAGTATAACATAGATGTTCTCATTGCCCAATATATATGTTATTTTATTCAATCTCGCTAAACGCGCGCACGTGGCGTGACGTTACCCGAGCCAATAGTGATTACATTGTACATACTAATTAAAACCCAATAGTCTGAGCTTAGTTGTTCATTAGTTCGTTCTGGGAACTCTCAGTTTTCCAGTCCGGGTAATAAAATCCACAAGCGATCTCTCGCGAAGCTATATCAACAATTTAACACATCCAATCCCTGGGTACGGCATTGATCAAATATCCCTAATTAACATGTCTATTAATAAATGCATTTGTATATATACTATATTATTATGTAGTGCCTATACATTATTGTAAAATAACTGTAATTTATATTATTTGTATACATACTAGTATGTAATTGTTAATTATATTATGAAAAAATAAACTTACTCCTGGTAGCTCAAAAAAAATGTCCAAAGCATTCCCTTTATGGCAATCATACGCCAACCCATGTTATCAACTCCGGATACCAAATCAAGTGGTACCTGTAATAAACACACTGGTGTCATCCTGTGTGAGATACCTAAGCATGTCCTCTTCTACAAAGCCCCTACAGACGGATCTGTCAGATGGATCTGTAGCTTCGAATCGCACTTGGGGGTGTCGAATTCGTTCATGTGTGGAGGATGGTTTTGATGAATATGTTTAATAATCGTCTCTTCCTGGTTAATCCGGGCGACGCACCCAGAAGCATATTAGTCGATGTATGTTTTGGAGAATAGTGCAAGTAGCACCCCTGGCTCATTCATACAGCAGTATACACCGTCTCCGTGGCCTAGTGGTTAAGGCCCCCGTCTATGGAGCGGGAGGTCGATGGTTCGAATTTCGTCATGGGTTCGTTCTGATATGACCGGTTGGTGAGCCGCCAGGTAGTTAAATAATGTTTACCGATTGCCTACCAGCTTGGCGCCTGGCCTACTGCCGAACTATCTCCAACTGTATTGTTTCAGAACTGCAGCCTCTAACAGTGGCCTTGGCATTAATTGGTAAATCATCAGCAGCAGGTGCCTTTGCTGTAGTGTATATGTTTACTGCCGAACTGTCTCCAACTGTTGTTAGAAATGCTGCTATGGGCACGTGCTCATGTGCGGCACGTGTCGGTGCCATGTTAGCGCCGTATATAGCTAAATCGGTAAGTAACGCCTGTTGTTGGAGAACATTATTTATAGATTCACCACACTTCCAGGAGTAGCCCATGTTCTTTTTAGCGCCGAGACCTCTGTGTATAGTCTCTTCTGATAGACAGTTATTATTATTAGACGCGGGATAGAAGCTGCGATCCTTGAATTCGCAGTCCAGTGGATCCCTGACATGTAGCATGTGTGTGTGTTTTACGTTTATTTATCGTCGCTACCGGTTGCCCATATGAGCGTCGCCTCCTGAAGAGATTCGTCATTTTAGATTTTGGAGGATAATGCAGGATACAGACAGAGACCCATTCCAGAATCTCATCTGGTTCTTTTACGTGCACTGTGTACAACACCGACACGAGATCTCGGCTTATCGTCCCATCTGAAATACTGTTAATTTTATTAGCGATCCCTGGATTACCAGTCCAGCGTGTTACCACTGGACTACAGATCCGTCTGTCAGAAGCACGAGTAACTAGTCCTTCTAACATATATCCAGGCTATTGTGGCAATCATGCAGTGGCGTAGCTTACAGTGGCGTAGTCTCTACACATTTTCTTCAAATTTGAAAATATGAAAATGCCAAATGCAAAACTAGGTATTTTCGTAAAAACGTGCTGAACTATATAGCAGAATGTAGCTGCGGCAATATAAATGAGAGTGTCCCGATTTAGAAGCCAGAAGCTTTAATAGAACATGCACAAAATTTAATATGATGTACTCGCATTAACGATATATACCTGTTTAACCCTTTCAACCCCACAGGCCTCTAAATAGGCTTATGAAAAGTGTAGATCCAGATGAGCCGGCTCGTAACGAGCCGTCTCATCAGGATCTGCACTTTTTGGCCAGTAATAATTATTACTATTTTTAGATAAAATTACCCATTTTGATAAATGATCCAAATGTAATTTTGTTATTAATTTATTGGTCTAAAAATATCATGGACTAGTCCATGCCAGTTACTTGGGGTTGAAAGGGTTAAACTGTATCAGACAATTGTATTCGTCACAAAATCACCATTACACAAATTTTGCAGCAAAGGAATCCGTTATTTTTAATAATTTTAATGTAGATGAACATAGATTTAAAGCGACATTACATCGCAGAAAGCCAAAAACAATGCATTGTTTACGTATAAATGCATTGCTACTACAAATTCTTCCGAACACATTTGAACACAAATATTGAATCAATAAACAGTGAGTTTGTGGTCTACACACTTTCAAAAGTGAATGTAGGATTTCATATACCGGTCATCCACGCTCCTGAATTAACATTTCTGTGTCATTGTAGTCAATGCTAAACGCTTGATACTGTCGCTTAGAGATAATAAATTTAACTAAGATTAGTCTACAAATAAATATGCATAAGCACGAATGTGAGATATAACGATAAATATGTCCCATAAGTCACGTTATTCTGGATACACAGGTTGTATTATGCATGTATGTCGATCCTGTTTACATTATTTTGTTATGTCAACAAACCGCGTAGACGACGCTTGTTTATTAGTTGAAATACAGTTTTTGAGGCAAATATTTGGAAAACAATTATACCATATAATAGGAAATTACATTCTGTATAAATTTGCGTTTTTACTGATGTAGTGTCGCTTTAAATATTCCTATTTTGAATAGATTAGTATTGTTTTTATTTCGTAACTGCAATAAGCCCTAGCATAGCATAGGAGCAATATAATTAAGCTCGGTACACCAGTTTAGCATGTTTTATTAATATTGCTGGCTTACAACACGGGACACTCGCGTACACTGCAATTTCGTTTTTAGTGAACATGAATATATCTTTAACATTTTAGTTTAAACAAATTTATGTCTAACCCGACTGCGAAACAAGTTCTTAGAACTTATATTAATCACTCTCGAGACCTCATTCCTCATGGAATCCATCGCCACGAAGGAGAGAGAAGAGGGAAACGTGGAATTAATTCAGATGCCTTGCCAAAGGGCACAATCGTAACGGCTCCAGAGGGGCTCGAACTCCGGGTCTTTCGCACCTGCAGCGAACGCGCTACCACATCGCTATCACGACTTCCACATATACGGCTATTATGATTTAACAGGGAGCTAATATCCAGGTCAAAATAATATTAGGCCTCTGATATTATATATTTCTCAGAATTGTGCAAGCACATTAAAATCATGTTCTAAATAGCATGAATTTCATTAACGCAAAACTTGAGTATTAGTTTAAACATATTTTATTTTATCAATATTTACATCATGTTGTAACATTAATATACAAGAACAAATGGATTAAATCGGAAGCTTGTAGCTTATTTAGATTTTCTCCAAAACTTGAGTAACACTGGTAATATAGCGAATACTATTGTATGATAGCAACTTTTCTAGGAAATTGTTACAGTCAGTTTGAACAGAAATATGAATATATTAAAATCGAAAGCGTTTCAATTTGGAGTGCTGATGCCTAGGAATTAACGACGTGGTCGTAGGTCGTAATTCCTACGCATTAGCACTAGAAGCAGTTTGTTTATTCGACGATAAAAAACGGCAAAAGAAATGTTATTTCCATTCTAAGATGACACAATAATGCTATTCCTGGAAAGGAATTTACATAAGCTCTCAGCTTGTTTTCCAATCCATTTCAGATATCCTGTTAGTATTTATATACCGTATATATATTGAATGAACTGAATAAAATATGTTTAAACTAATAATGCTATACACGAATAAATGTGTGTGTTATTGAGTCTCTTGGTATGTTATTTGGCTGATGGCTTTGCAAAATACCTCCCTGTAAAATACATTCTGTATTCCAGTGGCATTGTAAATCATCGTCCAGTTATCAACACTATATTTCCATTATGGCTTGTTATTAACACTACATACAAATCCTGCCCAATCGCTGCATTCAAGTCCAATGTAAAATTGTAGGGAAAAAATAGACAGTGCAAATGACCGATATTTGAACGTCACACATTTAGACTAGGGGAACAAAAGTCAACAGCCATTAAAAGTCCAGTTGTAGCTGTTGTTTATTTCAGATTAACAACGGTAGATGTGTTCTTTGTTTAATGGAACAAAACATCAAGTCATGTTAGAATTAAATTTTAACTCTGAAAAGGTCATCGTTAGTGAATTAATGACATTCTTCCATCATTTATTCAGGGTGAGATGATTGGTGGCAAAATTGGAATGATAGAACCGTTGGTTGTGTTTGGTGCTCTTTCAATAATTGCGGGGTTGTTGCTGTTTCTTTTACCAGAAACGTTGAATCAAAAGCTACCAGACAGCATAAGTGACGGAGAACAGTTCGGCAGGTATGTTGCTATCACAAGCGTCCATCTCCGTGGCCTAGTCGTTTTGTTTAATCATATTTGATTGCTCGATTAATTTTACATATTGTGAATAAAATGCATGAGAAATTAAAGAAAGGCAACTGGTCGGGCCACAAAGTTCTAGCAACACTAGTTACGGCCCTTATCGACGAGATAGTAAATGAAAGGAAATAGCGACTAATGATTTCAAACGTATACATTGTATCTAAATATACAAACATAGCGATTTTTAGTTTTACACATATAATATACATGTATCTACTCTGCCATATGTAAATGTTGTAAAATCAATGAACCAATTGGGAAGGGTCGAATCTAATGTTTTGAGAACTTGTGACCCGACCCACTTGCCATTATTTATGCTGTAGTGTGCTATGATGTATTATATTGTATAAGCACTTTAATATTGGCAATAAAATATGTTTAAACCAGTTTTACACAAAATCATTTTCTGAAAGAAGTACATTATGAAAACCAAATAACAAGAATAAGACAATGTTTGACTTATGAGAGAGGGAGGGAGGGAGGGAGGGAGAGAGGGAGGGTGAGTCTGCTAAATACAAGGCCCAGCGCGCGAGCCCACTTCCATGCAGTCACTAGCCATCTTGGCGCAGATGTCATATGGAATAGCCCTTCAGATAAATACTGCTTGACTATATGAATCTGTTTGAGTGCTTTAATGAACGATTGAACTTCTGAAAATAGGAAACTGTTTTCATCTGCCGAATAGTCATCCATTCCATATAATAATCCAGGTGTGCTCAGGGGATGATATATAAGTGTTGCTGTACATAATTCTAGTCATTCAGCTCGAAATAGACAACAGTTAACAGATGTTCAGCGTCTTCTGCGTGGAAACCACAGTCGCATGTGGGACGATCAAGTAAATGATTTTTAATGATATCACCACTAAGTTTCTGCAACCATTTCCTATTCAAGCATGGTATGCTGAATACGATCTTTCACCATTAATATATTGTTTGGGAGCTATCGGTGGTTTAATCTTATCCTTGAGTTTCGATTTAATAATATTAAGCGATGTAGTGTTCCCTATGGCTGGGTGGAGGTTATTCCTAGTTGTTAAGGCGTCCTACGAGGCTGGAGGTCGACGACTCGAGCATCGTCAAGGCTTCATTCTGATATAGTCAGTTTGTGTGCATCTAGCTAGTTAAATAATGGTTACGGATCAGCCTTGCGCATGGCCTGTAATGGTAGGATTCGGGAAGTACTGAATGTTTAATAAGATGCGTCTCATACGTCAAATATGGCTGGCATTTTCAATATATAGTGGTGACACGGTTTGTTTTCGTACTTTTATTCCACTCTCTTGTCTTATTCAATTTGTAATATTATCAATGTGATACAGTTTGTATGACTATGTGATATACTAAATTATGTCTCCTGTAATTCAAATTTAATGAATGGTTATGTTCTTATGTCTCCTGTAATTCAATTTTAATGAATGGCCATGTACTGTTGTATACTGTTCATGCTATGTTTTATTAATTGTATATGTACATAGATGAATGGCTATGTACTGTTGTATACTGTTCATGTTATGTTTTATTAATTGTATATCTACATAGATGAATGGCTATGTACTGTTGTATACTGTTCATATTATGTTTTATTAATTGTATATCTACATAGATAATGGCTATGTACTGTTGTATATGTACATAGATGAATGCTATGTACTGTTGTATTTGTACATGTTATGTTTTATTAATTGTATATGTACATAGATGAATGGCTATGTACTGTTGTTATGTACATTTATGTTTTATTAATTGTATATGTACATAGATGAATGGCTATGTACTGTTGTATACTGCTCATGTTATATTTTATTACTTGTATATGTACATAGATGAATGGCTATGTACTGTTGTATATTGTACATCTTATGTTTTATTAATTGTATATGTACATAGATGAATGGCTATGTACTGTTGTATATGTTCATGTTATGTTTTATTAATTGTATATCTACATAGATGAATGGCTATGTACTGTTGTATACTGTTCATATTATGTTTTATTAATTGTATATCTACATAGATGAATGGCTATGTACTGTTGTATACTGTTCATGTTATGTTTTATTAATTGTATATGTACATAGATGAATGGCTATGTACTGTTGTATACTGTTCATGTTATGTTTTATTAATTGTATATGTATATAGATGAATGGCCATGTACTGTTGTATACTGTTCATGTTATGTTTTATTAATTGTATATGTATATAGTGGATACACTAATACAGATTATAACTATAATAAACAAACACATACACCCATACCACATGTATATGGCTATAGTTTCAATTTCTGCCAATCACTAAGGTTACTTTCATTGTTTCAGGAAATCACGACCAAACAAAACAGAGATAGAAATTCCATTTATGACTCGAGACAAAGAACTCTCCTAAGCTCGCTTGGGAAACTACCTCGGATATTGCGATAACACGCATTGTGTATTATATATCTAAATTAATTGTTGATTTATTTGTGAAATTTACATGTTTTGGAATTCATTGTTCACCAACAGCTTAAGTCGTATAGCGACACAACAGCTATTATTGGTGGAGTAAAACACCGGGCGCCCCTCCGAGCAGTACTTTCGGCACGGACAGGTACCCGGGTAGGACCACCGACCGTCCGCAGACCAGCTAAATAACTTCATCACATCAAATAATTCGGCACCCCAATGTGATGTGAATATTTATACAGTGGTGAGCGGCAAGTTGTTTGAAGTTAACGGCCGTTGCCACTCGGCAATGGAATTATTGCATGCACAAATTCAAATTTCATATATTGGTTATTATATAATTATATAATGCGGGGGGTTATATTACGATTTATAGGGGACAACCTGACAAGGACAAGTGCGTGCACCTGTACGGTGCGTGTGTCTTAGGTTTATTTATCGTCGCTACCGGTTGCCCATATGAGCGACGCCTCCTGAAGAGATTTGTCATTTTAGATTATTGGAGGATAGTGCAATGATACAGACAGAGACCCATTCCAGAGTCTCCTCTGGTTCTTTTACGTGCACGGTGTAAAGCACCGACAAGATACCTCGGTTTAACGTCCCATCTGAAAGACTGTTAATTTTATTAGGGTCAGACGGGGGGTCGAACCTGCGATCCCTGGATTACCAGTCCAGCGTGTTACCACTGGACTATAGATCCGTATGTCGTGCACCTGTACGAGACATGTTCAGATATATATATGTGACAAGCATGTATCACAGGTGATAAATTACACGTCGCCGATGGGCTTGGTTAATTTAAACATAGTTTATTTCAAATCATACAGCATAATACAAATATACAGTTTACACAAAATTTAGATACATGAATGAAAAGGGATTAGAACCGAAAGCTATTATAGGTGGGCTTGGTTCATTCGCAAATACTATTTCACAGACGGATCTGTAGTCCAGTGGTAACACGCTGGCCTGGTAATCCGGGAATCGCAGGTTAGATCCCCAGTCTGACCCTAATAAAATTAACAGCTTTCAGATGGGACTTAAAACCGAGGTCTCGTGTCGGTGCTTTACACCGTGCACGTAAAAGAACCAGAGGAGACTCTGGCATGGGTATCTGTCTGTATCGTTGCACTATCCTCTAAACATCTAAAATGACTAATCTCTTCAGAAGGCGTCGCTCCTCTATGGGGAACCGGTAGCGACGATAAATAAACGTAAAACACACACAATACTATTTCGTAGTAAACATGATATCTCGTCATCATATTTGATATCCTGAGTTATGCGGATGAGGTGTGGCAGAGTTAGCCACGCATTTGCAAAACCAAGCTTAGTATGTACTAACTTGACATTTAGTTTTTACAACTTTATTTTAGCTCGATTGCGAAACAAGTTCTTTCAACTTATATTAATCACTCTCGAGACCTCATTCCTGATGGAATCCATCGTCACGAAGGAGAGAGAAGAATCAATGTGGAAATTAAATGTCTTGCCTAATGGCACAATCGTAACGGCTACAGCGGGTCTCGAACTCCGGACCTTTTGCACCTGAAGCGAACGCGCTACCACTGCGCAATCACGATTTCCACACACAACTTGACATTTGACACCCAGTTTTATTTGGCTACATTTCAACATCATAATTATGATAGTTTAATATATTTAAATTCTGAACAAGCAATAGTTTACAACACTAAATATTCTATACGAATCCAATCTTTGTCTACCGAGTTCTCCACAGATGGGTGAATTGTGTAAGAGAGGTATAGTCGGCAGAAATATTTCTTTTTAAAACAATATTCATGCATTGCTATATACAATATACAGGACATGTAAATTTGATACATTTGTGTGTGCGATAATTGACATGGATACTCGCTGTAACAGTATATAGATATATACATGTTGTAGATGGCTGAATACCATACTGGATACAGCTGCAAATGAAAAGTATATACTAGTCTCACGCGGTAGGATAATAAACAGTAGCCTATATTGACAAGAATTAACCAGGATAACTTGTGCACCCGTAATGCTAGAGTATTGAACTTGCTATCATATTCAAGGGTGTGTGTGTTTTACGTTTATTTATCGTCGCTACCGGTTGCCCATATGAGCGACGCCTCCTGAAGAGATTTTTCATTTTAGATTTTGGAGGATAATGCAGGATACAGACAGAGACCAATTCCAGAGTCTCCTCTGGTTCTTTTACGTGCACGGTGTAAAGCACCGACACGAGACCTCGGTTTAAAGTCCCACCTGAAAGACTGATAATTTTATTATGGTCAAAGGGGGGATCGAACCTGCGATACATATCCTCCTGTATAGTCAAGGGTGTTTTCGATAAAAGCAATACATTTCATAGCAGAACAGCAAACAAGATTGATTAATATAAGTTGTTAAAACTTCACAATTGTTGGAAAACAAAAAAAATGTATATTTTCTTACAGCAAACAGCTATGATAAAGGCAAACATTCAAACATTTTGTGTTCTTTTTACAGTGTATCTAATTGAACACGTTACATTACTTGTATATGATGGGAGGTACGAGAATGTGGTATTCTATTAACTAACGTTGAATCCAATCCAATCCAATATTGTTAATACTCGCCACCACCGAGGCGTTTGGGCGAGTGAAAAAGTTGACACGTTTTATTTAAAGTAATTATACAATAAATTATGTTTAATAAATTATGCTAATGCGGTAAACAAATAATTATTGTAACTTTTGAACCCTTATTGATTGAGGAAGTCGTGATATCGCAGTGGATGCGCGTTCGCTTCAGGTGCGAAAGGTCCGGAGTTCGACCCCGCTGGAGCCGTTACGATTGTGCCCTTAGGCAAGGCATTTAAATTCCACATTGCCTCTTCTCTCTCCCTCGTGGCGATGGATTCCATCAGGAATGAGGTCTCGAGAGTGATTAATATAAGTTGTAAGAACTTGTTTCGCAATCGAGCTAAAATAAATTTGGATAAACTAACGATGAGTGTGTTCGTACTCTACGTGCGCGCAGCTGAAATCTACAAGACGGTGTATCTATATATAATATACTTTCAAGCTAGAATCTCAACGGGGTGTCGAATTCTTTCATGTGAGGAATACATCCAGATGGATTGAGGAAGGTCGGTGGTTTTACCAGGATCTACGTTCGTGTCTGAAATATCGGCCTATGCCTTCCTCCACCAATAATACATGGATACCTGCCATATGACATTAGAGCTGGATTAAACCCCACCCAATCCACACGTGGAAGTCGTAATAGCGCAGTGGTAGCGCGTTCGCTTCAGGTGCGGTGCGAAAAGCCCGGCGTTCGAGCCCAGCTGGAGCCGTTACGACTGTGCACTTAGGCAAGGCATTTAAATTCCACATTGCCTCTTCTCTCTCCCTCGTGGCGATGGATTGAATCAGGAATGAGGTCTCGAGAGTGATTAATATAAGTTGTAAGAACTTGTTTCGCAATCGAACTAAATATAAATGTGTATAAACACGCCCATTTCGTATATTAATATAGATGGAGTTGCGCTTCAGCGCTTCAGCGCAAGACAACTGTTAAAAGTTGCGACAGAAATATGTCAAATTAAGACAATGAGAGCACAAATGACTTATGATAGTATCACAGCAAATGATACAACCACTTCCAGCAGTCTAATGACTGTAAGTGGAGTGAAAAACAGTGGAAGTCGTGATAGCGCAGTGGATGCGTGTTCGCTTCAGATGTGAAATGTCCGGAGTTCGAGCCCAGCTGGAGCCGTTACGATTGTGCCCTTAGGCAAGGCATTTACATTCCACATGGCCTCTTCTCTCTCCTTCATGGCGATGGATTCCACCAGGAATGAGGTCTCGAGAGTGATTAATATAAGTTGAAAGAACTTGTTTCGCAATCGAGCTAAAATAAATGTGTATGAACTACACTAAAGCACGCATAATGGGAAGAAAGACAACTGATGAAGGGAATTCTTCCATCAAAAAATTGTGTAGGCTGTTATTACAATGTGCAACTATTGCGAAACAAGCTTTAGCAACTTATGTTAAATACATTGGGCGGATCTAGATTACGGACAAGTCTGGCAGGTGGACTTACAGCAATGAATTGTCCATACTAGTAACACATTGAGGCCAAGGCAAAATTATCGATAATCAATTAATTGTTAAGATCAATATGGTATATATAACTCTCCATAAAGTAATACTATAAAATGAATCTGTCGGGCCTCAACAAATACAGACGGATCTGTAGTCCAGTAGTAACACGCTGGACTGGTAATTCAGGGATCGCAGGTTCGATCCCCCGTCTGACCCTAATAAAATTAACAATCATTCAAATGGGACGTTAAACCGAGGTCTCGTGTCGGTGCTTTACACCGTGCACGTAAAAGAACCAGAGGAGACGACTCTGGAATGGATCTTTGTCTGTATCATTGCACTATCCTCCAAAAATCTATATTGACTAATCTCTTCAGGAGGCGTCGTTCATATGGGCAACCGGTAGCGACGATAAATAAACGTAAAACACACACACTCAACACATACACTGCAAATAGTATAGCCAGTTGCAGGTGAGTTTATCATGCAGCACGAGGAAAGCAATCGTAAGCAGTATATACAGTAACACCTGTGTTAGTGGTCACCTCTATTAAGCAGCCAACCTGTATTAAGCAGCCATCGTTAAGATTCCCAATATGTTTTATATTTAGTATACAGTCAACCTCTATTAAACAGCCATCTGTGCTAAGCAGCCACTTTCTGCGATTCCCTTGGCTGGCTCCATAAGACAGGTTTGACTATATACTGTTCATTTCACCTACGTACATCACTTTAATCACTCTCGTTGGCGTTGATGAAAACGTGTGTCGTTCTTGCGAGAAGAAGCCGGTATATGCAATATAAGTTGCAAGAACTTGTTTCGCAATCGAGCTAAATTAAACTTGAATATACTATTATCACTTTAAATAAATAATAAGGCGCTCTTTTAAAGTCGTTTGCCTGTTCAAAATGGCTACCACAATGTCTGAAAAGGTTACAACCATGTAAACATAGCAGTCTTAGTGTTTATAACACTCTATGGTCTAGCACCTGTCATTCAGATTTATTTCAATCTGATGTTCGAACTCAAAACTTGCGATCATCCGCCAATCTCCAACTTTACCCTCCTAAGCCAACTACTGAAGTTTTTACAAAATCGTTCTTATATTCATGGTCACACTTGTGGAATTCCCTCCCTTATTACATCAAAACAGCACATTCTGTTCCACACTTCAAAGCTTTATAAATCAGGTGATGCAAAGAACAGACCAATAACCTAATAAACTGATAATATACAATTATGCATGAATTTAAGTTCTTGCAGCGTATATCTTATTTCCTATGAAAGTTTTACTGGTCATTGTTTACATGTTTCATTGTGCTATTTTATGTTTTAATTTGTTGAGGGCCTCATGGTAGATTGACTTAATTGTTCAACTGAGTTCTCTCGTTAAATAAAGTCTTTAGTATTATTATATTCAGTATCAATATTATTATTATTATATTCAATATATGTTTAATTTATAATATTATTTTGACTAGTAATTCACTTTGTTTCTTCGCACTCTTCGTAACTAATAATTGCGTAGAAATATATGTCCATACATCATTTAAAATATGTTATTAACTCTCTGCACGCTAGCCGCAGATACAATCACTGTTGCAGAGTTAAGCCGGCTGATCTGAATATATGTGCTATGAGCTTATTTACCCTCGCCTCCGGCGAACCATGTGGGTGAGCTGTTATGGATCTATGTTCTTTGCAAATGTGATTTTATTTCATACAAACGGATCTGTAGTCCAGTGGTAACACGCTGGACTGGTAATCCAGGGATCGCAGGTTCGATCCCCCATCTGACCCTAATAAAATTAACAGTCTTTCAAATGGGACGTTATACCGAGGTCTCGTGTCGGTGCTTTATACCGTGCACGTAAAAGAACCAGAGGAGACTCTGGAATGGGCCTCTGTCTGTATCATGCACTATCCTCCAAAATCTAAAATGACTAATATCTTCAGGAGGCGTCGCTCATATGGGCAACGGGTAGCGATAAATAAACGTAAAACACACACATTTTATTTAGTCAGCAGGCAAAGGGTTTACGATTGCTAGCAAAATAATGCACAACTCACATGCTGTGAAATTTAGTCCAAAGGATTCCAATTAAAAGGACCAACATACATCTCTGACTCTATCTCGCAAGGGAGGTAATAGAAAACAAACACAGAAATGTCCCTCATTTTTATTTAACAATATTTTATTGCAAATCAATAGTACATATGTCATACAGGTAACGATACAATACATAGCATGAAAATACAAATGGTTTGGGCCACACGTTTTTAATAAGTTTTCAATGTCCCCCATTGATATGTGTAATACAGTCAAAGCTGTCCTAAGCTACCAGCCAAGGAAATCACAGAACGTGGCTGCTTAGCACAGGTGGCTGATTAATAGAGGGCAAATGTATCCTATTTAAAACAACATATTGATAATCTGGAAACTAGCTGCTTAATACAGGTTGGCTGCTTAATGGAGGTGACCGCTAATACAGGTTGACTGCTTAATGGAGGTGACCGCTAATACAGGTTGGCTGCTTAATGGAGTTGACCGCTAATACAGGTTTGATTGAGCAAGCTGTTTAATATTGGGAAATAAAATATACAAGTCATGTGGAATTGTATTCAGTGAACCTGGGCACGTTGGGTGCATGTTCTGGAATTTTAGAGTTTAAACCAATTATAAATCAAATTAAAATTATAGCAAAATCAAGCTCATCTTTCTACCTATCTCGAAATAGTATCTATCTCGAACTAGCACCTATCTCGAACTAGTATCTATCTCGAACTAGTACCTATCTCGAACTAGTATCTATCTCGAACTAGTACCTATCTCGAACTAGTATATATCTCGAACTAGTATCTATCTCGAACTGGTATATATCTCGAACTAGTACCTATCTCGAACTAGTATATATCTCGAACTAGTGTCTATCTCGAACTGGTATATATCTCGAACTAGTACCTATCTCGAACTAGTATCTATCTCGAACTAGTATATATCTCGAACTAGTATCTATCTCGAACTAGTATCTATCTCGAACTAGTACTATCTCGAACTAGTATCTATCTCGAACTAGTACCTATCTCGAACTAGTATATATCTCGAACTAGTACCTATCTCGAACTATTATCTATCTCGAACTAGTATCTATCTCGAACTAGTATCTATCTCGAACTAGTATATTTCTCGAACTAGTATCTATCTCGAACTAGTATCTATCTTGAACTAGTATATATCTCGAACTAGTACCAATCTCGAATTAGTATCTATCTCGAACTAGTATCTATCTCGAACTAATATATATCTAGAACTGGTATATATCTCGAATTAGTACCTATCTCGAACTAGTATCTATCTCGAACTAGTATCTATCTCGAACTAGTATCTATCTCGAACTAGTACATATCTAGAAGTTGATAGGTTTATATTTACTTGCTACTAAGAAGTAGGCAAGCATCATCAAGGATGTACTTAAGTTTAATTATATGTTATTTCTGGATTCATTTTACAATAGCGACACCCCTATTGCATTTCATTCGATGAACGCAGGTGCCCTGATTGTATAAATTGTCGTATGAGGGTTCCTAACTAATGATATGCAGCTGACATATGCGCATTCGAAGTTACGGGCATGTGTATTCGCATTGCTAGACAGTGTTCGTCTCGAGAAAAGGCGTTGTTTGCAGTTTACGCTGGTCCAATGATGATCTACATGCATTTACCTGATCCCGCACACTACACTGTAAGTCGCAAATCTGGACTAAAACTATTTTAAATGCAAAGTGTGCTATATTTTCTTTGTGTCATTGAAAATAATAATTGGTGTAAATAAATCGCGAGTTAATATATTATAGTTTCCATCCGGGTATGAACTACATTGGGCGCGTTTAATGTTAGCGTGTATGCCTTTTTGCCTTCTGCATCCACACTAACTTTAAGCTCGCCCAATGTAGTTCATACCACGATGGAAACTATTAACCCTCGATTCATTCCTTAATGTTTTATAGAACTGTGGAAGTCGTGATAGCGCAGTGGACGCGCGTTCGCTTCAGGTGCTTAAGGTCCGGAGTTCGAGCCCAGCTGGAGCTCTTACGATTGTGCCCTTAGGCAAGGCATTTAAATTCCACGTTGCCTCTTCTCTCTCCCTCGTGGCGATGGATTCCATCAGGAATGATGTCTCGAGAGTGATTAATATAAGTTGAAATAACTTTGTTTCGAAATCGAGCTAAAATAAATTTGTATAAACTAATGTTTTATAGTATTTGGAGCAGATTAATTTTAAATACCATCAATATTCCCATTATTTTGCGTGTTACATTTTATTACAGATTTTTATGGATTGGTTTGCTGGAATAAAAAGCATTAAATGACATTATGAAGATGTTTACATTGTATGAGTATGCAAATATCATAAAACATTAGGTGACAGTATAATATATAATTGGTGAGTGTAAATGTGAATACAAAACATGCCAACAAAGATACGCACGGATGTTGGCGGTCACAAGTCCTAACAACAGTAGTGAAGCCGCCGTGATGTGCTGGATACGGTGTCCTCCTTGTCACCGATATGTTCTGAGTCCGAACCCCACCAGAACCACCGTGGTGATGTCCTTAGGCAAGTCTCTTAAATCCGCATTGTCTCTTCTCTCTCCCTCATGTTGATGGATTTATCAGGAATGATATCTCGAGAGCGATTAAACTAATTTTGTAAAAACTTGTTTCGCTATACAGCTAAAAATAAATTTTAATATAACTACATTATTTAAGTCCGTACCCGCTGTAGCTAAAAGTGACCGGCATATAGGACTGATTGGTATTTGCTGAGAACTGACAGGAACGGCAACAAAATTCCTTGAAAGCCAACCCACAGCGTTTGTATTGAACTGTTCAAAATCAACATTGCACAAGAACGGGATTAAGAACGGGATTAAGAACGGGATTAAGACTCAGTACGAACGTTCGAACGGTCTTGACGCACCGACAACTCGGAGGCTGACTGGAGTAACGGTCTTGACGCACCGACAACTCGGAGGCTGACGGGAGTAACGATCTTGACGCACCGACAACTGGGAGGCTGACGGGAGTAACGATCTTGACGCACCGACAACTGGGAGGCTGACGGGAGTAACGATCTTGACGCACCGACAACTGGGAGACTGACGGGAGTAACGATCATGACGCACCGACAACTGGGAGACTGACGGGAGTAACGATCTAGACGCACCGACAACTGGGAGGCGGACGGGAGTAACGGTCTTGACGCACCGACAACTGGGAGGCTGACGGGAGTAACGGTCTTGACGCACCAACAACTGGGAGGCTGACGGGAGTAACGGTCATGACGCACCGAAACTGGGAGGCTGACTGGAGTAACGGTCTTAATGCACCGACAACTGGGAGGCTGACTGGAGTAACGGTCTTGACGCACCGACAACTCGGAGGCTGACGGAAGTAACGATCTTGACGCACCGGCAACTGGGAGGCTGACTGGAGTAACGATCTTGACGCACCGACAACTCGGAGACTGACTGGAGTAACGGTCTGGACGCACCGACAACTGGGAGGCTGACGGGAGTAACGGTCTTGACGCACCAACAACGGGAGGCTGACTGGAGTAACGGTCTTGACGCACCGACAACTGGGAGGCTGACGGGAGTAACGGTCTTGACGCACCGACAACTGGGAGGCTGACTGGAGTAATGGTCATGACGCACCGACAACTCGGAGGCTGACGGGAGTAACGGTCTTAATGCACCGACAACTGGGAGGCTGACTGGAGTAACGGTCTTGACGCACCGACAACTCGGAGGCTGACGGAAGTAACGATCTTGACGCACCGGCAACTGGGAGGCTGACGGGAGTAACGGTCTTGACGCACTGAAAACTGGGAGGCTGACTGGAGTAACGGTCTTGACGTACCGACAACTCGGAGGCTGACTGGAGTAACGGTCTTGACGAACCGGCAACCTGGATGCGGACTGGAGTAACGGTCTTGACGCACCGACAACTCGGAGGCTGACGGGAGTAACGGTCTTGACGCACCGACAACTCGGAGGCTGACTGGAGTAACGGTCTTGACGCACCGACAACTCGGAGGCTGACTGGAGTAACGGTTTTGACGTACCGACAACTGGGAGGCTGACGGGAGTAACGGTCATGACGCACCGATAACTCGGAGGCTGACGGGAGTAACAGTCTTGACGCACCGACAACTCGGAGGCTGACGGGAGTAACGGTCATGACGCACCGACAACTCGGAGGCTGACGGGAGTAACGGTCTTGACGCACCGACAACTCGGAGGCTGACGGGAGTAACGGTCATGACGCACCGACAACTCGGAGGCTGACGGGAGTAACGGTCTTGACGCACCGACAACTCGGAGGTTGACTGGAGTAACGGTCTTGACGCACCGACAACTCGGAGGCTGACTGGAGTAACGGTCTTGACGCACCGGCAACTCGGAGGCTGACTGGAGTAACGGTCTTGACGCACCGACAACTCGGAGGCTGACTGGAGTAACGGTCTTGACGCACCGACAACTCGGAGGCTGACTGGAGTAACGGTCTTGACGTACCAACAACTCGGGGACTGACTGGAGTAACGGTCTTGACGCACCGACAACTCGGAGGCTGACTGGAGTAACGGTCTTGACGTACCGACAACTCGGAGGCTGACTGGAGTAACGGTCATGACGCACCGACAACTGGGAGGCTGACGGGAGTAACGGTCATGACGCACCGACAACTGGGAGGCTGACGGGAGTAACGGTCATGACGCACCGACAACTCGGAGGCTGACGGGAGTAACGGTCTTGACGCACCGACAACTGGGAGACTGGCGGGAGTAACGGTCATGACGCACCGACAACTGGGAGCCTGATGGGAGTAACGATCATGACGCACCGACAACTGGGAGACTGACGGGAGTAACGGTCATGACGCAGCGACAACTGGGAGACTGACGGGAGTAACGGTCTTGACGTACCGACAACTGGGAGACTGGCGGGAGTAACGGTCATGACGCACCGACAACTGGGAGGCTGACGGGAGTAACGGTCTTGACGTACCGACAACTCGAGGACTGACGGGAGTAACGGTCATGACGCACCGACAACTGGGAGGCTGACGGGAGTAACGGTCATTAAGCACCGACAACTGGGAGGCTGACGGGAGTAACGCCGTAGCAACTGCACGAACGTGCATGAATGAGGACAGTGCTTAGACCTCCTCGTGGTCTCCTATGCCAATGCCACTCTAACCAAATGCCTATGTTGACACAGTGGATGCCGGGCGTATGCTTGTATTTTGCCTTAACTGGAACTCATAAACGTTTTTAAGGACGGGTACAATACCCAGGTATACAAATCCTTTTTCACGGAAACATAAATCACTCAGCTAATACATTGTCTTTAAGATTGTTATAGAATATAGCATAACAATCTTACAGACAATGTATTAGTTGGATGATTTAAGTTTCCGTAAAAAATGCCTTTAAGCCGAAATTTCGGATTTAGAGAGGACAATATATAGAATTATATTATATATAAATGATATATAGAAATATATATATTACTAGTCCCCTGCTAGGAACAATCGACACATCACATTTTAAACAGTGAAGTTCATATTTACATTTACGTGAACAATTGTGTCCTTTAATTTTTAAAAAGATGGATCAATAACAAAATAGATTATTGCATATTGTTTCATTGCATGTACTGACTGATGGGGGAAGACTAGGCTGGGTTCAGGCCGTGGCATAGTTTGCCTTGTCGATCATATAAATATATTTTTAACACTGGAACCATAATTGAGTGCATTAAGTTTCTAATAAAATCAATGTCATTTTTTCATTTTGCCAGAAGTAAAAACAGTGAAAAATCGACAGACTGAAACCCAGGTTATGGGAAGACTTCATTAAATTGAGGTGAAAGTTGGCATTTGCAATACATATTTATTATTTGAGTGTTATTGAAAATGTTTGGCATTATATTATATATGTAAACATTGTTAAGACACCCACGTGCTCATTATATATAATTTTACATGTAGTATTCTTGTTCCGGGACGTTTTTAGAGATTTTATTGTATACACATATATACAGGTAACTGTACTATTGTACAGTAGAAGTCATGGCAACCGTTTTCAGGAATACAGTGAAAATAAATGTTACAAGAGATATGTAGAGTGATATATGACTGATAGGTTAACTTTGGCTTGTAGTATCTATAGATGATAACCCACTCGCTCCTACCTATTCCACACACGAACTACTAATGTCGATCACTATGCTCATTACTGTCGTCTCCATGGCAACACACATTCACATATTGCACGTGGTGGATACACATTTAATCAGTATGACATGCATGTATTGCATTGCTGCCAGCACGCAGCACATGCTGGTTGTATTCCTACGGTGTTCCGTTAAGGACATCGTAGTATCGCTATCTGGTTGATACTACGACAGCACGAACACGATAACGATACTAGCGATACAACGATAAAGATATTACGATATTATATCGCGATATTGCCATCTTACTGTAGTGATATCTTAATTTAATCATATTTTACAATGCCAGTAACACATGTGACACGTACATATTACACTATCTTTACTGTCACAGTTCTAACATACATACAAATCACGACAATCTCGATATACAGTCAAGTCCAAAATGATTGGGCTACACGTTTTGACGTCAAATTTTCCCGATATATGTAATATAAGTAAGTTTTATCGATATATGTAATATAAGTAAGTGTTTATGATATTTGTAATATAAGTAAGTTTTACCGATATATGTTATATAAGTAAGTTTGTCCGATATATGTAATATAAGTAAGTTTTACCGATATATGTAATATAAGTAAGTTTTTCCGATATATGTAATATAAGTAAGTTTTTCAGATATATAAATATAAGTAAGTTTTACCGCTATATGTAATATATGTAAGTTTTACCGATATATGAAAAAAACCAACAAAAAAACAAAAAAAAAAAATAAAATAAGTAAGTTTTACCGATATATGTAATATAAGTAAGTTTTCCCGATATACGTAATATAAGTAAGTTTTTCCGATATATAAATATAAGTAAGTTTTACCGCTATATGTAATATATGTACGTTTTACCGTTATATGTAAAATAAGTAAGTTTTCCCGATATATGTAATATAAGTAAGTTTTTCCGCTATATGTTGAAGCGTACTCGAGCATGGGTTGAACTTGAATATATAATATGTAATTTTGGTTAAGCGTTGATCGTTTTAATTTAAACTATATCATGTGCATGGATCCATTCACTTGAGTTTATTTGTATTATTATGTGCATGCTAAGTGATAGTAATTTCAAGATGTTTGTGATTATCGACAAAACAGAGTTCTGTATTCAGGAAGTTCTATTTCTGCCAACGAAAACGGCAATGGGGACATGTTACATTTAACCAGCCATTGCTTTTTGGAGAATTGAGACTTTTTGGAGAACTGAATTTAGCCGTGTTTCAATAATGTTTTATCAGTTGAGCACACTGCCATTGCACAATCATCTACACATAATCTAATAGAACCTTATTAGCAATGTCGTTCACATATATTAGAAATAAGAGATGTCATAGCACTCCTCCCTGACTTACTCCAGCAGTAGTGCATTATGCGTCAGTGAAAGATGATTCAACAAATACTCGTTGTTTTCTATTATTTAAATAATTTTCTAGCCACTAGTTGAAGAGTTCCAGTTAGTTCCGCGTTTTAAGTTGAACAGCAATCCTGAATGCCAAACCCTATCAAAAGCTTTTTAAAATGTCACAAAAAGCAGTACCAGTAATTTGTTTTTCATCATATGCGTTGCTAATTTTGTGATGTAAGTCAATTAGTTGAATCCAGACTGGTACTTATAAATGAGATTATTAACATGAAGCTAATTGAACATATATTTGAAAAATATTCGTTCCATAACTTTGCCTATAGCCACCTATATAATTAACGATATGTGTCTAGTAATATCGTAATCTCGTATGGTCGTTATCGTAGCATCGTACTCTCGTGATATCGTTATCGTACTATCGTTATCGTGGTATACGTGCTTTCATAAATTCGACATGATAGCGATATTACTATGGCATTAACTGCACACCTTATATTCCAACATCCTATGTTATATATCAAGGTATACATACTTATGAATATCACTGATGTCTGCATGACATATGCATTTGCTTACATCAAATAGTTTACGAACAAGTTTTATTGTTAAAAACGAGATACGTTCATCGGCAAGTAACATGTTATATATGCACAATCAGAAAAACATGATATAAGGTGCACGTGCACCAATCATTTAGTTTTGTTTGGTTTGGGGGGGGGGGTTAATGTCTTAAACATCTTAGATCATACAGCGACTCTCCAGCTATTATTCGTTTTATATTATTTCAATCACTCTCATGACCTCATTCCTAATGAAATGCATCGATAGGAGGGCGAGAGAGAGAGAGATAGAGAGAGAGAGAGAGAGAGAGAGAAAAGAGAGAGAGAGAGAGAGAGAGAGAAGAGGCAATGTGGAACGTAAAGGCCTAGCCTAATGGCACACTCGTAACGGGCATTTCTCACCTGAAACGAACGCGCTATCACAACGTCCACTGTTGGTGGTTGGACTTGTTATATTCACAGATTATGCATTCCTTGCCAATATATTATGATTATTTCACTGCTTTGTCACAATTATTGACGAAATTATTGGTGGGCTAAGACATGTAGATTCTTCTCCTTCTCCCTCCTCTTCGTCTTTTTCTTCACCTCCTTCCTTCTAATACTCTCCACCAACCATATGCTGGCATTTATTGAGACGCCAGTCTGTTGTGACGGAGGGTAGACCACTTGCATTGCCTGGGTACGAACCAGAACTCGTGGCGGAGTGACTAGCGACGTGAATGAGAGACATTACTGGGTTTTCTATTACCTCCCTTGATGGATAAAGTCAGATTTATCCCTAAATGTATATTGGTCCTTTTAGTTGGAATCCTTTGTTTTTACTGTTGTCGTCTAAACAAATGTTGCGTTAGGATAAATGTAATTTTATCAAAATCGTGTTAATTAATTGAATCAATTTTTACAGTAAGATATCCATTGGATATGCTAATATATATATGTCGAGATTTAATCATTTCATAATTATAAGACGAAAATACGGATGCAAATGGAAAACATGTTTGGCGTCCGTGGTCCAGTGGTAGAGCATCATATTTGTAATCGATCTGTCCCGGTTTCGATACTCGGTCAGGCCACGTGTGTAGTGTCAATGAGTAAGTCATCTCACACACATTGCTTAGTACTGGTTAACCACTTAGGTCGGCTAAGCATGCCCAGGAAAACATGTCTACGTCCCCGCAAGCGGTTTGACATTAATGGAACATACATACATGTGGTGCAAAGGAAACAACGATAAAAACAGATGGACACCAATTAAGAGGACCAATATATTAATAGGAATATTCAGGGGCAGTAACTGACTAATGTTTCTCATTGAAAACGACTAGTGTTTTAATACTGTGATCGAGCGTACATCCCTGCTGATGTCTACTTCCTTTCAACCGATACAGCTATTTGGCTGGCTAATTGAATATCAGTGATTCAATATATAACATACAGTTGATAGTGTGGGGGTGGAGGTAGGGGGTTGGGGAATGGTGCCTTCTGCATGTTGGTACCTGCCTCTAAATAGAACAACAAACAAAACGAGCATTTCTTGTTCTAACCCATATTGACTTACCCTTCACAGCTGTTGGTTCGAGTTCCACTGGGGGTACCGCTTTGCGTCTTGCAATAATCTATCCAGCTCGTTTGCGGGAGGTCGGAGGTTATATCCGGACGCATGTGCGTGCCCGAGCATCCGATGTCTTCCTCTACGAATAATAGCCATATACCCTAAGCTGCCGCTGCGATTTAGAACCCAACACAAACCAAGTAATATCATAGCATCAACTTGATTAAGTTGAAACTGTATATAATAGTATGCAGGATCGATCACATCCATGCCTCCACTTGGACCGATACTTGTTAATTGACAGCTTAACCCTTTCATTACTACATACCTCTAAAGCTGCACTCTTTGCTAGTAATTCTACTATTTTTAGTAAATAGTACCCATTGTTATATAAATGAACTAGTCCAAATGTAATTGTTTGATCAATGTATTGGTCTAAGGATATCATCGACCAGTCCTTGTCAGTTACTTAGTGCTGAATAGGTTAACATACAGATACGTGGAAATGGATTCACATAGATTTATTGCTTGTTTCTCAAGCCAAATCGGCTTCATGAAACGCATATTGTGTTTATATAAAATTATGTTTAATATTGATGCATACATGTTTTGATGCGGATGATAGTGCTTAAACTAACATACAAGCCGGAGCTCCATTCACCGAGAAACACATCATCATGCATTATTGTATGCGTATATAGAGAAACTGGTAGATGTCCATCACTATTACACGTTCAACTATTCTTACAGGCCTGCGCTCCACTCCATGATATGCACTCCATATTTTAGTTTAGACGAAGAAAGTATTCTTATATTTGGGATGACATTATTACACGTTAAACTATTATTACAGGCCTGCGCTCCACTCCCTGATAGGCACTCCATACCTTATATTATGCATCGATAGAGAAACGCTTTCTTATATTATTAGGGTCAATGCGCGTCACTTACAATTTAAACTATTCTAGTTTACAATATGTTGTAAGTGAGCAGAGAACACTCGAATACATTACATCAATGCCAACTGTTCAAGTACTGTAGTTCAGTTATAGATAGCGACGGAAGAAACTGGATAATACGGTCGATGATTCAAAAGGTAGCGAGGAAAGCATTACGGATTTTATAATACGGTATCTTTACGCACATACATTTGTTGGACAAAAATGAGGTTTGACGAGATCTTGGAGAAGTTGGGAGAGTTTGGAACTTACCAGAAGAGAGTGTTTAGTTTGCTTACATTCCCGGGGGTGAGCATAGGAAGCTTCTGCTTTATGGTAATCGTGATACTCTACACCCCTGAACACAGGTATGCGTAATCATACATAATATTTTATTATGCCACAGAATATATAATATATACATGTCGATACACATATTGAACTAAATTGCAATTTAGCAATCAGTTTATGCGTATACGGCCTAAATTCCTACCACAATAGGTACAAGCACCCCTCCCCCTCTCCCACCCAACATATATAATAAAATTATTTACAAATATGCAGTACTTACCTTTCAGCCGTTTTATATATATATATATACAGGGAAATAAGTGTATTGTAGCATTTGTTCAATACAGTGAACAAAGTATAGGCTAAACGTT
This sequence comes from Archivesica marissinica, assembly GCA_014843695.1. NCBI lineage: Eukaryota > Metazoa > Mollusca > Bivalvia > Venerida > Vesicomyidae > Archivesica > Archivesica marissinica. Next base: position 28,400,390 of record CM026387.1, read on the forward strand.
TAACGTTTCTATCTCAGAATACATGAAAATAATAATAATAATGATAAAAAAAATAAAAATAATAATAAAATTGTTTTACCCTCCAACTGTATCTATGCTTTGTAATCAATTAGATCATGTTGCTATGTCATGTACTGTTCATTGTACATGTATAGCCTAATGAAATAAAAGTATCTATATGTCCGTCCGTCTCTATGCACATATATACGTAATAAACAAAATATATAAATTATGACAATATAGATAAAATATATATATACACATATAGATATGTTGAGCAAAAGGTCATAAACCATGATACATAATTACAATTATACATACAACAGTTTTACAATACAAATCAATTACATTAATAGTTCTATAAATAACTTTCATTTTTCGGTATGCCAATGGTGGTTTATTGTCTCATTTAAACAGCATCGAAGCAAATCCCGGATCAAATTCATACAACATCTTCCAATATGCAGTATACATATGTACATAATAATAAATTATAATTCATTAAGCCAAGATCAAATATTAAATTCCTCATTTAAATTTTACTAATACTTTCCTGTGAATAGAAATGCATATAAACTAAGTGTATTAGAAAAGTATCTATTCCGCTTTAAGGAGTGAGTGTTAGCTCAGTTTACATGGGGCATCTATACTAGTATGCTTGTTTGTTGCGTGGGCCATCTATATACTTGTTTGTCTGAACATAGCTTATTAGCTAAGGTTACTTGTAATAAAGCTTCCTCTGTCTTGTATCTAGTCTCGACCAGATTCGCGTGTAGAGTTAACGACATAGATACACTGTATGTACACACGGCAGTGGTGGTGGGTTTACGTTTATTTATCGTCGCTACCGGTTGTCCATATGAGCGACGCCTCCTGAAGAGATTAGTCATTTTAGATTGTTGGAGGATAATGCAATGATACAGACAGAGACCCATTCCAGAGTCTCCTCTGGTTGTTTTACGTGCAAGGTGTACAGCACCGACACGATACCTTGGTTTAAAGTCCCATCAGAAAGACTGTTCATTTTATTAGGGTCAGACGGGGGATCGAAGCTGCGAGCCCTGGATTACGATTCCAGCGTGTTTCCACTGGACTACAGATATGTCTGTAATAAATACACTGTGTGTACACACTGCAACATATACATGTAGTTGAAAAGTACCATAGCCACGCTATCAATCTTAATAATAGAAGGTGTTATCTTTCTGTTGTTATAGTTTTCCGAGGTTGGCAGCTGTTGAAAACACCCGGAAAAGTTTACAAATACAAATTTGAATATGCCGTGTCATCACAGACGGATATGTAGTCCAGTGGTAACTAGCTGGACTGGTAATCAAGGGATCGCAGGTTCGATACCCCGTCTGACCCTAATAAAATTAACAGTCTTTCAGATGGGACGTTAAACCGAGGTCTCGTGTCGGTGCTTTACACCGTGCACGTAAAAGAACCAGAGGAGATTCTGGAATGGGCCTCTGTCTGTATCATGCACTATCCTCCAAAATCTACAATAACTAATCTCTTCAGGAGGCGTCGCTCATATGGGCAACCGGTAGCGACGATAAATAAACGTAAAAACACACACACCGTGTCATTAATTGAATGCATTGTGGAAGTCTTGATAGCGCTGTGGATGTCCGTTCGCTTCAGGTGTGAAAGGTCCGGAGTTCGAGCCCCAATTAATATTATACAAAGAACTTAAACCTGTTTTTGAACGATCTAGCTATTTGCAGTTATTGTGTAACGCCAGTCACAGAAACGTTATAGCAAAACTAAGGCTTTCCTCACATAAATTGTTAATAGAGTCGGGAAGACACAGAAACATTGAAAGAAGCCAACGTAAATGTCAATTTTGTCCATTAAACGACATAGAAGATGAATATCATTTCGTATTAATTTGTCCACTCTATGAAACAATTAGAAAAATGTACATACAAAAGTATTTTTCACAACGTCCTAATTTATTTAAATTTATTGGTTTATTAAACTCCGATAAAAAAGTGCTATTGAACAAACTTGCATTATTCTGTATAAAAGGTTTTAAGCTTAGAGACCACACATTAAACATATACTAAGCACCCAACATTTTCAAGGTACATGACTGATATACTGTTATTTATAATAATATAAATCTTTGTGTTTATTTAACACCTATATCATATAGCAGAACAAATACACTGCACAATATGTATGTCTGTAAATTTTAAAGTTTCAAAATAGTTGCTTATATTTCCAGATATTTAAATATCATGCTTGCTGTAATGTCTGAAATATATATTCCCACATGTACATTTTACTATAAACAGTTTATTACCTGTCGTGCTGTAACAAGAAAACCATATTATGTATAATACAACTCTATTTAGATGAAATCTGCTCTACTTAAAATTAGCTTCATATAGAGATGCTGAATTAATCTGGTATCTCTAAATAACACTCTCACTTTACAAATATGTTGTCTAATTGATTAATCTACATGACCATCATTTGAACACTCTACACATTTATTATTTATGACTATGTTCTATTCTTTTTTCATTGCATGCAATTGTATTATATATTGTTATGATGATGAGCTATACAATGCTTAAGTCAAATAAAATATATGTTCTGTTCTGTTCTGTCATTAATTGAATGCATTGTGGAAGTCTTGATAGCGCTGTGGATGTCCGTTCGCTTCAGGTGTGAAAGGTCCGGAGTTCGAGCCCCGCTGGAGCCGTTACGATTGTGCCCTTAGGCAAGGCATTTGAATTCCACGTTGCCTCTTCTCTCTCCCTCGTGGCGATGGATTCCACCAGGAATGAGGTCTCGAGAGTGATTAATATAAGTTGAAAGAACTTGTTTCGCAATCGAGCTAAAATAAATTTGTATAAACTAATTGAATGAATGCTATACAATATGTACAATGAAGCATTAAATATTTGAACCATAGAGATTTCCCTTCATTTATTCAGTAAGTGAAATCTGGGTTTTGAAATCCCGACAACTTAAAACATTAGTATGAGAATCCCTAGCTATTATATTGGCTAAAGAAGACCCCGGGGTGCCCCCAGCGGAACATTATTCCAGGCGCGGACGGTGATCAGGTGGTTAACACGTTGGATTACATGACTCGCAGGTTCGATCCACCGTTTGACCATTAATAATAGTTACATTCTTCAGTTGGGAATATAAACCGAGGTCTCATATAATGGTGCTGTACACCGGGAATGCAAAGAACTATGGATAGTTCTGCAATGTTAGCGTCGTCTGTAGCCAGTGAACAGGCGTCGATATATTTTGCCTGGTCAGTCAAATAAATATATTTTAACACAGATACTATTAATTGGGCCGCATTGAGTTTCTGATCATGTAATTTTGCCAGAAGTTAAAAAGTGAAACATCGACAGACTGGAACCCAGGCTACGTCGTCTTTATATTACACTATTCCAACAAGATATAAACTGATGAACACACTTCTGGGGGCGTAGCTCAGATTAAGCAGGGGGGGGGGTGCTACGCCAAGTAAGCGTATCCAAAAAAGCCAAACTAACTCCAAGTGTGAGTAAAAGTAAAATAAAGTGTTTGTTTATTATAGTTTCACCCCTATTGAAAGGGTCAGCCATTACTGACTTATGAGACACATTTTGGTATGAGCATCAGTACTCCCTGAATCATACCCTTGTCGGCCAGTCGCCAGGCTGATCGGTAGCCATTATGTAACATGGACGGACATTATATATAACAATAACAACGTATGTGGTTTAACCGCTGATGCCTGCCCGGGAAAGGTGCTGTTAAGTAAACGGCACGTCGCTCAAATGGGCAACCGGTAGCGATGTTAAATACATGTAAGGAGAGGAGAACCATAAGCTGTATAGCTTTCTGTCCAATATAGGTTGATAAAACTTGCTTCGCAATCGTTGTAAAATAAATAAAGTTTAAATGAACCTTATTTCAATTGTTGTAAATAACCATGTACATGATAGAAAATAAATATGTTTAAACCAAATGTAAGTAAAACAAATAAATGTAGCTCATTTCGAAACAACTTTTTACAAGATTAGATTAATCGCTATCGATACCTCATTCTTTGTGGAATCAATATCTACGAGGGAAAGAGTGACAATGGATCTAAGTGCCTTTCTTAAGGATACCACTAATGTTGTTCTGACGGGGCTCGAACTTACAACCTTTCGGTTTTAAGGCGGAAATCGTACCCATTACACATTGGAAGCTCCACGAAGTGTCTATTGACATGCGTACGCTCTTGCATGCGATTCCGATGGTAGCGACTTAGCCAGGGAACAGGCGTCGATATATTTTGCCTGGTCAGTCAAATAAATATATTTTAACACCGAGACTATTAATTGGGCCGTATTGAGTTTCTGATCATAACACCATTTTGCCAGAAATTAAAAAGTGAAAAATCGACAGACTGGAACCCAGGCTAGTAGAGACTATAAGCAATACATCATCGACACTAGCCCCAAATCGTGGCTCCAGTTACCTGTCCTGATGTTCCGCCAACTCAGAAATGAAATAAACGTGATAATAAGGGCAGTATTACTGGACGGGACAGTAGTTCAGTGGTTAACACGCTGGACTCGTAATCCAGGGAGCGTAGTTTCGATACCCCGTTACACCATTCTAAAATGTCTAATATCACAGTCTTAGGTATGAGATTTTAAATCGAGGTATCGTGCCGTCGGTGCTGTACATACACATTGCACTTAAAAGAACCAGATTACTGATACGAACTTGCTGAATTATGTTCTGTCTGTATCACAGCACTATCCTCCCAAACCCTAAGCATTCACTCATGTACTTGGTCAGGACACGTATGTAGTGTCATTGAGCAAGGCACCTCACACACATTGTACTGGTTAACCACTTAGATCGGCTAAGCTTGACCAGGAAAACATGTCTACGTCCCCGCAAGTGGTTTGACATTAATGGAACATACATACGATCCCCCGTCTGACCCTAATAAAATTAACAGTCTTTCAGATGGGACGTTAAACTGAGGTCTCGTGTCGGTGCTTTACACCGTGCACGTAAAAGAACCAGAGGAGATTCTGGAATGTGTCTCTGTCTGTATCATGCACTATCCTCCAAAATCTAAAATAACTAATCTCTTCAGGAGGCGTCGCTCATATGGGCAACCGGTAGCGACGATAAATAAACGTAAAAACACATGGAAGTACGCACACATGGACGCATGCGCAATAGTGTACTAATGGCTTAAGCTATTGTCAACAATACTGTTAAATAACCCTTGATACAATGATGTGGTTTATGACATATAATGTTATACTTTATACACTGTGACACTGCTAAACTAATTATGTCAAATGTCACGTCAAGTCATTTACATTTTATATGTTCATTTCACATATACGTGAACTACTGGGAATTTCATTAACAAATACAGTCAAACCTGTGTTAGTGGTCACCTCCATTAAGCAGCCAACCTGTATTAAGCTGCCAGTTTCCAGATTCCCATTCGGTTGTTTTATTATATATTTGACATGTGCTACGTAGCCACTTTCTCTGACTCCCTTGGCTGGCTGCTTAAGACAGGTTTGACTCTATATACAACGCTAGTTCCTTCCATGAACGTATAGTATTATGCCATGTTTGCATCTATTTTCGTGTGAATTTCATCACTAATGACATGCCCACTCATTACCACGGGCATGCTCATTTATAAAGTCTTTATTATTATTATTATTATTTATATTAATATTATTATCATTATTATTATTGTCATTAATGTTATTATTATTATAAATTATTTATAGTAGTTTATTAGCATTATTAATAGAAGCCAAATGTGTAAACTAACATATTGGGGTATCTGGAAAGTGACTGTTTAATACAGGCTGGTTGCTTAATAGAGGTGGCCACTAACACACGTTTCACTGCACTCCTCTTTAATTATAACTATCCGATTATCGCAGTTGTTAGCGCGCTCGCTTCTCACCAAAGCAACCCGGGTTCGATCCTCGGACTGGGAAGTATGTGAGATGGTACGGTGGTCGCCTGATCGGACAGGCGGGTTTTCTCCGGGTACTCCGGTTTCCTCCCACACGAATGACCACATATACGCTTTCATCCTCGCCAACGAGAGTGATTAATATAAGTTGTTAAACGTGCTTCGCAATCGTTGTAAAATAAATAACGTTTAAAACTAAATGCCGTTAAATATCTACTGTATCCCAAACAACGTATCTTGGTATAGAAAGTTCATCCAATCTCGCATGAACTCCGTACATAAATAAAATAACCGGTAAATCCAGTCAGAGCTTAGGCTTCCTAAAAAGGAATGTTATTTCAGCATGCAAAACAACTAAACAGGCTGCTTATAACTCTATTGTCAGATCTACATTAGAATATTGCTCATCAGTATGGGATCCGCACACACAGAAAGACAATGACACAGTTGAAAATATTCTAAAATAGGCTGCACGCTTTGTCACCAACACATACAGCAAGACCCCGGGCACATTCTGATATGGAACTCCTTAGAAAGTAGAGACGAAAAACAAACCGGCTTACTCTGTTCTATATAATGGTAAATAATCATGTGGCTGTCAATCCATCACAATATCTCACACCTTACAGCAGACAGTCACGACATTACCACCAGTTGGCATATCACATTCCATTCACAACAGTTGACTATTTCAAGTGCTCATACTTTCCGAGAACAGTTGTTCAATGGAACATACTGCCATCTCATGTAGTCAGTGCTGACTCTATCGCAGGATTTAAGTCAGCACTGGCTGCATCGATGATGAAGCCATAACAGAACACACTTGTTTTTATCTTGTTCTTAACAACTACTAACCTCTTTTTGCACACTTCTAGTATATGTACATACTGTAGGGTTAAGGGCTTTTAAGGTTTAAGGTGTTAGGTTTTTGCATCTTTTTTTATCACACTACCAGTGTCCTCTTTGGTGGAATTATAGTAGCTTAGGAGGCCTGGTAGCTCACATTTCTAACCACACGCATGGCCATAATAGCTCAATTATTGACTGTTAGCCATTAACAGAGAAGAAGAAGAAGAAGAAGAAGAAGAAGAAGAAGAGGAAATACAAACATTGCTAAGTTCCTTAAACTAATTATATGTTCTGATTTTGATATAACATGAAGTGTTTTCAACAAATAGGAAATGAGTGAATCAGTTTGTCTTCATTCGATATTATACTTGAATATATCACTAGAACACAATCATTCCTTAAATCAAACAAATACATATTAAATTATTAATATACTAGAGTACATAGAAAACGTGCACCTACATTATATACTAGAGTACATAGAAAACGTGCACCTACATTATATACTAGAGGACATAGAAAACGCACACCTACATTATATACTAGAGGACATAGAAAACACACACCTACATTATATACTAGAGTACATAGAAAACGTGCACCTACATTATATACTAGAGGACATAGAAAACGCACACCTACATTATATACTAGAGGACATAGAAAACGTGCACCTACATTATATACTAGAGTACATAGAAAACGCACACCTACATTATATACTAGAGGACATAGAAAACGTGCACCTACATTATATACTAGAGTACATAGAAAACGCACACCTACATTATATACTAGAGGACATAGAAAACGGACACCTACATTATATACTAGAGGACATAGAAAACGCACCCTACATTATATACTAGAGGACATAGAAAACGTGCACCTACTTATATACTAGAGGACATAGAAAACGTACACCTACATTATATACTAGAGGACATAGAAAACGTGCACCTACATTATATACTAGAGGACATAGAAAACGTGCACCTACATTATATACTAGAGGACATAGAAAACGTGCACCTACATTATATACTAGAGGACATAGAAAACGTGCACCTACATTATATACTAGAGGACATAGAAAACGCACACCTACATTATATACTAGAGGACATAGAAAACGCACACCTACATTATATACTAGAGGACATAGAAAACGTGCACCTACATTATATACTAGAGGACATAGAAAACGCACACCTACATTATATACTAGAGGACATAGAAAACGCACACCTACATTATATACTAGAGGACATAGAAAACGCACACCTACATTATATACTAGAGGACATAGAAAACGCACACCTACATTATATACTAGAGGACATAGAAAACGCACACCTACATTATATACTAGAGGACATAGAAAACGCACACCTACATTATATACTAGAGGACATAAAAAACGCACACCTACTATATACTAGAGGACATAGAAAACGCACACCTACATTATATACTAGAGGACATAGAAAACGCACACCTACATTATATACTAGAGGACATAGAAAACGCACACCTACATTATATACTAGAGGACATAGAAAAACCACACCTACATTATATACTAGAGTACATAGAAAACGCACACATACATTATATACTAGAGGACATAGGAAACGCACACCTACATTATATACTAGAGGACATAGAAAATGTGCACCTACATTATATACTAGAGGACATAGGAACGCACACCTACATTATATACTAGAGGACATAGAAAACGTGCACCTACATTTATACTAGAGGACATAGAAAACGCACACCTACATTATATACTAGAGGACATAGAAAACGCACACCTACATTATATACTAGAGGACATAGAAAAACGCACACCTACATTATATACTAGAGGACATAGAAAACGCACACCTACATTATATACTAGAGGACATAAAAAACGCACACCTACATTATATACTAGAGGACATAGAAAACGCACACCTACATTATATACTAGAGGACATAGAAAACGCACACCTACATTATATACTAGAGGACATAGAAAACGTGCACCTACATTATATACTAGAGGACATAGAAAACGCACCCCTGCATTATATACTAGAGGACATAGAAAACACACACCTACATTATATGATTATTATTACATGAACACGAAATACGAAGGATTCCATCAAAGATATATCACATCTTTATTACAAAACACAAACTGAATAATTAAAATAGTCCACAATGTTTAAAACTATGTATTTATATAGTTATTGTTTTTCATGTAAAAACACACGTATCCGAAGTGTGCGTTGTGTGTTTTACATTTATTCATCGTCACTACCGGTTGCCCATATGAGCGACGCCTCCTGAAGAGATTAGTCATTTTAGATTTTTGGAGGATAGTTCAATAATACAGACAAAGGCCCATTCCAGAGTCTCATCTGGTTCTTGTACGTGCACGTTGTACAGCACCGACACGAGACCTCGGTTTAACGTCCCATCTGAAAGACTGTTAATTTTGTTAGGGTCAGAGTGGGGATCGAACCTGCGGGAAGTGTGCATTTTTATGTCCTCTAGTATATATTCCAAAATAGCCGGAGAGTCCACCATTTTTAGTCTTCCCAATTAGGCATAATATAGAAAGAATTACATCTCTCTATCTAACTAGACATTCCCATTCACACTTACTTCGACTCATCACGGCCATAAGTGACTATTAGAAATACTCAGTCTTCATTGTCCTTGCCAAGGTCGGTCTACTATTAGAATACTCTTCCAGCCGATTGTCCCCATGTCTCCAACGGTACCGGAGTTCAGCACAGTTTTTAACATGTAAGCCTTAGAACCAATAACCACATTAGCCTAATCTCACATGCGTTTGACTTTTATCTTAAATATTCACTATACTGTGTAATTACTAATTAGTGTTTTCATGTTCTTACTATTAACAATCATGTCAGAAGGACGTACGTTGTCGATGTCCCTTAGCCTGGGTTCTAGTCTGTCGATTTTTCACCAATATACTTCTGGCAAAATGACATTATCAGAAACTCAATACGGCCCGATTAATGGGCTTACGCATACCTTATATATATCATGCTTTTCTGTACACTTTGGATGTAACCGCCAATCATGTTACTTGGCGATGGACATGTACATGTTTATGCCAATACAAACTTGGACTTGAGATGAGTATTACCATGATTTAGAAAAGACAACCCGAGCCCACTTGGTACAATGATTATGATGCCCTCCCCCGTAACGGAAGGGGTTCGTGAGTCTGGGTCCCTTCAGAAAGACTGTTGCGGTGTCTTAAAACAAGCCGCTGAAATCATCATATCACGTTCTCATTTCTAAATGGCGACGGATTACATATGAGAAATGAAGCATGGAATGCTAATAACGTAATGTTATAAGCATTTCTTTGGCGATCGAACTAAAAGGCATTTGTATACACTAAAATATTGGCAAACTATAGAGGATGTTAATGTTCATTATACCACTTGTTGGTCATGCAATTATTTTATGAATCTAACAAAAGGATAATCACAGAGTGTAATATGTAGAAATCAAATCCAGTCAGAACGTGCAAACAACGAACATAGACACTGAAGTGTATGTCAGTAATATTTACGGAAGTAAATGTACGAACTTAACTCGTGCAATCGTGTATTCGTGAAGTTGAACTCGTGGATTCGTGAAGTTGAACTCGTGAATTCGTAAAGTTGAACTCGTATGTCGTATATATTCAAGAATAGCAGTGAGATGTAGTTATTATAGGTGTACACAGATGTAATCGAGTCAGACCAATTCAATAGATTGTAATTAAGAGGACTATGGTGTTTATATAATGTCACCCCAACCCATTTGCTTCAACATTTATTGACAATTCGTGTACAAGACAATGACATAAATCGCATATACTATGCATACTTATACAAGGATGTTCATTTGTATTGTTCTGTGCATTGCATTTGTATTGTTCTGTGCATTGCATTTGTATTGTTCTGTGCATTGCATTTGTATTGTTCTGTGCATTGCATTTGTATTGTTCTGTGCATTGCATTTGTATTGTTCTGTGCATTGCATTTGTATTGTTCTGTGCATTGTATTTGTATTGTTCTGTGCATTGCATTTGTATTGTTCTGTGCATTGCATTTGTATTGTTCTGTGCATTGCATTTGTATTGTTCTGTGCATTGCATTTGTATTGTTCTGTGCATTGCATTTGTATTGTTCTGTGCATTGCATTTGTATTGTTCTGTGCATTGCATTTGTATTGTTCTGTGCATTGCATTGTATTGTTCTGTGCATTGCATTTGTATTGTTCTGTGCATTGCATTTGTATTGTTCTGTGCATTGCATTTGTATTGTTCTGTGCATTGCATTTGTATGTTCTGTGCATTGCATTTGTATTGTTCTGTGCATTGTATTTGTATTGTTCTGTGCATTGCATTTGTATTGTTCTGTGCATTGCATTTGTATTGTTCTGTGCATTGCATTTGTATTGTTCTGTGCATTGCATTTGTATTGTTCTGTGCATTGTATTTGTATTGTTCTGTGCATTGTATTTGTATTGTTCTGTGCATTGTATTTGTATTGTTCTGTGCATTGCATTTGTATTGTTCTGTGCATGAATGAATGCAATACAATATGAGTAAACTATACATCGTAATTTCGATACACACATGTGTGCAATGTGTGCAATGTGTGCAATGTGTGCAATGGGTTAATTTCATATAATTTCTTGCTTTGCCCACAACACTTACTGTCCCCTTTCCTATAGTTTCCACACTACAGTATAATCCCTCTAAACCGGACCCCCTCTAATCCGGAACCCTCTCCAAACCGGCCCTTTTCCCCGGTCCTAAATTTTCTCCTTCTATTTTCATTGTAATATAAACCCCTGTAATCCAGAACCCCTCTACTCCGGAAACCGGACACAAGTTCGTAACATTTTGTGTATTTTCAACACAAAATGACCACTCTAAACCGGACATGCCAATTCTGTAAAGAAGCAAGTTAAACGAATATCCATGTGTACTGTAATAAAAGATGCAATATTCGTTTGTTTATCAATTAGTGTCCCTACAGACGGATATATAGTCCAGTGGTAACACGCTGGACTGGTAATCCAGTGATCGCAGGTTCGATCCCCCGTCTGACCCTAATAAAATTATCAGTCTTTCAGATGGGACGTTAAACCGAGGTCTCGTGTCGGTGCTATACACCGTGCACGTAAAAGAACCAGAGGAGACTCTGGAATGGGTCTCTCTCTGTATCATTGTACTCTCCTCCAAAAATCTAAAATAACCAATCTCTTCAGGAGGCGTCGCTCATATGGGCAACCGGTAGCGACGATAAATAAACGTAACAAAAAGAAAAAGAGCCGGCCCTTGTGTTTTTCACACGTTGATTTGATCCCTTTGTTTGTAAACTGTAGCCTAAAGTTGTGATAATGTTGATTGGTCTTGATTGGAATTGGTGTTAGCAACACGATTGGATATTAGCAACAACCAATCAAATAATAGAGTAATGAGTATATTTTAAACAGTTGTTTTCAGTTTCTCCACTAAACAAAATCATTCACTTTGGTTAATACTGACTGGCAAAGTATGGCAACACCTCCGTCTAAACATAGATGGTTAGATGGCAAAGGCAACTTGATTAATGAGTATGAGACTTTGCCAAAGCCCACGATAAAGGTGTGTTTAATTAAAATTTAGTAACAGTGTAAATGTACGATATACATGCACATGTATTCAGATGATATTATTAACATTGTGGTAATTTTGAAATTAAAGTATTATAATAATTATTCAAATTATTATTTATCAAAACTAGATGTGCAGTCTATGACTAGATGTGCAGTCCACGACTACATGTTCCAAAAATGCATGTTTCTTTCGCACTAGTGTATATTTGTTTTGTTATATTTTTTGTGTTAAATATAAAAAAAAACTCTAATCCGGAACCCCCTCTAAATCGGACTTTTTGTCATGTCCGGATGAAGTCCGGTTTTTTACTGTACCATATCCTGCTCAGATCTTATACAGTTTTTGGTTTATTTTAGAGTTAAACTTAATATGTATGTACCGCAGTTGACTTAAAACACGGACAACCAGCGTTATATTTCAGGATAAGTGGTGTATATTTCAATCATATCAGCGTTTATATCTTCTAAATACGCTGTCTGCAATATTTAAAATCTTGAGTCGTTCTTTAAACACATACCGGTTTAATTAAGGTGACACACTAAGATCGCGTATCTGTACATTTATAAATATATTAACCGTACCTGATTTGCAAACTCAACAAACGAAAAACTAATCTCTTTTTATACGTTTATTTATCGCCATCACCTGATTAATCGTATTGACGCCTTCAGAAGTACAATGTATATCACTGGCTTGCAGAAGGTCGGTTGTTCTGCCCGGGTACCATACGTACACTGTATATCACTTAATGCTTTTGGAGGATAAGATACAGACGTCGTTCATGCGAGGAAGTTATCTAGCTGAGCTTGCAGAAGGTCGGTTGTTATGCCCGGGTACCATACGTACACTGTATATCACTTAATGCTTTTGGAGGATAAGATACAGACGTCGTTCATGCGAGGAAGTTATCTAGCTGAGCTTGCAGAAGGTCGGTTGTTCTGCCCGGGTACCACACGTACACTGTATACAGTATATCACTAAATGCTTCTGGGGATAAGATACAGACGTCGTTCTGCGAGGAAGTTATCTAGCTGAGCTTGCAGAAGGTCGGTTGTTCTGCCCGGGTACCACACGTACAAGGTATATCACTAAATGCTTCTGGAGGATAAGATACAGACGTCGTTCATGGGAGGACGTTATCTAGATGAGCTTTCAGAAGGTCGGTTGTTCTGCCCGGGTACCATACGTACACTGTATATCACTAACTGCTTTTGGAGGATAAGATACAGACGTCTACCCAGGCGCCGTCTTTGCCTACAATACTGCTCAGAGGGCCATCTGGGATCTTCCTCCACCAATAATAACTGGAGAGTCGAGGCCTGGATAGTCGAGGCCCGGAGAGTCGAGGCCTGGAGAGTCAAGGCACGGAGAGTCGAGGCCTGGAGAGTCGAGGCCCGGAGAGTCAAGGCCCGGAGAGTCGAGGCCCGGAGAGTCGAGGCCTGGAGAGTCGAGGCCTGGAAAGTCAGGCCTAAGTCAATCAGGCCCGGAAGAGTCAGCCTAGAAAGTCGAGGCCTGGAGAGTCATGCCTGGAGATCGATTCTGGAGAGTCAGGCCCTGGAGAGTCGAAATGCCGAAGAGTCGGTCCTGGAGATCAATGCCTGGAGAGTCGCGGCCTGGAGATGGAGTAGAAGTCCGAGGCCTGAAGTCGAGCCTGGAGAAGGCCTGGAGAAAGTCGAGGCCTGGTAGTCGAGGCCCGGAGAGTCGAGGCATGGAGAGTCCGGAGAGTCGAGGCCTGGAGAGTCTAGGCCCGGAGAGTCGAGCCTGGGAGTCGAGCCCTGAGGTCGAGGCCCGGAGAGTGGGCCCGAGAGCCGAGGCCTGGAGAGTCGAGGCCTGAGAGTCGAGGCCCGGAGAGTCGAGGCCTGAAGAGTCAGGCCTAGAATGTCGAGGCCCGGAGAATCGAGGCCCGGAGATCGAGGCCTGGAGAGTCAAGGCCGGAGAGTCGAGGCCTGGAGAGAGTCAAGGCCTATAATGTCGAGTCCGGAGAATCGAGGCCCGGAGAGTCCGAGGCCTGAGAGATCAAGGCCTGGAGAGTCGAGGCCTGGAGAGTTAAGGCCTAGAATGTCGAGGCCTGGAAGTCGAGGCCTGGAGAGTCAAGGCCTAAGAGTCAATGCCTGGAGAGTCGAGGCCCGGACAGTCGATGCCTGGAGAGTTGAGGCCTGGGAGTCGAGGCCTGGAAAGTCGAGGCCTGGAGAGTTGGAGGCCTTCAGAGTCATAGCCTGGAGAGTCGAGGCCTGGAGAGTCAAGGCCTGGAGAGTCGAGGCCTGGAGTCGAGGCCTGGATCGTCGCTGCCCGGAGAGTCGAAGCCTGGAGAGTCAAGGCCTGGAGAGTCGAGGCCTGGAGAGTTAAGGCCTAGAATTCAGGCCTAGAATGTCGAGGCCCGAGAGTCGAGAGCCCCGGAGAGTCCATGCCTGGAGAGTCAAGGCCTGAAGAGTCGAGGCCTAGATGTCGAGGCTGGGAGTCGAGGCCCGGAGAGTCGAGGCTGGAGAGTCAGGCCTGGAGAGTCAAGGCCAGAGTCGAGGCTCGGAGAGTCGAGGCTCGAAGAGTCGAGGACCGGAGAGTCGAGGCCTGGAGAGTTAAGGCCTAGAGAGTCAATGCCCTGGAGAGTCGAGGCCCGGACAGTCGATGCCTGGAGAGTTGAGGCCTGGAGAGTCGAGGCCTGGAAAGTCGAGGCCTGGAGAGTTGAGGCCTTCAGAGTCATAGCCTGGAGAGTCGGAGAAGTCGAGGCCTGGAGAGTCAAGGCCTGGAGAGTCGAGGCCTGGAGAGTCGAGGCCTGGAGAGTCGATGCCTAGAGAGTCAAGGCCTGGAGAGTCAAGGCCTGGAGAGGCGAGGCCTGGAGAGTCAAGGCCTAGAATGTCGAGGCCTAACACCCGGAGAGTCGAGGCCTGGAGAGTCGTCATTTTACCTAAGCTGTTGGTGAGACGTTAAGCACAATGACAAAACATAAAAAAGCCAGATACTGAACTCTCTTCCAATTGCAGAACTATCCCTTGGTCGTTTACATACCCGGTGTATAGCACTGTTGAATCGTATCCAATATATATATATATATATATATATAGCACCACTACATAGGGCACAGGCTTATAGTCTCATCTGAAAGACGAAAGACAATTAATATTATCAGGATCAGACGAGAGATCGAACCTGTGATCCCGTGATTCGCAGTCCAACAGGAAAAAGAATGGCAATTGTCTATTGAGATACCGGTATCGGGTATCCTTGGGAAGGCTAAGATCACTTATTAGTTATTATGAATGGAATACTGTTTACAAAGGCATTGCTACGGTGATCATTAATTTTCAAAGAATCATCGTGTGATAATTTAATGTATGAACATTTCGCTTAGCCTGATTGCCTGAACAAGTTCTTGCTAAATTAAGTTAAACACTATCGGGAACTCATTTCGGATGGAATCCATCGCCATATAGGAGCGAGAAGAGTCAATGAGGAGCTAAGTGGTTCTGGTGGGGTTCGAACTCACAACACTTCGGTTCTAACTGGACACCTTAACAATTGTACCATTGAGGCCCCCATCTGTATGGTACTATATATATATTCTATGAGGTGGGACGGGGCGAGAGATCTGTCTTCCAGGGACTACGGTTGCTTACTCCGTTTAGTGAACACACATTTATTTTAGCTCGATTGCGAAGCAAGTTCTTACCACTTATATTAGTCACTCTCGAGACCTTATTCCTGATGGAATCCATCGCCACGAGGGAGAGAGAAGTTGCAATGTGGAATTTAAATGACCCTAATAAAATAAAACAGTCCTTCAGATGGGACATTAAACCGAGGTCACGTGTCTGGAATGGGTCTCTGTCTGTATCATTGCATCCTCCAAAAATCTAAAATGACTAATCTCTTCAGGAGGCGTCGCTCATATGGGCAACCGGTAGCGACGATAAATAAACGTAAACATACAAGTACATATGTCTACTATTATTGCTTCAGATGATACTGTACACAATCTGTAGCACATACTTCAGATGATACTGTACACAATCTGCAGCACATACTTCAGATGATACTGTACACAGTCTGTAGCACATACTTCAGATGATAGTGTACACAATCTGCAGCACATACTTCAGATGATACTGTACACAATCTGCAGCACATACTTCAGATGATACTGTACACAATCTGCAGCACATACTTCAGATGATACTGTACACAATCTGCAGCACATACTTCAGATGATACTGTACACAGTCTGTATCCCATATTTCAGATGATAGTGTACACAGTATGTAGCACATACTGCAGATGATACTGTACACAGTCTGTATCCCATATTGCAGATGATAGTGTACACAGTATGCAGCACATACTTCAGATGATACTGTACACAATCTGTAGCACATACTGCAGATGATACTGTACACAATCTGTAACACATACTGCAGATGATACTGTACACAGTCTGTATCCCATATTTCAGATGATAGTGTACACAGTATGTAGCACATACTGCAGATGATACTGTACACAGTATGTATCCCATAATTCAGATGATAATGTACACAGTCTGTATCCCAACTTCAGATGATAGTGTACACAGTCTGTAGCACATATATCAGATGATAGTGTACACAGTCTGTAGCACATTTGAACATTAACATTGCAATAGTTACTATATATTCTGTCAATGGCTGTCATTAAGCTGATTTCATACTTATTTTTAAGATACCACTATAAGTTATATATGCACATTGTTATATAGATTTATTGTCATTAATTGTCTCATTCCCCCCTTTTTCTACTCAATGATAATAATAATAATGAAGACTTTATTTTACGAGGGAGCTTACACAACTCATGGCTAATACAAACAAGAACTTTTCATATATCACCATATTCCATGATATATTATATAGATATATATAGTTTCTCTTTTTTTCAGCTTTAACATTACTATATAATGGTGAGGGCTGTAAATAATGTTGTTATAACTTGTAGTCCAACCCATTTGCTTTTTTCCCCTTGACAACACAAATGTATCGTATACTGCAATAATATAATTACATATAATCTCTGATTTGTTCTTAGTAGTCTATGTAATGTATTGTATGAAAAAAATGCAATAAAATATTATTTAAAAAAAACAAAAAAACATTACTATATAATTCCAATATGCAGTTTTCACTTATAGTCCTATCATTTGATTTGCATATATATGTTGAGGGTTTAATGGTAGATTAACTTGTGCTAAATGAGTTATCTCGTAAAATAAAGTCTTTATTATTATTATTATTATTATTATTATTGTACCTGCAACATAGCCGGTACGTTGCGTTAGGTCGGTATTTATGTATGTATCGTCAACCCGCTGACTCGTTAATCGATGTCCCCAGAAGAGGAATACTTCTATTATGTATTTTAGTGTTCGGAGGATCTGGCAAGCTATACAAGCTGTTCCAATTCCAGAACCATCCCTGGTTTTGTTACATGCCCGGCATTATAGCACGATACATGATACTTCGGTTTATAAATAGTCTTGAAGACTTTTATTGTATTACTGTGCGAGTAGACCGGGTTCACATTCAATGTGTGTTAACCATGGACAACAGGTAGCTACGATAAAGATGTAAAATAGTCAACGTGTTGTTAGTTTATACACATTTATTTTAGCTCGCTTATGAAACAAGTTCTAACAACTTATATTAATCACTCTCGAGACCTCATTCCTGATGGAATCCATCGCCACGAGGGAGAGAGAATAGGCAACGTGGAAATTAAATGCCTTGCCTACGGGCAAAACTCCGGACCTTTCGCACCTGAAGCACAGCGCTATCACGACTTCCACATGACGTGTTGTTGTACTAGTTAAACTAACTAGTCAGCGCGTTATCAAATGATTTGGAAGATTTATGCAAACTAAACTGTTCCAATATTCTAGTACTTCAGTTATTTGAGTAATTTGAGTAATTTGAGTTAAAGTATCATGCAACCTACTAAAATGAACTACATAAACACGAACTTGTGCACGAACATCCGTCTCCGTCGCCCAATGGTTAAGGCGTCCGCCTACAAAGCGGGAGGTCGACGGTTCGAAGCTCGTCAGGGGTTCGTTCTGATATGGCCGGTTGGTGAGCCGGCAGCTAGTTAAATAATGGTTACCTATTGCCTACCAGCCTGGCGCCTGGCATACAAGCATAGGATTCGGGAAGTACTGATGTTCATAAAAAGAGGTGTCTCATAAGTCAGAAATGGCTGGTATTTAAAGAAATAGGGGTGACACTATAATAAACAAAGCACTTTACTTTACTTTTAGTTCAAACTTAATGCTAAATAAACTTCATTTCCCACGCCCCCGGCATGATGAATGGCCCTCCCTCCCCCATCCCCTCCCTCCCGTTGGGCTGCGAATCCTGGGACCGCAGCTTCGATACCCATTCTGACCATAGTAATATAAACAGTTATCCAGATGAGACTATAAACCTAGTTCTATATATCGCTGCTATCTCCAGTGTGAATCTCCAACACAAAGCAAAATCAATGTACATGTACACACATTATAGTGCTGTCTATACTATAGGCACATATTTCTTTTTGAGTGTAATATTTTAATTTCTATTATATGATTGATTGTATATAATTTCTTTTACTTGAAGTGTGCGGTTCATTGAGTATTAAAAGAGAGAGCGTAATGTGTATGAATAATAATGTCGTTGATAACAAAAGACAGTAATATCGTATATCAACGAGATCGTCTTGGGTCGTAGCTTGTAAGATTACCCTTTGCAAGGAAGATAGCAATACGACCCGACCTAAGTCGAACAACTTGCATTTAGAGACCAACTATTACGATATTATACATTGTGGAAGTCGTGATAGCGCAGTGGATGCGCTTTCGCTTCAGGTGCGAAAGGTCCGGAGTTCGATCCCAGCTGGAGCCGTTACAATTGTGCCCTTAGGCAAGGCATTTAAATTCCACATGCCTCTTCTCTCTCCTTCATGGCGATGGATTCCACCAGGAATGAGGTCTCGGGAGTGATTAATATAAGTTGAAAGAACTTGTGTCGCTGTGGAGCTAAACTAAATGTGTATGAACTATATTATACATTTTTAAGGACGTGGACATGAGCCTCAGTTGCCGAGCCATTTAGGTAGTTGACTTCAAATCATTTGCCAAATACTGCTTGTTGTATGTTTGGATTCAAGTGTATGTGTTGACATTTTTTTAAAGTAAAGAAGCTCTCTAGCTGGTTTAGGGAAGGTCGGTGGTTCTACCCGAGTCCGTGACTGGACCACTGCTCGAATGGGCACCAGGGTTCTTCCTCCACCAATAGTAGCTGGATACTCGCCATGTGATATAGTCTAATTTAAACATGTTCTCCCCATTTGAATGAAATATTTCCGAATGGCAATTCCGTTCCTATAGTGTTATTTAACCCGTTCTTTCATAGAGATTTAGGTTAATATACTATTATATCTCCATAAGTAGTCACCATATCTATCCCATCTCCATAGATATTACTGGGACTACATAGAGATTTAGGTTAATATACTATTATATCTCCATACAAACGACAGCAATTTAGCTATCATGCAGTGGATTAGTAGTCGCCATATCTATCCTACCTAAATATATATTACTGGGACTACATAGAGATTTAGGTTAATATTCTATTATATCTCCATACAAACGACAGCAATTTAGCTATCATGCAGTGGATAAGTAGTCGCCATATCTATCCCACCTCCATAGATATTACTGGGGCTACATAGAGATTTAGGTTAATATATTATTATATATCCATACAAGTGACAGCCATTTAACTATCATGCAGTGGATAAGTAGTCGCCATATCTATCCCACCTCCATATATATTACTGGGACTACATAGAGATTTAGGTTTATAATACTATTATATATCCATACAAACGACAGCCATTTAGATAGCATGCAGTGGATAAGTAGTCACAATATCTACCCCACCTCCATAGGTATTACTGG
Source organism: Archivesica marissinica (assembly GCA_014843695.1). Classification (NCBI taxonomy): domain Eukaryota; kingdom Metazoa; phylum Mollusca; class Bivalvia; order Venerida; family Vesicomyidae; genus Archivesica; species Archivesica marissinica. Next base: position 28,420,868 of record CM026387.1, read on the forward strand.
GACTGCATGATAGTCTGGCCATTATTATGAACATTGGTTTGGCTACTACATTGTCAATGTAAGTCATATTGATAATGGTGTCAAGAGGAGCTTCTATGAGAGAAAGGATTAAAGTCGCCTACGCCGAGGCATATGGGCGACTGGTTTTTCTAAGTAGCTTGTGGTTCGTGTGTTGCATCTGACGACATCCCGATGATGCATATTCTTCCTCTGCTCCAGGGTGACAGGTCATGTGTGTGTGTGCGTGCGTGCGTGCATGCGTGTTCTCTTTCGAAATAATGTCTGCTGTAGGGCCACCCTCCCCACTGTTAGCTATCCCGCAGCAGCATATAAACGGATCTGGCAGTTAGACATCTGGACGTCTCGGTCGCTCCAGGGTCTGGCCATACATCCACCACTTCCACAAGACTGCGATGCTGTATAAGTGTGTCCCTTGTTGCAAGGTCGACGACCAGCAGATCCCAGTATCCTACGCTGCTGCTGCGAGATGTGCCCCGACCGCGACGTGCGTCAGGAAATCGGCGGTGGAGCCAATTTTCGTATGGTGTATATATTTATGTACACATTAGCATCATGTGATACTCTATACGTACTTTATTTTACGGCGAATTGATTGGTTCTTTGCAAATCAATATGGCATTTGAGTATGGATTCTAATATATTGAGGGCTGGGAGATGTGATTCGAGTTTGCAATACATCGGCTCCCAATGACTAAATAACATTTGTTCTTGTGTCAAATACCAGCGAAGGGTTTGCATCTCCCCGAGTTCGAAGTGTGCATCTAGTTCATCATTGCATGCCTCTGTGGATGAATAATACAATGGTACTACGACGCGATTGTACGATGACAACAGTACTATGCGATGATATCTTGCCATCGTGATATCGCTATCGTACCATCGTCATCATACCATCGTCTACCTGAATTCGTTATTATACTGCGATGACCCTAATGGAACACCGTATATATACTCATTTGTTGTATATAAAATACGCACGATCTACACTTACAGCCACTTGTAACCCGACACTTATATAATTCGGTATATTTGGATTATTTGTAAACGGATTTCATTAAAATTTGGACTAGGAATAATTCAACACGGTATACGTTCTTCCTAGAAATTTCTTTTCAATTGATCAACAAAAAGATATAAAACTTAACAAATAAAAAACATCACTGTAAAATCCGAATTCACAAAATAACACAACTCAAAACCCGACGGTCACGTTTGCACGTGGGACACGCACGAGTTTACAATTTTGCACGAGGAAATTTAGCTGAGAGAAAATATCGATTTTTACATTTTACGATTCTAGAAGGGAATTCACACGGAAAAACAAAACTTTGAGTTTAAAATTGTTATGGTTCGAATGAATAACCATGAGCGCGCTCGCGCTATTGGCATGTTGCACGCAGGCCTTTCACTCAGACACGTATGTAAATGTATTTTATTTATATAACAATAATTTTAATTGCAAAAATATGCAATATGAACTTATTCAGTATAAATCATAACAAAAAGTGAAATGTTATCTCTGAAAACTAGTTTATATTGTATTTTGTTTCTTTACAGGTAGCTCGAGTCTTTGGCAGGCATGTGTCCACCATAGTCAGCCTACTGTAGAAGTTCCAACGCACTGGCCGAGTTGATGACGAGCCCAGGCAGCCTCGCGGAAGGGTGACTACGCCGGTACAGGATGCGCAGATTGTTGCGGATCATCTTCAGATTCGTTTCAAGACCGCAACATGTACTGCGAGGACGACCAATGCAACGCACGGTAGGACAGTTAGTAGACAGTCATCAGGCGGCTCCACGATCAGGGAATAAGAGCTAGGCGGCCATTCCGAGGCCTTATTCTGACACCACGCCACCGGCTGCAGCGGGATTGATGGGCCCGTCGGCACCAGCGTATGACTCGGGCGGAATGGGCAAACGTCCTGTTCACGGACGAGAGCCGGTTTAACTTGTACCACCACGATGGAAGGATGCGCGTGTACTGGCGTCGAGGTGAAAGATTGAACAACGAGTGTGTGTTTCAGCGAGACCAGTATGGCGGCGGCTCCGTGATGGTGTGGGCCGGAGTGTCGCTACACACCAAGACCGACTTGGTAATTGTTCAAGGGAACCTTAACGCTGCTAGGTATCAGCAGTAGATTTTGATCCCAGTTGCAATTCCGCACCTGCGAGCCAGTGGACGTGGCATGGTATTTATGCAGGACGGGGCACCAGCCCACACAGCGCGTACGACACAGACATTACTTCAACAACAGAACGTCCAGCAGCTGCCTTGGCTTTCAAAGTCACCGGATCTTAATGTTATCGAACATCTGTGGGACGAGCTGAACATGCGAATACGGATGCGACCAAGCAGCCTACGTGAACTGGAACAGGCCCTTGTGCAGGAATGGAGGAATATTCCCCAAGGTTTCATCCGAAACTACGTGATGTCGATGAGACAAAGGTGTGTGCACGTCGTAAGAGCCATGGGAGGACACACGCGGTATTAGTTACTTGGACGTATGGATTTTATTGTGATTCAGTGACTTTTCATATTGTTCGGATTTTGCGTTGTATCATTTTGTGAATTCGGATTTTACAGTGATGTTTTTATTTGTTAAGTTTTATATCTTTTTGTTGATCAATTGAAAAGAAATTTCTAGGAAGAACGTATACTGTGTTGAATTATTCCTAGTCCAAATTTTAAAGAAATCCGTTTACAAATAATCCAAATATACCGAATTATATAAGTGTCGGGTTACAAGTGGCTGTAAGTGTATATACTATACTATATACTATACACTACATGTATGTGTGTGTTTTACGTTTATTTATCGTCGCTACCGGTTGCCGATATGAGCGACGCCTCCTGAAGAGATTAGTCATTTTAGATTGTGGAGGATAGTGCAATGATACAGACAGAGATCCATTCCAGTGTCTCCTCTGGTTCTTTTACGAGCACGGTGTAAAGTACTGACACGAGACCTCGGTTTAATGTCCCATTTGAAAGACTGTTAATTTTATTAGGGTCAGATGGGGGATCACCAGTCTGGATTACCAGTCGAGCGTGTTACCACTGGACTACAGATCCGTCTGTGAGTACATGTATAATTTCACTGGTCCATTTATATGATTTCTTTACTAGTACATGTATTTCCTATTGCACTTCACAATCATGACATTTATTTATTCTAACTTATAATTATCTAGGTCAGTAAGATCATCATATTCAGTGGCTTAGTTTTCTGTAGGTCGCGGCTGTGGAGAACACAGAATGCGGCATATAGTATATGGAGAACGTGGCTTGTGGCCTACATGCTGTGGAGAACACAGACTGCGGCATATAGTATATGGAGAACGTGGCATGTGGCCTACAGGCTGTGGAGAACACAGAATGTGGCAGATATGGTATGTGGAGAACGCGGCATGTGGCCTACAGGCTGTGGAGAACGTGGCATGTGGCCTACAGGCTGTGGAGAACACAGAATGCGGCATATAGTATATGGAGAACGTGGCTTGTGGCCTACATGCTGTGGAGAACACAGACTGCGGCATATAGTATATGGAGAACGTGGCATGTGGCCTACATGCTGTGGAGAACACAGACTGCGGCATATTGTATATGGACAACGTGGCTTGTGGCCTACAGGCTGTGGAGAACGTTGCCTGTGGCCTACAGGCTGTGGAGAACGTTGTCTGTGGCATACAGTCTGTGGAGAACACAGAATGCGGCATATAGTATGTGGAGAACGCGGTATGTAGCCTACAGGCTGTGGAGAACGTGGCATGTGGCCTACAGGTTGTGGAGAACACAGAATGTGGCACATTGTATGTGGAGAACGTGGCCTGTGGCCTACAGGCAGTGGAGAACACAGCATGAGGCATATAGTATGTTGGGAACGTGGCATGTGGCCTACAGGCTGTGGAGAACGTGGCATGTTGCCTACAGGCTGTGAAGAACGTGGCATGTGGCCTACAGGCTGTGGAGAACACAGAATGTGGCATATCGTATGTGGAGAACGTGGCCTGTTGCCTACATGCTGTGGAGAACACAGCATGAAGCATATAGTATGTTGGGAACGTGGCATGTGACCTACAGGCTGTGGAGAACGTGGCATGTGGCCTACATGCTGTTGAGAACGTGGCATGTGGCCTACAGACTGTGGAGAACGTGGCATGTGGCCTATAGGCTGTGAAGAACGTGGCATGTGGCCTACAGGCTGTGGAGAACGTGGCATGTGGCCTACCGGCTGTGGAGAACGTGGCATGTGGCCTACATGCTGTGGAGAACACAGACTGCGGCATATAGTATATGGAGAACGTGGCTTGTGGCCTACAGGCTGTGGAGAACGTGGCATGTGGCCTGCATGCTGTGGAGAACGTGGCATGTGGCCTACAGGCTGTGGAGAACACATACTGCGGCATATAGTATATGGAGAACGTGGCTTGTGGCCTACAGGCTGTGGAGAACGTGCCATGTGGCCTACATGCTGTGGAGAACATGGCATGTTACCTACAGGCTGTGGAGAACGTGGCATGTGGCCTGCAGGCTGTGGAGAACGTTGCCTGTGGCCTACAGGATGTGGAGAACGTGGCCTGTAGCCTACAGGCTGTGGAGAACGTGGCATGTGGCTTACAGACTGTGGAGAACACATAATGCGGCATATAGTATATGAAGAACGTGGCATGTGGCCTACAGGCTGTGGAGAACACAGAATGTGGCAGATATAGTATGTGGAGAACGCGGCATGTGGCCTACAGGCTGTGGAGAACGTGGCATGTGCAGACTGCGGCATATAGTATATGGAGAACGTGGCATGTGGCCTACATGCTGTGGAGAACACAGACTGCGGCATATTGTATATGGAGAACGTGGCTTGTGGCATTCAGGCTGTGGAGAACGTCGCCTGTGGCCTACATGCTGTGGAGAAAGTTGCCTGTGGCCTACAGGCTGTGGAGAACACAGAATGCGGCATATAGTATGTAGAGACAGCGGTATGTGGCCTACAGGCTGTGGAGAACGTGGCATGTGGCCTACAGGCAGTGGAGAACACAGAATGTGGCATATTGTATGTGGAGAACGTGGCCTGTGGCCTACAGGCTGTGGAGAACACAGCATGAGGCATATAGTATGTTGGGAACGTGGCATGTGACCTACAGGCTGTGGAGAACGTGGCCTGTGGCCTACATGCTGTTGAGAACGTGGCATGTGGCCTACAGGCTGTGAAGAACGTGGCATGTGGCCTACAGGCTGTGGAGAACGTGGCATGTGGCATACAGGCTGTGGAGAACGTGGCATGTGGCCTACATGCTGTGGAGAACACAGACTGCGGCAAAAGTATATGGAGAACGTGGCTTGTGGCCTACTGGCTGTGGAGAACGTGGCATGTGGCCTACAGGCTGTGGAGAACGTGGCATGTGGCCTGCATGCTGTGGAGAACGTGGCATGTGGCCTACAGGCTGTGGAGAACACAGACTTCGGCATTTAGTATATGGAGAACGTGGCTTGTGGCCTACAGGCTGTGGAGAACGTGGCATGTTGCCTACAGGCTGTGGAGAACGTGGCATGTGGCCTACGGGCTGTGGAGAACGTGGCATGTGGCCAACAGGCTGTGGAGAACACAGAATGCGGCATATTGTATGTGGAGAACGCGGTATGTGGCCTACAGGCTGTGGAGAACGTGGCATGTGGCCTACAGGCTGTGGAGAACACAGAATGTGGCGTATTTTATGTGGAGAACGAGGCCTTTGGCCTACATACTGTGGAGAACACAGCATGAGGCATATAGTATGTTGGGAACGTGGCATGTGACCTACAGGCTGTGGAGAACGCGGCCTGTGGCCTACAGGCTGTGGAGAACGTGGCCTGTGGCCTACATGCTGTGGAGAACGTGGCCTGTGGCCTACATGCTGTGGAGAACGTGGCCTGTGGCCTACAGGCTGTGGAGAACGTTGTATGTGGCCTACATGCTGTGGAGAACGTTGCCTGTGGCCTACATGCTGTGGAGAACACAGAATGGGGCATACAGTATGTGGAGAACGCGGCTTGTGGCCTACATGCTGTGGAGAACGCGGCCTGCGCTCTTCAGGCTGTGGAGAACACATAATGCGGTCTAAAGGGTGTGGAGAACGGGGCCTGTGGCCTACATGCTGTGGAGAACACCTACTGCGGCCTACAGGCTGTGGAGAACGCGGCATGTGGCCTACAGGCTGTGGAGAACACAGAATGCGGCCTAAAGGCTGTGGAGGACACAGAATGCGGCCTAACGGCTGTCGAAAACACATATTGCGGCCTACAGGCTGTGGAGAACACATACTGCGGCCTACAGGCTGTGGTGAATGCGGCCTATGACCTACAGGTTGTTGAGAACACATACTGCGGCCTACAGGCTGCGGTGAACGCGGCATGTGGCCTACAGGCTGTGGAGAACACAGACTGTGACATGAGAAACGTTTACATCTTTTTATATATACACATGTATTCAGAATAACCGATTTATACGAATTTGTACAAACCTGACATAGATCTTCTTCACAGACAGACATGACACATTGGTGAACCTATTATCAGTCTAACCGTTTACCTGTGCCCTGATACAAGACGTCTCGAAACTAAAGCACATACATGCTTATAGCACAACACACTTGCAGTGTTTGTTCTCGATAACGAAAACAACAACGTTGAATGTCGGCAATGACTTACATTCCAGCGTTTTTTTCCATGACAGATGAAATGAATTATGCCATGTTTTGATCACCGGTGGCAACTCTCCAGGTGTGTGTGAATTTAGTATTGAGCAGTTGGTAGTGTAATCCAGCAGTGAACGGTGTATTCTAGTAGTGAATGATGTTTAAATGCAAATTTTGTAAAAAAAATATTGTTTTGATAGAAGAAAGTGTTGGTATTTTCTTTTCGAAAATTGATTTAGGGTAGATTGTGTAGGGAAGCAAGCCGATTAGGCTTTACGTCAGAAATGAACAGTGTAAATTAGCGGAGAGATACTCATTCCAGTTTACTCCAGTGAAAGCACAATGACACAAGAGAATAACGCTCGGAGAGAGTGTGCCTGTAGGCAAGGCATTTCAATTCCACATTGCCTCTTCTCTCTCTCCCTCGTGGCGATGGATTCCATCAGGAATGAGGTCTCGAGAGTGATTAATATAAGTTGTAAGAACGTGTTTCGCAATCGAGGTAAAATAAATGTTTATAGACTAAACACCCTATTGTTGGAACATCTAAGCACATGTTAAACCCCAATAATACATAGATGTAAAAGGGCGTATTGCGGGGAAACATTGAACATTACAAAACTGACGTTAAAAATATTCGTATTAAACGACGTTAAGTTATCATAATTGTTAAGACCGGCATCGACGTCATACAGATACATATATTGTGGTATACGTACAATGATCACCATAAGCAGAGTGTAGGACATACCCACGGACATAATCCCCCCTCGGACCCCCCCATTTTAAAACCCATGCATGACAATCCCGCCACCCCGATTCAAGGTATGGCCCTAGCCATAGCCCTAACCGTAACCCTAAGCATTGTCCTTACCCAAACCGTATCCTAAATATGACCCCTAACCCTAACCTTAGATTGGGAGGGGGTGGGGTCCTCCTGTGTTAAAAAACAGGGGGTGGTATGTCCGAAGGATTATATCCGTACCCCATATAAACAGTTCACCTTTTAGTTGCGGCGTGACGTTCATGTTTGTGGAAATTTCATTACAATTATTAGATTGAAAAATAAAAATTCAAGAGCAAAAAACGTAATGTTTAGATAATGCCGCGTAAATATGTCAGCAAATGTCTTTTAAAACGGAAACAATTTATCACGAAGATAGCGTTTGTATTTTTTGTGTATTTGTTAAAACGTGGCCTCATTTGTAAGACAAAAATGCACATTTGTTATGCTCAGATATTGTGTCACGCTAACTACGTATATCGTGGACGTCGTGACAGCGCATTGGATGCGCGTTCGCTTCAGGTGCGAACTGTCCGGAGTTCGTGCCCCGCTGGAGCCATTACGATTGTGCCATTAGGCAAGTCATTTAAATTCCACGTTGCCTCTTCTCTCACCCTCGTGGCGATGGATTCCATCAGGAATGAGGTCTCGAGAGTGATTAATATAAGTTGTAAGAACTTGTTTCGCAATCGAGCTAAAATAAATTTGTATAAACTAAATACGTATATTAATGTTGCCATCAATTACACTCCGCCCCATCCAACCCTAATAAATAAACACATATTCCCCTTCAAAAGCACTGTCACAATTTCTAAGAATCACGTGAACTCATTGTAAAAACAATACTATCCAAGTATCTCAGTAAACAAATGAAATCAAAAATGTTTTAAATGCATTCGAAAATATAATCTAGTCTTTATTTGAACACTAATATCCAGAATTTGGCCGAAAATCGTTCGACTTTTTCCGTCACTCGAATTCAACTCATGTGGTGGTAATTTAAATAAGTTCTAAAATTAGCGCACCGTACGGAAATTAATATTACCGATCGTTTCCGAACATTCCCGAGTGGCTTGACAATGGCGGGTGTTTACATGTTTGTATCCAGTTCCGTCCACTTAGTAAATCACATTAGCGAAAGACTGAATGTGACTGTTTTATCACGTCTTAAATTCACATTGCAAGTATGAAAACTGGACACTTACATGTATGTATGTTTCATTAATGTCAAACCCCTTGCGGGGACGTAGACATGTTTTCATGGGCAAGCTTAGCCGACCTAAGTGGTTAACCAGTACTAAGCGAGCGATGTGTGTGAGGTGCCTTGCTGAATGACATTACATACATGGCCTGAGCGAGTATCGAACCCGGGACCGATCGATTCCAAATCCGACGCTATACCACTGGACCACGGATGCCACAACATACAATGCAGTTTAACTTTATTGCACAGGAATATATCATTAGCACATGTTAAAGCAACGCTACATCGCAAAATGCAAAAGCAATGCATTTTTACATATGCATAACATTGCTACTACAAATTCTTACGATATAGTTCGTAACATAACCGAACCGGATATAGTGTCATCGGTCAGATATCCCTTAATACATACTCCCTAAAAGAAGATATGTCCTCTTAAGTGGTTTCCTCTGTTTTTATCGCTGTTTCCTTATCAATGTTCATCCACTTTCTCATCTTACAATTATTAAATTACTATATCTCGACAGTATATCCAATATTAAAATGTTATCAATTAATTAACATGATTTTGATAAGCTCACATTTAACTAAAAGGCCCGATATACATTTCACGATAAATCGGATTTTATCTGCCAAGGGAGGTAATAGAAAAACCAGTGATGTCTTTCATTTGATGATCTTCTGTGTCTTGCATATCCTGCAAGAAATGAATTCACTAATAGGCGACGATAAAATACGTATCCAAGAAAATAACAATACTACGCTATTCAAAGCAACATCATGTCGTTTCCCACTACTATCGGTATGGAAAATAACAATACTATGCTATTCAAAGCAACATCACGTCGTTTCCCACTACTATCGGTATGGAAAATAACAATACTACGCTATTCAAAGCAACATCACGTCGTTTCCCATTACTATCGGTAGGGAAAATAACAATACTACGCTATTCAAAGCAACATCACGTCGTTTCCCACTACTATCGGTATGGAAAATAACAATACTATGCTATTCAAAGCAACATCACGTCGTTTTCCACAACTATCGGTATGGAAAATAACAATACTACGCTATTCAAAGCAACATCACGTCGTTTTCCACTACTATCGGTATGGAAAATAACAATACTACGCTATTCAAAGCAACATCACGTCGTTTTCCACTACTATCGGTATGGAAAATAACAATACTACGCTATTCAAAGCAACATCACGTCGTTTTCCACTACTATCGGTAGGGAAAATAACAATACTACGCTATTCAAAGCAACATCACGTCGTTTTCCACTACTATCGGTATGGAAAATAACAATACTATGCTATTCAAAGCAACATCACGTCGTTTTCCACAACTATCGGTATGGAAAATAACAATACTACGCTATTCAAAGCAACATCACGTCGTTTTCCACTACTATCGGTATGGAAAATAACAATACTACGCTATTCAAAGCAACATCACGTCGTTTCCCACTACTATCGGTAGGGAAAATAACAATACTACGCTATTCAAAGCAACATCACGTCGTTTCCCACTATTATCGGTAGGGAAAATAACAATACTACGCTATTCAAAGCAACATCACGTCGTTTTCCACTACTATCGGTAGGGAAAATAACAATACTACGCTATTCAAAGCAACATCACGTCGTTTTCCACTACTATCGGTAGGGAAAATAACAATACTACGCTATTCAAAGCAACATCACGTCGTTTTCCACTACTATCGGTAGGGAAAATAACAATACTACGCTATTCAAAGCAACATCACGTCGTTTTCCACTACTATCGGTAGGGAAAATAACAATACTACGCTATTCAAAGCAACATCACGTCGTTTTCCACTACTATCGGTAGGGAAAATAACAATACTACGCTATTCAAAGCAACATCACGTCGTTTTCCACTACTATCGGTAGGGAAAATAACAATACTACGCTATTCAAAGCAACATCACGTCGTTTTCCACTACTATCGGTAGGGAAAATAACAATACTACGCTATTCAAAGCAACATCACGTCGTTTTCCACTACTATCGGTAGGGACAATATCAATACTACGCTATTCAAAGCAACATCACGTCGTTTCCCACTACTATCGGTATGGAAAATAACAATACTACGCTATTCAAAGCAACATCGCGTCGTTTTCCACTACTATCGGTAGGGAAAATAACAAAATTGTAATGTAGATAGGTCTAGAACATACCTCCTGTACATCGTTATATTTCGGTTCTTGATGAGTTTCCAAAGCAATTTGCAGCGATATGTACTTTGAAAATGCTCCGCCAGTAATGTTTGACATAGAAACATATTCATGTATACGTTGATATTCTCCATTACGTATAGAAACGGAAGAGAACGAGAACGTACATACAGAAGACAGCAACTGTCCATTCTGTAATTTCATAGAAGATGAAAGTCATGTACTATTTGAATGTCGTTGTATGATGATTTGCGAGCTTGAGAAAGCTTCATTACTTGACAATGATGTTCGGTACAAGTCTAAATTTGACCAGCTTTAAATTCTGTAACGACTGTATATACCTCTGATAAGACATGTTGACAAAACCTGTTTTAATATACAGCAAATACGCTATTTTTATTTATGTAAATAATATATGCATTTGTTTTATTTATTATGCAACTCTTATCTATTCTGTATTTACGTCTCGTCAATGTACAATGAACAACGTTCAATATAATAAAAACATATCGACTGACCCTAATACAATTAACAGTCTTTCAGATTGGACTTTAAACCGAGGTCTCGTGTCGGGTCGGTGCTGTAAAGGAACCAGAGGAGACACTGGAATGGGTCTTTGTCTGTATCATTGCAATATCCTCCAACAATCTAAAATGACTAATCTCTTCAGGAGGCGTCGCTCATATGGGCAACCGGTAGCGACGATAAATAAACGTAACAACACACATACGTGTCATAAAGCTAGTGGTTATGTGGGTTGATCCAGACAGACACTCTCACAAACTGAAGACAAATATTGTCAAAATGGTGACGGAAACATCATCATAGCCGTAACACCCAGCATTAGACACCATCTGTTACGACGATGTGGACTCGGCGAGGCTCTCCGGACGTAATCACAGCAACAACAAAGTCTTAATACTATTTAATTACATCTAAGAGCCGACATTATAACCAACACAGAGACGCTAGTCTCAATAGTAACCAACCAGGCTCTCTCTCTGCCAAAGGTATCCGAGATGGTTTTATAGACACTTGTGAGGAGAGCTATAAGCTCTGCCCGCCATTCTTTTAACTAATCAAATTCATTTAGCTTTTCAATTGTTGACAATTTGGCATGGAATAGCAAATAGACTTGTTCACACGATCATGCGTTTCCATGACCCTGTGACCCCGTCCGTGTCTACTGCCAGAGAGAGTGCAACACCTCTGCAAACCATGCATTAATTCCGGCTTGCACCAGTCAATTCATTGTGTGTACGCTGCTTAGTAAGCACTCTACCACCACATGTCTGGCGAAATCCCATATGATGGTTGCGTGATCCAAACAATGGAATTCTTCCATCCATTTTATCAAGTGCAGGCATGTATATCGGAAAGGACGCACGCACGCACACACGCACGCACGCACGCATGCACGCACGCACGCACGCACGCACGCACGCACGCACGCACGCACGCACGCACACACACTGAACAGACTGTTGTCCTATAATATAATCATACATGTTTAAATAATTAAATTAAGAGAGTCATCAAAACATAAGGCAATTAATCACTACACATGTATATAGGCGCAAGGCAAAAGGTAATTATGCTACACATCACGCCGACCCTTATGTTCAGTGCAAAGTCATGCAAACACCATCATTATCAGTGAGAGAATCTGTCCAAAACAATACATACACTTAAATATAAATATGTTAAAGTCTAAATACTGGCCTATATATACGCTAATCGTATCTATACATTAAAGAACTGTGTAAAATGTTTATAAACACAGTTAAAACACTGAAATCGAATACAATAATGTGTGCGTAGACAGTGATAGTTTGATTAATAGTGATATATGTGTGTGTTTTACGCTTATTTATCGTCGCTACCGGTTGCCCATATGAGCGACGCCTCCTGGGGAGATTAGTAATTATAGATTTTGGAGGATAGTGCACTGATACAGACAGAGACCCATTACAGAGTCTCCTCTGGTTCTTTTACGTGCACGGTGTAAAGCACCGACACGAGACCTCGGTTTAACGTCCCATCTGAAAGACTGTTCATTTTATTAGGGTCAGACGGGGGATCGAACCTGTCCAGCGTTTTACCACTGGGCTACAGATCCGTCTGTCGTGATATATGTCTCGTTGTGTAATACTTTTATAATGAATGGCTATGTACTGTGTCATGACCATTTGTTATGATTTACTATGTAGTTATTTATGCATTGTACAATTTGGGACTACAATACAGATGGACACCTAGATTAGTAAGCATTTGTGAATGGTGTTTGATGCCACAGCCCAGTCGATCGTAATTGATACATTGAGGAATGTTGATGGTGGTTCAACCAGTAGTGAACTGGTCATGGACCTATGACCTTCGTTGACCAGTCGTCCCTTGTGTTTTTTTGGAGCGTAACAATGTCGCACCAACAGCTTAGGTCATATGGCGATATTCAATGTATTATGTGTGCATGAAGACGCCGGGTTCTCCACCGAGTAGTAATTCATGCACGGACTTGACCCAGGTAAACCCGCAGGATAGTTTTCTCGCATGAAAGCAATTGTTACCCTCAGTGGGATTCGAACCTACAGCGGGGAGGGACAAGTGATTTGAAGCCAACAACCGTTACCACCGTAGGCACGGAGGCCTCTATATGTGTATTGGCTATGCTTGAGTTTCAGATAACATTCTGTTTCATATTAAACCTATCTTTTGAATTTCACAGACGCTCTTAGCATATTATCTCTTACATGTAACTCTGACATGTAAATCTTTGCATACCTTCTTACATGTAAATCTTAGTATAATCTCTTAAATGTAAATCTTAGCATACTCTCTTAAATGTAAATATTAGCATACTCTCTTAAATGTAAATATTAGCATAATATATTAAATGTAAATCTTAGTATACTCTCTTAAATGTAAATATTAGCATACTCTCTTAAATGTAAATCTTAGCATAATATATTAAATGTAAATCTTAGTATACTCTCTTAAATGTAAATATTAGCATACTCTCTTAAATGTAAATCTTAGCATAATATATTAAATGTAAATATTAGCATACTCTCTTAAATGTAAATCTTAGCATAACCTCATACATGTAAATCTTAGCATAATTTCTTACATGGAATTCTTAGCATAACCATTATATGTAAATCTTAGCATACTCTCGTACATGAAAATCTTAGCATAACCTATTGCATGTAAATATTAGCATAACCTCTTACATGCAAATCTCAGCATAACCTCATACATGTGTAGCGAGACGGTATCTCGACAGGCACTCGTGAATAACACACACAATGCATGTATGACTGTTCTTGTACTTGTATAACCTTGAACAATTATGTATGACAATTTAGACAACTTATTGCTATTTCACACATAATTCTTATTGCTATTGCACACATAATTCGAGTTACCCCACCCACGTATTTTCATTGATAGCATGGATAGTTTTATTGGGCCTTTACGCATGTATTATTAAATATATGCATGAACAATGGTGTTTACATATGTAAATATGCATGCTACTTGATTTACTTTAGTTTACAGAAATGTACATTAGCTGTACAACTGTGAGAACCACTATAAACGTTCGTAATTGTTCCCGACACAGTTTAGTAAATGTGCATTCCGGATTATGGCTGAATTACAGCTTACGACACAGTGTCGATGTGAAACGGTGGTAGCAATCGATAGATCAATATGGAAACTTATCAATTCATTTATTAATTTCACCCTGAATAAAACGTAGTGATTATAAATCATGACAATATGTAGAAATGTGTATTCACTTCCGTGTTCTGTCAGTAAATCTTAGCATAACTGCATACATGTAAATCTTAGCATAACCTCTTACATGTAAATCTTAGCATAACCTCTTACATGTAAATCTTAGCATAACCTCTTACATGTACATCTTAGCATAACCTCTTACATGTAAATCTTAGCATAACCTCTTACATGTAAATCTTAGCATAACCTCTTACATGTAAATCTTAGCATAACCTCTTACATGTACATCTTAGCATAACCTCTTGCATTTATATGTTAGCATAATCTCTAACATTTCTTTGTATTGGTGGTTTTAGACCTACTCTCCAGCTATCTCCAGGCTGCCCCTCCGTCCGAGTAGTATTTCGGGCACGGATAGGCAATACGTCATCCAGTGGTTACGTCGGACTGATAATCCACGGATCGCAGGTCTGACCCTAATACAATTATCAGTCTTTCAGATGGGACGTTAAACCGATGTATTGTGTCGGTGCTGTACACCGTGCACGTAAACGAACCAGAGAAGACTCTGGAATGGTTCTCTCTCTGTATCATTGCACTATCCTCCAAATATCTAAACTGACTATTCTCATCAGGCGGCGTCGCTCATATGGGCAACCGGTAGCGACGATAAATAAACGTAAATCACAAACATGCACCCGGAGAGAACCATTTATCTCCCTCAAGCCAGCTGGATAGTATCCCCACATGAAATAATTCGAGAACCCAACGTAATTCGAACCTACAGCGATGAGAGTCGGAGACCCTAACCACTCGGCCACAGAGGCCCACCCCCTGTGTGCTTTTGTTACTGTGGCTTCAAAATTATGATAACCAGTCTACCGAAACATGATGACTTAGCATTGAAAAGCTTTCTTATCTCATTCCTGATGATAGCAAATTCTTTCACCAGATGTGTTTCATATAAAACACTATTTATACTCGTGAGCTATTTCGTATTATTGTCTTTCCGGATCATGAATTGCTCAGTCAACACGTTTATTTACGTTGCATGATACTAGTTCTGCATTACTCCTTAGCAGTGAATCTTAGCAGTTAACCATAGCAGCGAATAAAAAAATCAATATTAGGCTCTTATTATACGGGTTATGTCTGTTTCTTAGATCCGGTTCCTGGGTTCGTTCTTGTGTCCGTCCTGGGTCCGTTCTTCGGTCCGGTCCTGGTCTTGGTCTGGTTGGGTCTGCAATGGATGCGGTCTTGGATCAGGTATTGGATCAGGTCTTGTATGCGGTCCTGGGTCCGTTCTTGGGTCTGGTCCTGGGTGCGGTCTTGGATGCGGTCCTGGGTCCGTTCTTGGGTCTGGTCCTGGGTGCGGTCTTGGGTTAAAAATTATTTGTATTATTCTAACATTATCATACAACAATACCACAGTTGTGTATGTATGCCATGCTCGATGGAAGAGGGCTGTTCTGGTAGAGTAGCGGTAGGTTTTCTCCACATCAGTCTAGAGTAGGGGTAGGTTTTCTCCACATCAGTCAATAGTAGCGGTAGGTTTTCTCCACATCAGTCTAGAGTAGTGGTAGGTCTTTCTCCACATCAGTCTATAATAGTGGTAGGTCTTTCTCCACATCAGTCTATAGTAGTGGTAGGTCTTTCTCCTCATCAGTCTATAGTAGTGGTAGGTTTTCTCCACATCAGTCTAGAGTAGAGGTAGGTTTTCTCCACATCAGTCTAGAGTAGAGGTAGGTTTTCTCCACATCAGTCTATAGTAGAGGTAGGTTTTCTCCACATCAGTCTAAAGTAGAGGTAGGTATTCTCCACTTCCGTCTATAGTAGTGGTAGGTTTTCTCCACATCAGTCTAGAGTAGAGGTAGGTTTTCTCCACATCAGTCTAGAGAAGAGGTAGGTTTTCTCCACATCAGTCTAGAGTAGAGGTAGGTTTTCTCCACATCAGTCTAGAGTAGAGGTAGGTATTCTCCACTTCCGTCTATAGTAGTGGTAGATTTTCTCCACATCAGTCTAGAGTAGAGGTAGGTATTCTCCACTTCCGTCTATAGTAGTGGTAGGTTTTCTCCACATCAGTCTAGAGTAGAGGTAGGTTTTCTCCAACAAAGAAAGAAAGACACACACACACACACACACACACACACATGCGCGCGCGCGCACACACACACACACACACATACACACACACTTTTATTATCAAATTTAATATCAACTACTAAACAATAAAGTTTACTTTAATATCGCACAACAACGAAATTGGTCTATATATCCTATTACTAATACATATATATCCTATTACTAATACATATATATCCTATTACAAATACATATATATCCTATTACTAATACATATATATCCTATTACAAATACATATATATCCTATTACTAATACATATATATCCTATTACTAATACATATATATCCTATTACTAATACATATATATCCTATTACTAATACATATATATCCTATTACAAATACATATATATCCTATTACTAATACATATATATCCTATTACAAATACATATATATCCTATTACTAATACATATATATCCTATTACTAATACATATATATCCTATTACTAATACATATATATCCTATTACTAATACATATATATCCTATTACAAATACATATATATCCTATTACTAATACATATATATCCTATTACAAATACATATATATCCTATTACTAATACATATATATCCTATTGCAAATACATATATATCCTATTACTAATACATATATATCCTATTACTAATACATATATATCCTATTACTAATACATATATATCCTATTGCAAATACATATATATCCTATTGCAAATACATATGCATATCACTCTCTGTCATTATTTCACCAACATTCCAACACATTGAGGTCACTGTATTACAACAGACTCAATACACTGTAGTCCAACTCATTCAAGACACTGTATTACAACACACTCAATACACTATAGTCCAACACATTCAATACACTGTATTACAACACATTCAATACACTTTATTACAACACATTCAATACACTATAGTACAACACATTCAAGACACTGTATTACAACATATTCAATACACTATTGTACAACACATTCAAGACACTGTATTACAACACATTCAATACACTATATTCCAACACATTCAAGACACAGTATTCCACCACACTCAATACACTGTATTCCACCACACTCAATACACTATATTCCAACACATTGAAGACACAGTATTCCAACACATTCAATACACTATATTACAACACATTCAATACACTATATTCCAACACATTCAATACACTATATTCCAACACATTCAATACACTATATTCCAACACATTCAATACACTATATTCCAACACATTCAATACACTATATTACAACACATTGAATACACTATATTACAACACATTCAATACACTATATTACAACACATTCAATACACTATATTACAACACATTGAATACACTATATTACAACACATTCAATACACTATATTACAACACATTGAATACACTATATTACCACACATTGAATACACTATATTACAACACATTGCATACACTATATTACCACACATTCAATACACTATATTCCAACACATTCAATACACTATATTACAACACATTCAATACACTATATTACAACACATTCAATACACTATATTACAACACATTGAATACACTATATTACAACACATTGAATACACTATATTACAACACATTGCATACACTATATTACCACACATTCAATACACTATATTCCAACACATTCAATACACTGTATTACCACACATTCAATACACTATATCCCAACACATTCAATACACTGTATTCCAACGCATTCAATGCACTATAGTCCAACACATTCAATACACTGTATTACCACACATTCAATACACTGTATTACCACACATGCAAGACACTTTATTACCACACATTCAAGACACAGTATGCCAACATATTCAATACACTGTATTACCACACATTCAATACACTGTATTACCACACATTCAAGACACAGTATGCCAACATATTCAATACACTGTATTCCAATCAAATCAACCGCTTATCTTCATGACAATCCACAATAAATGACACCATGATCATCTACTTTTTTCGCTATGTCTCACAATAGACGACTACCATTGCACTTGTTTCTGTTCAGGTCAGACGGTGTTATTGATATAGTGGTCTGGGATTGGTTGAAAACGTGAAGGGAAGCCCCTTAAGAGTTATTGATACATGAACTGATTGGCTGAGTAGGTTTTGCCAGCAATAATGAAAATGACTTCTAAATATTAAAATACAATACATGAACTGTATTTTGGAATATTTTAGAATATTTGCGGACTAGTTGGTGACGAATAAACAGCATATTATAAATGCAGGTGTCAATGCAACATGCACCACCAACTTACATTCAGAGTAGGGGGTGTGTGCTATTAGTGGGAAATTAAAAAAAACCGCAATCAGTAAACCTCATTGAAATTTGACATTTTCTTGTGGCTCTAAGGCCAGTCTGCCAAACTATTTTTGGGGAAAATGTAATGGCACTGTATGTTATAATGGTGGCCTATGGAAATTGCATTAGCGGTGTCTGACCTTCACTTGCGCATTGATACAGTAGCACCGAACATTATCCGCAGCGAATAAGTATCCCTGTTAAACACAATAAAAATCCATGCTAATTTATATACAAAGACTGGAACTAAACGTTAATGTGACTGATCTCCGGCTAGTATTGGTGAAAGCAGATCCCGGTTGCAGATCTGAGAGTAATTCCGGCACGGCCCATTGCATAGCGTTCTCATATGTAAGATTTCGATACCCCAATGGGATTCGAACATACAACGAAAAAGTGACACGTTATTTGAAGTCTACGACAGTAGTCACTCGGTCACGGAGGCCGCTAGGATTATAAATAAGTACTAAGACCAACACATGTATTATAGTGTGGTTTTACAACTATTTCTTCTCCAATATTCTAGGTGTAAAATACCAGGATTAGATAATGACACGTACAAGGTCGAAGGTCAAAATCACCAATTCATGCTCAATCAGACCATTCCACTATCAGACGATGCGACCTTGACCTATGATCGCTGCCTTGTCTACGATGCCGGGGGAGCCATGTTCGACGATGACAATCGACCAATCAACGCAAGTGTTTCAGAGTGCACTGATTGGGTATACGACAAATCTGTCTTTTACGAGACATTTACGTCAAAGGTATTGTAACTGCATATTATATAACAATATTATTATACTAACTTTTATTGTAATGCATTTCGAATTTAAAATGATATCCTGTTAATAATGACTGCCACACTTTCTTAAACCGTTGTTATCATAGGCACAAGACATACATTCTGTTGTGCCCTATTGTCTTATATAGTAATTAATGTTGACTGTCAACAATACTTATGATAACATCATAGGGTATATTACTTGGCAACATTAAACTGAGACTCATTAATCTCCGCCAAAGCCTTCGTAAGATTCCGTGAACTACGACCAGGACATGCGTAAGGTTTATACCGTTAATATTTGAATCAAGTCAGTAAGTAAGTGTACCATAATCTAAAGCTCATAGTTTACTTCGGAAATCCGATTATTAACGAAGTAAGTTCACGGAATATGCAAATGTCTCAGTTTAATATTGCCAACAATAGGCATTTGTATGTGTTGCTATCATAAATTTGTACTCATTACAAAACCAGTATGACCCAATTTTGCTTAAAGGCCTGCAGGTTGACCTATATTTGACCTTAAACACACGAGGAATAGCGGTACAAATCTGACGGTCGACGCACTAAACACACGAGGAATAGCGGTACAAATCTGACGCACATCGTATTTGCCACATGCGAGGCCCTGCATGGTATACATCTAATACATGAGCACCACTTATATCTATTATGACCCACGTACATATCAGAGGTTATAAATTGCTGAAATTGAAGTTCTGTATTTTTATAGTACTTACAACTGGTATAAACAATTCAACTCCACTTATGGCCCAAATAAGGCTGGTTGCGCGGGTTAGGCAGCCAGTTCCTGCATTGCTGTACCACACATTCAGGCATCAGTTCCCTCTTATGCCAAGTACAGTCTCCTCTTCTAGCCGCTACTTTTCTCTCTATATATCTGACATCTTTCCATGCGCCACAATTATATAGCATTGCCCAAAACCTCCTGTATAGAAGCTTTCTCTCATGTGAATTTAGATTATGCGGTGGACGATTATTAGCAGGCCACCAAAGTTGTTTGTTCTGTTCATTTATTATGCAAGGGGAACACAAGCACAGTGGACACTCAGCAACACCTTCAGCATGCTGAGGCATAGGGGGAGGTACGTAAGCAGCCTCTGCAACGGGCATGGCGGTGGCTGTTTCTTCTATTTCCATCTCTACGTCCCAGTTCTTATTTTGCAAGAAAGTCAGCAATTCTTTTCTCTGCTCATCAGTTACATACATTGTTATTTTACTCAATGGCATCTTGTAGAAATCGGCAGAATATGTGTAATACTCGTATTACCGGCCCATACACATATATTATATACATGCATACAAATTATCAGTCTCAGTGATTACGCTACGGCTGATGAGGCACCTACATAACATGTAATCTATGTCCCTGGGCTGATCTGGATTATGTAGTTTGAATACTCATAACTATCAATTTTCTTTACAATCAATAATATACGTTTACTTAAATTGTCAGGGCCTCATTTTGACTAATTCTCAGCTCACAGAGTGATCGTGCATATTAACCGTTAGAAAATACCTACATACGCCACATTATACTGAATGTACTGCTACATTGTTGATACAAGCCACTAATCACATGGAACAGGTAGTAAAGTATAAATCTTTACAATTGGACGGGGTCAAACTGCAGGCCTTTAAGTCTAACAAAAAATATGTATTAGCCTGGGAACAGGCGTCGGTATATTTTGCCTGGTCAGTCAAATAAATATATTTTAACACCGAGACTATTAATTGGGCTGTATTCTGATCATATCTGTCATTTTGACAGAAGTTAAAAAGTGAAAAATCGGCAGACTGGAACCCAGGCTAAATATGTATTAATGTCAAACCCCTTGCGGGGACGTATACATGATTTCCTGGGCAAGCTTAGCCGACCTAAGTGGTTAACCAGTACTAAACAATATAATAATAAATTTACATAAAATAACATATTAAAATAAACATATCTTATTAATCAAGCAGTGCGTTTGTAATTCCACTATGTGGCTATAGTTAACAGACGGATCTATAGCCCAGTGGTAACACGCTGGACTGATAATCCAGGGATCGCAGGTTCGATCCCCCGTCTGACCCTAATAAAATTAACAGTATTTCAGATGGGACGTTAAACCGAGGTCTCGTGTCGGTGCTTTACACCGTGCACGTAAAAGAACCAGAGGAGACTCTGGACCGAGGAATGGGTCTCTCTCTGTATCATTGCACTATCCTCCAAAATCTAAAATGATTAATATCTTCAGGAGGCGTCGCTCATATGGGCAACCGGTAGCGACGATAAATAAACGTAAAAAATAAATAATCCACTATTATCAATAATCACGATTTACTTGTAGTTGTTTCCCTTGCGCGGCAGAATATACATAGACTTTACTACCATAATTATTCATTTCGTTTTGTATAATATTACAGGCACACTTCGTGTGTGGCGACGCACTGAAGACTTCCCATGTTCAGATGTTGTTCTATTTTGGAGTTCTTGTTGGTGACTTCATACTAGGAATGTTTGCCGATCTGTAAGTGTAATATAATGACTGCCACATGGTCAGACGGGGGATCGAACCTGCGATCCCTGGATTACCAGTTCAGCGTGTTACCACTGGACTGTAGCTCCGTCTGTTAACTATAGCCACAGAGTGGGGCTAGCTATATACCAGCTTTATTTTTGATGTTTTGTTTGTTTGTTGGATCTAGTCACCCATACTGCTTTGGTTGGGTGGCCGAGAAGCTTAGGTCGTTGACTTTACCGCTGTAGGAGCGTATCCCATTGAGGATGTAGACTTATTAGATGTGAAGAAGCTGGCGAAGGTAGGTGGTTCTACCCGGTTAGCCGTTAATGCACGAATTACTACTCGGAGGGACATCCTGGTTCTTCCTCGATATGTTGTGGCTTAAATTGTTTGCGCGACTTTGACCCGCCCCCCCCCCCACACACACACAACAGCTTAGGTCGTATAGCGACTCCCCGGCAGTTATTGGTGGAGGAAAACCCCGGTTACAAGTATTTCAGTTTCTGAGTTTTATCCGGGTGGTGTGTCTATGAATTATTGCAACTTGAACGTGACGCACATACGACATATATTGTAATCAGGACATGCAGTGATGTTACTGTGTATGATTGCAACTTGAACGTGACGCACGTGCGACATATATCGTAATCAGGACAGGCAGGGATGTGTCTAGTATGATTGCAATTTGAATGTGACGCACGTGCGACATATATTGTAATCAGGACAGGCAGGGATGTGTCTATGTATGATTGCAATTTGAACGTGACGCACGTGCGACATATATTGTAATCAGGACAGGCAGTGATGTGTCTATGTATCATTGCAACTTGAACGTGACGCACGTGCGACATATAGTGTAATCAGGACATGCAGTGATGTGTCTATGTATGATTGCAACTTGAACGTGACGCACGTGCGACATATATTGTAATCAGGACATGCAGTGATGTGTCTATGTATGGTTGCAAGTTGAACGTGACGCACGTGCGACATATATTGTAATCAGGTCAGGCAGTGATGTGTCTATGTATGATTGCAACTTGAACGTGACAAACGTGCGACATATTGTTCCTATGGAACACCGTAGGTAGCCTCATAGAACCTTTCAAAAATACCATACCCTATGACCTTGAGGTTAAACTTTTAATGATAAATCAAGGTCATGTGAAATCAAAGTGTAAACTTTATTTATTTTACAACGACTGCGAAGCAAGTTTTAACAACTTATATTAATCACTCTCGTTGGCGCGGATGAAAGCGTAAATGTGATCACTCGTGTGTGAGGAAACCGGAGTACCCGGAGAAAACCCACCTGTCCGATCTAGCGACCACATTATCATCTCACATACTTCCCGATCTGGGGATCGAACCCGGGTTGCATTAGTGAGAAGCGAGCGCGCTAACCACTGCACTAATCGGACTACCGATATATGTGCAACCAAGGATGTGTTAGTATGTCAATTATCAACGCCTGGGTTTGTATCTCTCCGAGTGCTATCCCCTAGTTTATAATTCGTAACCACAGATGAACAGTTCACCATTACAACAGAATAAGCTCTTGATTTAGACAAGTGCGGTGCGAACATTGACAACAGTAACTACAGTGAAACCTGTCTTAAGCAGCCAGTCAAGGGAATCACAGAAAGTAGCTGCTTAGCACAGATGGCTGCTTAATAGAGGGCAACGGTATAACATAGTAACATATTTGGAATCTGCAAACTGGTTGCTTAATACAGGTTGGCTGCTTAATAGAGGTGACCACTAACACATGTTTGGCTGTACGGTCAATTATACATTTCAGTGCTGGTAGAACGAGAGCGTTATGTACAGCTTTAACTCTGTTGTTAGCAGCGTCCATTAGCGTGTCTTGGGCAATGGAGTTTTACTCGTTCGCCATCCTGCAATTCATTGTGGGAGGCTGTTCACACGGGGCATTTATGTGTATGGCTGTTTTTAGTACGTATCGAGTAGCACGGTACGGATCTATATTTGTTGATCAATGAATTATTGCGTACATATGTATTTTGACTCAGTTCTGTGAAATTATAACGTTTATATGGTGGCTGAAACATATATTGCTTGTAGATTAAACTGCGATAGTAGCCTATTGAATAGTGTCCGAAATGTGTCCATAAAGCTCAAAGAAATGGAAAGGACAATATGTTCCAGTGTTTGATGTGGAAGTCGTGATAGCTCAGTGGTAGCGCGTTCGCTTCACGTGCGAAAGGTCCGGAGTTCGAACTCCGCTGGAGCCGTTACGATTGTGTCCTTAGGCAAGGCATTTATATTCCACATGCCTCTTCTCTCTCCCTCGTGGCGATGGATTCCAACAGGAATGAGCTCTCGAGAGTGATTTAATATAAGTTATAAGAACTTGTTTCGCAATCGAGCTAAACTAAATTTGTATAAACTAAACAGTGTTTGATGATAAAACAAACACACAATTCGAATAAGTTATGCAACAAGGTTTACTCTGACATAAATACAACATTATTCTGTGCAATAAATATTACCACACATACTGAACAATACCTTCTAATTAATAGTCTAATATCTAAATTATTGACGTCATATCAAAGGTCCTTGAGCGCCAGGATGAAACATCATGTTCAACTCACGAACGACAGACTGGCCCTCAGCGTATCTTGTCTAGTCATCTTATTACAAATGTAACTCCCGTGACCATAATATATATTACATAAAAACATATATTTCCATTCTAACATTACCCAATTTAGTGCTACGCACAAATCAGTATGTGTTTATATGTCTCCTTGTTTCTGTTATTTGGCTGATGGCTTTACAAAATACCTCCCTGTAAAATACATTATATACTTCAGTGGCACTTAAAAGCTTCCTCCAGCTATCAACACTATATTTCCTGTATTGCTTGTTATCAACACTACAAATCCTGCCCAATCTTTGTATTCAATTATTCCGATGTAAACTTGTTAAATATTGTGTATATTTACTAGCCATGGAACAGGCGTTGATATATTTTGCCTGGTCAGTCATATACATATATTTTAACACCGAGACCATTAATTGGGCTTCTGATAATATCAACAATATCAACAAGTCATTTTGCCAGAAGTAAATTAATGACAAATCAACAGACTGGAACCCAGGCTGCATATTTACGTCCAGAATTAAAATGTTTTACAAGGGGAGCAACATTCAATAGCCGTTGCGGTGGTTTATTGTAGGTTTAACAACGGTATATGTGTTCTTTGTTTTTAGAAACAAAATATGAAGTTATGTTAGAATATTGGCTTAACAATTGTAGTATTGGAATATCATATATCACAGGCTCACAACAGAGATCTTAGCCGGTTTAAATCAATAGTGTTTACTAGACTATGGATCATATCTGGGCTTGAACCATGAACCATATTGATACAATAACAGTGTCGTTGAACATTTGAATATATAACTTCATATACATGCATGCACAAGCCAACTAAATCCAGTATATATATTGTATATTTTCAGGCATGGAAATTGTCGGAACAACAAAACGGGTTTGGACAGGCATGATTTTGCAGATCTGCTTCGCCTTAGGCGCCATCTATCTGGCTGGTGTGAGTTTTTTTGTCCGCGACTGGAAATGGATAAATCTAGCTTGCGCAATACCTTGTGTATTTTATCTTTCCTTCTGGTAGTAAGTATTTTTAATAAGCAGATGGTTATACATCGTGATTTCTGAATACTTTTGAAGAGACATAATTATATGAACTTGTTTTGTGGAATTAAGATTTGCAAATAATTTGTGTGTGTGCTTACAAGCATCACCAATCACTTTGTAAGCAAACTATTAACACTTGTTTATTTACATCGCTATTGCATTTCCTTCGATGAGCGTATATTTCGTGTCTATATCTATTTTCGTGTGAATTTCCTCACTAATGATATACAGCTGACATGCGTACTCGAAGTTACGGGCATGCGCATTAGCAGTGTTATGCAGCGTTTCTCGTAAGAAATCGCGTGCCTTAAAACTTGTAGTGAAATACATGAACACATTTTCATAGAAAAACAGTTAATTTCCTGAGTATGATTCTAACATGTTAGTCATTGTCATATAATACACTACTAGACATCGACTTACTGGTACCATCAATGTATTATACACTAGCATTAAGTTACACGGTGTTTAGAGGCAAATCAGATGTATTTAGCGACACCTATTATTGCTTTACTAGAACGCTCGCCCATATGGTTCGCCGGAGGCGAGGGTAAATAAGCTCAATCATCATCTTTACTAGAACTACCAGATAACAAGTCTTTAAATTTCTACACTGTTGGCCATTTACAATAATATATGGTTTTAAAAAGTGCGCTCTAAGCTGTCTGTATTTAGGGCAGACCAGAAGAAAGTGGTATTCGTTCTCCATCACATCCATAATTATTACAATGTATGCACAAGCGATAGTGTCTGTCGATATTATTGTACCGTCCCGTTTCTATTGCAAGGTCATGCGACGACAGTCTGAACTTGAAAGCGCAATTTGAAACTTATATTCGTTATTACATTGCATATACGTTTCTAACTCTGGACAGGGAAGTATGTGAGATGGTACGATGGTCGCCAGATCGGACAGGTGGGTTTTCTCCGGGTACTCCGGTTTCCTCCCATATGAATGACCACATATACGCTTTCATCCGCGCCAACGAGAGTGATTAATATAAGTTGTTAAAACTTGCTTCGCAATCGTTGTAAAATAAATAAAAAGTATAAAAAAAACCTCTAGAGTATGTTTAACAGTATAGCTAGAACGAATACTTGAGCTATTAATATTTACATACCATGATTGTTTATAAATATCGATGACTCGCTGCTTAATTTCTGTATAAGAGAAGTGCAACGTTTTCTGATTTACCCAAATATGATAAAGGCCAATATTTTGAAGAATAGTTGTAATTTGATAGGCCCGATTCAGGCCATTGATATGATTGTACATATTGTTATTAATAACATCGCTTGCCAACATATCATATATTTTAATCATTAATGGATTGGTAGAGTTGATGATTTAGCTCCAATAGTTCAACATAGTCAATAGTCTATAAATTATATCTTCATTGGATATCTTCCACTGTCCCCATATAGGCAATCTAAGTGCGTACATTATTTGACGTGTAGAACCGTTCTTAAGAATTTACAATGCACTATCTCAATATCTTTTGATTCATGGTT
The DNA here is from genome assembly GCA_014843695.1 of Archivesica marissinica. Lineage (NCBI taxonomy): Eukaryota > Metazoa > Mollusca > Bivalvia > Venerida > Vesicomyidae > Archivesica > Archivesica marissinica. The sequence continues at coordinate 28,448,474 of CM026387.1, forward strand.
ACCCGAGACGGTGATATTTAAGTTCAGTAGTGAGCCTATAGGCTATCAAATAGTCTATACTTATTTATCCGATGTGGTTAATTCCAGTTGGTTATAAACATTCATGTGTGTTGTGTTTTTAGGTTTATTTATCGTCGCTACAGGGTGCCAATATGAGCGACGCCTCCTGAAGAGATTAGTCATTTTAGATATTTGGAGGATAGTGCAATGATACAGACAGAGACCCATTCCAGAGTCACCTCTGGTTCTTTTACGTGCACGGTGTAAAGCACCGACACGAGACTCCGGTTTAACGTCCCATCTGAAAGACTGTTAATTTTATTAGGGTCAGACGAGGGGGTCGAACCTGCGATCCATGGATTACCAGTCCAGCGTGTTATCACTGGACTACAGATCCGTTTGTGTCATTGTTAATATAACTAATTTTTACGCGACTTTCTTTTGGGTTTTTGTTAGTTTGGGTTTGATACGTTTATCTATCGTCGCCCCCTTGTTAATCGGTGCGATGCCCCCAGACGTGTATTGGTTATTTCATTGTATGGATGGATGGTTCTTTTACATGTTGTATATAGCACTGATGTTTTGTTTTTTACGTTTATTTATCGTCGCTACCGGTTGCCCATATGATCGACGCCTCCTGAAGAGATTAATCATTTTAGATTTTGGAGGATAGTGCAATAATACAGAGAGAGAGAGAGAGAGACCTATTCCAGAGTCTCCTCTGGTTCTTTTACGTGCACGGTGTAAAGCACCGACACGAGACCTCGGTTTAACGTCCCATCTGAAAGACTGTTAATTGTATTAGGGTCAGACGGGGGGATCGAACCTGCGATCCCTGGATTACCAGTCCAGCGTGTTACCACTGGGCTATAGATCCGTCTGTATATAGCACTGATATACAATACATCGGTTTATATTCACATCTGAAAAACTATTAATGATATTGTGCCATATGGGGATCGAACCGGCGATCCATGGAGTCGCAGTCCAGCGTGTTAACCACTAGACGGACGGACTGCTGACCCGTTAATGTATTCTGTATCGCTGCCCATCTGCTATGTAATAGCGTACCATGCCAATGGTATAGACGGTAGATCATCTGTCGAGATTTAATAACCATATGACGATAAAATGGATGATATTGTATAGCATGTTGTGTAAAGGAAACAACGATAAAAACAGAGGAAACCAATTAAGAGGACCTATCTACTTTTATGGAGTTATCAAGAGCAGTAACTGAACAATGCATTTCATTATCCGTATTCCTGGGAATCCGTTATCAATAAAGTCAACTAGAGTTCATTAAGTAAAGAGATATTATTGCCAGGAAAAAACCGAATGTATTACAGTTCAAAGAGTAGTTAGTTACAAGCTACACGTATTGTTAGAAACATACGACATAGAGTTGTACAAGTTATGAAAAAAGAAATACTTTATTTTACCACCTATAACGTATTCTTCCCATCGTGGTCACAGTACTAAATATGTGATTTTACATATGAAATGCAAATAGCATGCGTAATAGTGAACTTTAGCAAGAAGACGCGACACGATAACATTTGCATATGTATATATATATTGACTTGATAAAAACTTTGACTATGTACAATTTGTGCCACCTTCGACATGCTATGCTATAGTATGCTGCATACATGCATACTAATGGGTCTGATGCCTTTGGAATAAACTATATATCTGGAATTGTCATTCGAGTAACATGTAACATATCTCTTATAATTCATTATTGAGTGGCAATGTACATCGATATGGTTTTATTATATTGAATGTTGTTTGTTGTACATTGATGAGACGTAAATAAAGAATAACATCTAAAATCTACCAGTTGATGAAACGCCCACTAAACACGCTAATGCAATAATTACACTAAATACACTAATATAACAATTAATTATATATTCTCACAGTTTGGTACCAGAATCTCCCAGATGGCTACTCAGTAAAGGACGGAAACAGGAGTCGATCACCATTATACGAAAAATAGCAGATACCAACAAAGTTATCATACCTGAATCAATGTTTGATGGGAACCAAGATAAAGGAGGGACGCACGGCAATCTATGGCATGTTATCAAAAGTCCGGTGCTTTTGAAGCGAACACTCATCCTGTGCTTCGTGTGGTAATCTGATTTACAATAATAATACCAGTTTATTCAAATATTATTTTAACTCGATCGCGCAACAAGTTTTAACACTAGATTATTTGCTCTTGATACCGTAATCTTGATGAATTTCATCGCCGTGAGAGGGAGAGGAGAGGCACTGCGGATTTAACTGGCCTGCTTAGGGACACCGCAACCGTTGTTCTGACGTTGGTCCCGTATCCAATACATAACATATACCAGCTCATCCATTGCTCACAAAGCGGCCCGTTACGTCAGTACGAACTTAGAAGGCAGGTGGTGAACTCTGAGAGGGTGTGTTTGTTGTTTTCATTATGACGTACCAATAGCTTTATGTCATATAGCGAATCTCCAGCTTTTACCGATGGATAGGTTTCCTTCCGATCAGTATTTACAGCACGGCCTGTATCAAGGTAGAACCACCGGCCTTCCGCAAACCAGCTAACTATACCGTCGTATTTTCATATTGGCGATTTCATAGCATCTAAGTTCATGTCAACTATCACATGTGCGCCCCGCATATTCCACACTATTGTTTTTAAGTACTTATATAATTTTAATTTATAAACATTTATTTTAGCTCAATTGCGAAACAAATTATTTCATCTTATATTAAATCATTCTCGAGACCTCATTCCTGATGGAATCCATCGCCATGAGGGAGAGAGAAGAGGCAACGTGGAATTTAAATGCCTTGCCTAAGGGCACAATCGTAACAGCTCCAGTGGGGCTCGAACTCCGGACCTTTCGCACCTGAAGCGAATTTTATGTTTCAAGCTTTCGATTCAATTCACGTCTCTTTCTTGTGTTTATGATCATTGTTTGTATATTATTTTATTTCGCTTCGATGAAAATGTCCTTGTTAGTTGATTGAATAACATAGCCGTAAATATATTTTGATATTTCCGCTCAAGCCGGGTATATACGGTTTAAAGTATGTACCTTTCGTGTGCACAAACGGATCTGTAGTCCAGTGGTAACACGCTGGACTGGTTATCCAGGGATCGCAGGTTCGATCCCCCGTCTGACCATAATACAATTAACAGTCTTTCAGATGGGACATTAAACCGAGGTCTCGTGTCGGTGCTTTACACCGTGCACGTAAAAGAACCAGAGGAGACTCTGGACTGGGTCTCTGTCTGTATCATTGCACTATCCTCCAAAATCTAAAATGACTAATCTCTTCAGGAGGCGTCGCTCATATGGGCAACCGGTAGCGACGATAAATAAACGTAAAACACACCTTTCGTGTACCTCGTGATTATTGAAATAAAATTCTATTGTTTTAGGATGATTATTAGTATGACATATTATGGCGTCACAATGAACGCTGGAAACCTCGGCGGAAGTTTTTATCTCAACTTCCTGTTGATGGGCGTGGCCGAACTTCCGGGATATATTGCGGGCATTCTTCTGCTGGACAGGATAGGCCGACGCTGGTGTAATGCCGGTGGACTTCTTGTCGGCGGACTTGCTTGTCTTGCCACAGTACCAACTGTATTATCAACAGGTTATTTAGAGATTTATTCATACATTTTCACGCCATTTCTGATCAATGTGAGACATTGGATAGGTAATCTTAATGGGATTCCTTTGTTTTTATCGCTGTTTCCGTTGAACAACATGCTATCAATTTCCATCCAGTTTCTTATCTTATAAGAATAAATTACTAAATCCCGACAGATGTCCTACAGTATCTACAATACACATGTCACTGTAAACACTGTTAACATTTCATTAACCAGATTTTGATAATATCACATTAACCATTCCATAATATTTGGATAGGGAACAACAGTAAAATCCAAGGATTCCAAATGGAAGGACAATATACATTTCGGGATTACTCGGATTTTGTTCTGCCAAGGAACGTATAGAAAAACAAGCAATGCCTCTCATTTGGGATAGTAATTCGAGCAGTAGTACAAACACCTGGGTAGAACCACCGGCTTTTCACACGCCAGCTGGATAGCTTCATCACATGAAATAATTCGACACCCAGACCCTACATCGGTGAGTGGCAAGTGATTTGAAGTCGATTTCCTCACCACTCGGTCACGGGAACCCACTTATTTTCTTATTTGACAACATTACTATGAATACACAAACATAATTTTGTTTTAAACCATCATTTCTTTCAAAATTGCATTTGAAAGCGGCTCGGTTGATATCGAATCGAGTGAAAAATTAGCGCTTAGTAACAACGCGCACCTGCACATATGGCGTTCACAAGAACAGCATAATCGTTGTCGTCAGTCGATCTTCTTTAGGTATCAAAACCCTCGCGGGGATAAAGTCATATTTCTTCTAGATTGTCTTGTTCAGTAATTGATTTTGACTTCAACCTTTTATTGGCTTTCCCCGTTGATATGTTGTGCTGATTTCATATTATATAGATATGCTATAACTACTGGCAATGACTAAACCTATGCTTAAGTTCGCTTTGACGATGTGCCTTCTTCATATTATGTTTGTGTACAACGTAGTTTTGTGTTTATTTTAGATTTACAATCATTGACTATAGCATTAGCACTGATTGGAAAGGCGGGCTCATCCATGGCGTTCGGTGTCATATTCATATTCACTGGAGAATTACTGCCAACTGTTGTTAGAAACGCCGCCATGGGATCATGTTCATGCGCTGCACGTGTTGGGGCGATGCTTGCTCCGTATATAGCCACATCGGTAACACACTCTTCATATACAGTCTACATCGGTTATGTCAAAGTCGGATATGTCGACTTTTCCGGTTATCTCGAAGTCGGATCATAGTCCAGTTTCAGACACTATCATTTTACAGCTCCGTTTATATAGACTGTCGGTTAAGTCGAAGTATTTTGTTCGGTGCAAAGGAATTCGACATATCCGATATAGGCTGTACTTGTATTTTCTAAGTAATCTAAGTTTCTTAAGTCACATTCTTGTTAGCTTGATTACTCTATCACACTAGTGCATATTTAGCATTTTATTGATTTAAACAGTTCATTTTCAACAAATAAACCACACACATAAATTATATATCGAATGTGTCAAGAGCAAGCTGTCATGTCGCGACAATCATAATTCGTACATGTTGTATTACACGTGTGTGCATACACTACTATATGTGATGGCTGTATTAAACTGAATACAATCTTTATGTAACACACACACTGATAATTTAGCCGAATCGAGTTTCTGGTAATATGTCGTTTTGCCAGAAATAATAAAGCAAATAATCGATGAACTGGAACCTAGACTAGCAGAACTCGAATTTGTCCGAACGAAGACATAGACAACAGAACACACAATTGAACTCTTCTGTACACAATGACACATGCTAGCTTGCCTCTTCGTATCTAAGATATCTTAACCATCCACCTACTGGCCATCAGGTCTGTCTTGGGAATACACATCATTTACCACTTGTACAATGTAGAACAGAGTTCGACAGATCTTCGTTTCATGGATGAACCGTAGAATTAAACTTGTTCATTTATTGGAGTTTGTTAATTCCTTTCAAGATATATATGTATATGTATGTCTCCCTTTTCTAATTGGTGACTGCAACCAGCTTTCTTCAACCATTGCAAACCAGAATAGTATTAAGAGTGTGTGTTTTATGTATATTTATCGTCGATACCGGTTGCCCATATGAGCGACGCCTCCTGAAGAGATTAGTCATTTTAGATTTTTGGAGGATGCTGCAATGATACAGACATAGACCCATTCCAGAGTCTCCTCTGGTTCTTTTATGTGCACGGTGTACAGCACCGACACGAGACTTCGGTTTAACTTCCCATCTGAAAGACGGGGGATCGAACCTGCGATCCCTGGATTACCAGTCCAGTGTGTTACCATTGGACTACAGATCAGTATTAAGATATTCAAAACTGCAAGAAATAACTATTGATGCATGAATGTATCTAAATAAAATATTAACTTTCTTTTTTTCTAATTCATCAGTCTTTCTTTCGAAACAGGGCGAGCTGATAGGGGGTAAATTTGGGCGGGTAGAGCCACTAGTGGTGTTTGGTTGTCTGTCTATCCTGGCCGGGCTTCTGCTACTACTGCTTCCGGAAACACTCGACCAGAAATTGCCCGATACCATCAAGGAAGGTGAACAATTCGGCAGGTAATAATTTTCATTTGTTCATTTTGGGGGTGTAACCTCGCACCAACAGTTTAGGTCACATGGTGACTTTTCGGCTATGGTTGGAGGGGGTGACGGAGATCCCGCGCATCCAGATAGAACCACCGATTTTCCGCAAGCCAGCTGAATATATTCCTCACATTCGACACCACAGTGGTATTCGAACCTACATCGACCGTAACCACTCTGCCATACAGGCTCCAGGTAGTATGCATATGCAATCTCAAATATCGTCGTGGTATACTACATATACAAGTATATAAAACAAGATCACATGGGGTTTACACCCGACTTCAATTCAACAGGGCAACGTTGTTGACACTATGTTGATATTGCCCCAACAGTTAATAGTATATTTTTGGCAATCACAAAAACAGGGTCCAGCCTAAAATAAATGAAAATGTGTTCGTTTAAACATTTGTATAATTTAATTAAATTTCACAAGTGAATATTGAAATTTAAATCAATATCACTGCTGATAAGGTTGCTTTTAGTGTTCATTCGGTGAAATATGGTGACATTCCTGACTGAGTCGTTGATTAAAGACGCTGGCTTCACGTCACTTGACCTTCATGTCCGGAAGCTATCCATCCGAACTGCGGACGGTCGGAGCTTCTAACCGGGGTGTCCGTCCGTGTCATAAACACAACTCCCAGGGGGAGGGGGGTGTTATCCTGCCCCAATAACAGCTGGCAAGTCTAAATTGTTAATTAACACCAATAACAGGGGCAAGCTAACTGGTGAAATATAATTAGTTTATACACATTTATTTTAGCTCGATTGCGAAACAAGTTCTTACAACTTATATTAATCACTCTCGAGACCCCATTCCTGATGGAATACATCGCCACGAGGAGAGAGAAGAGTGGAAATTAAATGCCTTTCATAAGGGCACAATCTAGCGAGGCTCGAACTCCGGACCTTTCGCACCCGAAGCGAACGTGCTACCACTGCGCTATCACGACGTCCACTGAAACATAATTCATACGGTGTTGTAAACAATCACGCGATAGAGTGAGATAAACAAATTATAGTGCATCATTGGATACATCAATAACAGAAATAAAAGCATGTGTACCAAATGTTTCTAAAAATATTGTATGGGCATTCTCTTAGGTTCGAGCTCTGTCGTTTGGTGATGGGCGGATCACTGTACCGGCCCATTCACTGTACTGGCCACATCACGGTTGTCATTCTTACGCTGGTGTTTGGGTCTATGGTTCATATTGCCACTTCTATCGCTAATCCAATCACTCACTTATATACTGTAATGGTGTAGATATCATGATAACATATGTTCGTTCCATCCATCCATCCATCCATCCATCCATCCATCCATCCATCCATCCATCCATCCATCCATCCATCCATCCATCCATCCATCCATCCATCCATCCATCCATCCATCCATCCATCCATCCATCCATCCATCCATCCATCCATCCATCCATCCATCCATCCATCCATCCATCCATCCATCCATCCATCCATCCATCCATCCATCCATCCATCCATCCATCACATCCATCCATCCATCCATCCATCCAACATCCATCCATCATCCATCCATCCATCCATCCATCCATCCATCATCCATCCATCCATCCATCCATCCATCCATCCATCCATCCATCCATCCATCCATCCATCCATCCATCCATCCATCCATCCATCCATCCATCCATCCATCCATCCATCCATCCATCCATCCATCCATCATCCATCCATCCATCCATCCATCCATCCATCCATCCATCCATCCATCCATCCATCCATCCATCCATCCATCCATCCATCCATCCATCCATCCATCCATCCATCCATCCATCCATCCATCCATCCATCCATCCATCCATCCATCCATCCATCCATCCATCCATCCATCCATCCATCCATCCATCCATCCATCCATCCATCCATCCATCCATCCATCCATCCATCCATCCATCCATCCATCCATCCATCCATCCATCCATCCATCTATCTTCCGTTAATGTCGAACCCCTGGCGGGGACGTATGTAACTCATTGTCATGTGTAAATGTTTAAAATTGCATCTGTAATTGTGGAGCGCAATAGAATAATTTTTAATTTTTGCGCTATATAAATGCAATGTATATGTATTTGTATTTATTCGTACATGTGACTTATACATGTTATTCATTTTTCATTCAGGAAGGTGCAAGACGATTACGACATGGACATCGGATTTGATACTCCATTCATTTCAGACGACACCAAACATTGTAGCAAAGGCAATGACCCTAAATAAATTCTCAAATATATACGAGAAGTGTGTGAATATATTTACAATATTTTCAACACAGTTCTATTTATACAATTGTGTTGTGGATCTATGTAATCGATCGGTAAGGTTTCCTGCGCCCATATTGATGTTACAACACTCGGCACCTCATCCCCGTGTACACAACTACTGAGGGTCCTTCACCGATCATACCATTCACCCAGCAGTTGAAAATGTAGATCTATGACTCAAACAGGCATTACATCTCAGGCATACGAGCGTTTATATATCGTCGACCCCCTCCCCATCCACATCCCTTCGTTTCTTCTGGGCGAAGCCTGTAGAAGCTATGTTAGTCATTTTACTGGTTAACTCGGATAGTGCAAGCTATATAGCAGAGGTGTAATTCCAGAGACATCCCTAGTTCTTTTATATGCTTATTCCGTGCGCTTCTCAAATGAAAATTGGGATCTGAATTTAACGTCCGGATCGATATACCTTATTATTACTGTGATGGGAGGGGGGATCGCATTCGCGACCCCTGGATTCACAGTCTAACGTGTCAACCAGTATCAATAAGTGTCATGCAATGTCTACCAGTGTCCAGCAATGTCCAGCAATGTATACCAGTGTCCACCAGTTTCCAGCAATGTCTACCAGTGTCCACCAGTGTCCGGAAATGTCAACCAGTATCCAACAATGTCCACCAGTATCCAGCAATATCCACCATTTTCCAACAATGTCTCCAAGTGTCCAGCAATGTCCACCAGTGTCCAGCAATGTTCAGCAATGTCTACCAATGTCCACCAATGTTCAGCAATGTCCAGCAATGTCTTCCAGTGTCCAGCAATGTCTACCAGTGTTCAGCAATGTCTACCAGTGTCCACCAGTGTCCAGCAATGTCTACCAGTGTCCAGCAATGTCTACCAGTGTCCAGCAATGTCTACCAGTATCCAGCAATGTCTACCAGTGTCCAGCAATGTCTACCAGTGTCCAGCAATGTCCACCAGTGTCCACCAGTGTCCAGCAATGTCTACCAGTGTCCAGCAATGTCTACCAGTATCCAGCAATGTCTACCAGTGTCCAGCAATGTCTACCAGTGTCCAGCAATGTCCACCAGTGTCCACCAGTGTCCAGCAATGTCTACCAGTGTCCAGCAATGTCTACCAGTATCCAGCAATGTCTACCAGTGTCCAGCAATGTCTACCAGTGTCCAGCAATGTCCACCAGTGTCCACCAGTGTCCAGCAATGTCTACCAGTGTCCAGCAATGTCTACCAGTATCCAGCAATGTCTACCAATGTCCAGCAATGTCCACCAGTGTCCAGCAATGTCCACCAGTGTCCAGCAATGTCCACCAGTGTCCAGCAATGTCCACCAGTGTCCAGCAATGTCCACCAGTGTCCAGCAATGTCCACCAGTGTCCAGCAATGTCCACCAGTGTCCAGCAATGTCCACCAGTGTCCAGCAATGTCCACCAGTGTCCAGCAATGTCCACCAGTGTCCAGCAATGTCCACCAGTGTCCAGCAATGTCCACCAGTGTCCACCAATGTCCAGCAATGTCTACCAGTGTCCAGCAATGTCTACCAGTATCCAGCAATGTCTACCAATGTCCACCAGTGTCCAGCAATGTGTACCAATGTCCACCAGTGTCCAGCAATGTCCACCAGTGTCCAGCAATGTCCACCAGTGTCCAGCAATGTCCACCAGTGTCCAGCAATGTCCACCAGTGTCCAGCAATGTCTACCAATGTCCACCAGTGTCCAGCAATGTCCACCAGTGTCTACCAGTGTCCAGCAATGTCTACCAATGTCCACCAGTGTCCAGCAATGTCCACCAGTGTCCAGCAATGTCTACCAATGTCCACCAGTGTCCAGCAATGTCTACCAGTGTCCAGCAATGTCCACCAGTGTCCAGCAATGTCTACCAATGTCCACCAGTGTCCAGCAATGTCTACCAATGTCCACCAGTGTCCAGCAATGTCCACCAGTGTCCAGCAATGTCTACCATGTGCAATGTCCACCAGTGTCCAGCAATGTCCACCAGTGTCCAGCAATGTCTACCAATGTCCACCAGTGTCCAGCAATGTCCACCAGTGTCTACCAGTGTCCAGCAATGTCTACCAATGTCCACCAGTGTCCAGCAATGTCCACCAGTGTCCAGCAATGTCTACCAATGTCCACCAGTGTCCAGCAATGTCTACCAGTGTCCAGCAATGTCCACCAGTGTCCAGCAATGTCTACCAATGTCCACCAGTGTCCAGCAATGTCTACCAATGTCCACCAGTGTCCAGCAATGTCCACCAGTGTCCAGCAATGTCTACCAATGTCCACCAGTGTCCAGCAATGTCCACCATTGTCCAGCAATGTCTACCAATGTCCACCAATGTTCAGCAATGTCCAGCAATGTCTTCCAGTGTCCAGCAATGGCTACCAGTGTTCACCAGTGTCCAGCAATGTCCACCACTGTCCTGCAATGTCCACCAGTGTCTATCAGTGTCCAACAATGTCTATCAGTGTCCAACAATGTCTACCAGTGTCCAGCAATGTCCAGCACTGTCCAGCAATGTATACCAGTGTCCACCAATGTCCACCAATGTCCACCAGTGTCCAACAATGTCTACCAGTGTCCAGAAATGTCCACACGTATTCAGCAATGTCCACCAGTGTCCAGAAATTTCCACCAGTGTCCAGCAATGTCCACCAGTTTCCCGCAATGTCTACCAGTGTATACCAGTGTCCCGCAATGTCACCAGTATCCAACAGTTTCCAACAGTATCCACCAGTGTCCAGCAATGTCTACCAGTGTCCAGCAATGTCTACCAGTGTTCAGCAATGTCTACCAATGTCCACCAGTGTCCAGCAATGTCTACCAGTATCCAGCAATGTCTACCAATGTCCACCAGTGTCCAGCAATGTGTACCAATGTCCACCAGTGTCCAGCAATGTCCACCAGTGTCCAGCAATGTCTACCAGTATCCAGCAATGTCTACCAATGTCCACCAGTGTCCAGCAATGTGTACCAATGTCCACCAGTGTCCAGCAATGTCCACCAGTGTCCAGCAATGTCCACCAGTGTCCAGCAATGTCTACCAATGTCCACCAGTGTCCAGCAATGTCTACCAGTGTCCAGCAATGTCTACCAATGTCCACCAGTGTCCAGCAATGTCCACCAGTGTCTACCAGTGTCCAGCAATGTCTACCAATGTCCACCAGTGTCCAGCAATGTCCACCAGTGTCTAGCACTGTCCAGCAATGTCTACCAATGTCCACCAGTGTCAAGCAATGTCCACCAGTGTCCAGCAATGTCCACCAGTGTCCAGCAATGTCTACAAGTGTCCAGCAATGTCTACCAATGTCCACCAGTGTCAAGCAATGTCCACCAGTGTCCAGCAATGTCCACCAGTGTCCAGCAATGTCTACAAGTGTCCAGCAATGTCTACCAATGTCCACCAGTGTCAAGCAATGTCCACCAGTGTCCAGCAATGTCCACCAGTGTCCAGCAATGTCTACCAGTGTCCAGCAATGTCCACCAGTGTCCAGCAATGTCTACCAATGTCCACCAGTGTCAAGCAATGTCCACCAGTGTCCAGCAATGTCCACCAATGTCCACCAGTGTCTACCAATGTCCACCAGTGTCCAGCAATGTCTACCAATGTCCACCAGTGTCCAGCAATGTCTACCAATGTCCAGCAATGTCTACCAATGTCCACCAGTGTCCAGCAATGTCTACCAGTGTCCAGCAATGTCCCGCAATGTCTACCAATGTCCAGCAATGTCTACCAATGTCCAGCAATGTCTACCAGTGTCCAGCAATGTCTACCAATGTCTACCAATGTCCAGCAATGTCTACCAATGTCTAGCAATGTCTACCAATGTCCACCAGTGTCCAGCAATGTCTACCAGTGTCCAGCAGTGTCCAGCAATGTCTACCAGTGTCCAGCAATGTCTACCAATGTCCACCAGTGTCCACCAGTGTCTACCAATGTCCAGCAATGTCCACCAGTGTCCAGCAATGTCTACCAATGTCCACCAGTGTCCAGCAATACCAATTATATCCAATGATGATACAATGATTACACCACGGATTACTTGATACAGATATTGTGTTACGATATGTGTACCTGAGAACCGATGTTCATTTGTGGACTAATTAATTCAACATGTATGGCTGGGTGCCGACCAAGCGCTCAATTGTAGAATGAATAGCTATTAGCCGATCAAGTGCTCCTTGGTAGACGAATTTATATATAATGTATAACGTGGCACTGCTCAAGCCTCAATTGTAGAATGAATAGCTATTAGCCGATCAAGTGCTCCTTGGTAGACGAATTAATATATAATGTATAACTTGGCACTTATCAAGTGCTCAAGTATTGACAATTAATACATAATATATAACTGGATACCAATCAAGTGCTCAAAATTGGATATATTAAATCATCGCAGATAGTTGGCCACCGATCCAATGCTCAAATACAATGCTCAAATACTTGAGCAATGCTCAAATACAAAGACATTAATACAGATATATACAATTGTGTGTGTGTTTTACATTTATTTATCGTCGCTACCGGTTGCCCATATGAGCGACGCCTCCTGAAGAGATTAGTAATTTTAGATTGTTGGAGGATAGTGCAATGATACAGACAGAGACCCATTCCAGAGTCTCCTCTGGTTCTTTTATGTGCACGGTATACAGTACCGACACGAGACCTCGGATTAACGTCCCATCTGAAAGACTGTTAATTTTATTATGGTCAGACGGGGGATCGAACCCGCGACCCCTGGATTACCAGTCCAGCGTGTTACCACTGGACTACAGATCCGTCTGTGATATATACAACGCAATATTGCACGAATAAGTATACACCGATGGAATGTACATTTATATACCAAGGAATATTGAACGAATAAAGGAACACCGATGCAGTGTTCATTTACATAATTTTATGAAGGAATATTGCTCGAAAAAATGAACACTGATTTAATGCATCTTTATTATACAAATTAATATTGCTCGCAAAAAGTGAACGCCAAGGTAGTGTTCATTTACATAGGAAGGAATATTGCTCGAAAAAATGAACACTGATTTATGTATCTTTATATACAAATTAATAAATTGCTGGAAAAAGTGAACGCCAAGCAGTGTTTGTTACATATGGGGGAATATTGAATGAATAAGTGAACGCCGTAATGTCCATGCAGTGTAGATACATGCATTAATCTGCAACAACTTGTCCGTATATAGATCTGATTCATAACCATCCCAATCCGTCCCATTGCATGGACAATATTACTCATTATCTGAAGTACTCATTGCTATTACTAATGAGAGACATTAGTCAGTTACTGCCCCTGAATATTCATAAAAGTAGATTGATCCACATAATTGGCTTTCTCTGTTTTTATCGTTGTCGCATCACATGCTATCAATTTGCATCAATATTCTTATCTTATAATTATTATATAATAATAATACACATGTATATATTACTATATATAGCACATCCACTGTCAGTGCACATGTATATAGTGCTATATATAGCACATCCACTGTCAGTACACATGTATATAGTGCTATATATAGCACATCCACTGTCAGTACACATGTATATAGTGCTATATATAGCACATCCACTAACAATACACGTGTATATAGTGCTATATATAGCACAGCCACTACCAATACACATGTATATAGTGCTATATATAGCACATCCACTACCAATACACATGTATATAGTGATATATATAGCACATCCACTACCAATACACATGTATATAGTGCTATATATAGCACAGCCACTACCAATACACATGTATATAGTGCTATATATAGCACAGCCACTACCAATACACATGTATATAGTGCTATATATTGCACATCCACTACCAATACACATGTATATAGTGCTATATATAGCACAGCCACTACCAATACACATGTATATAGTTCTATATATAGCACAGCCACTACCAATACACATGTATATAGTGCTATATATAGCACATCCACTACCAATACACATGTATATAGTGCTATATATAGCACAGCCACTACCAATACACATGTATATAGTGCTATATATATAGCACAGCCACTACCAATACACATGTAGATCGTGCTATATATAGTAGAGCCACTACCAATACACATGTATATAGTGCTATATATAGCACAGCCACTACCAATACACATGTATATAGTGCCCTATATAGCACAGCCACTACCAATACACATGTATATAGTGCTATATATAGCACAGCCACTACCAATACACATGTATATAGTGCTATATATAGCACAGCCACTACCAATACACATGTATATAGTGCTATATATAGCACAGCCACTACCAATACACATGTATATAGTTCTATATATAGCACAGCCACTACCAATACACATGTATTATATTACTATATATAGCACAGCCACTACCAATACACATGTATATAGTGCTATATATAGCACAGCCACTACCAATACACATGTATATAGTGCTATATATAGCACAGCCACTACCAATACACATGTATATATTACTATATATAGCACAGCCACTACCAATACACATGTATATAATGCTATATATAGCACAGCCACTACCAATACACATGTATATAGTGCTATATATAGCACAGCCACTACCAATACATATGTATATATTATATATATAGCATAGCCACTACCAATACACATGTATATAGTGCTATATATAGCACAGCCACTACCAATACACATGTATATAGTGCTATATATAGCACAGCCACTACCAATACACATGTATATAGTGCTATATATAGCATAGCCACTACCAATACACATGTATATAGTGCTATATATAGCACAGCCACTACCAATACACATGTATATAGTGCTATATATAGCACAGCCACTACCAATACACATGTATATAGTGCTATATATAGCACAGCCACTACCAATACACATGTATATAGTTCTATATATAGCACAGCCACTACCAATACACATGTATATATTACTATATATAGCACAGCCACTACCAATACACGTGTATATAGTGCTATATATAGCACAGCCACTACCAATACACATGTATATAGTGCTATATATAGCACAGCCACTACCAATACACATGTATATAGTGCTATATATAGCACAGCCACTACCAATACACATGTATATATTGCTATATATTGCACAGCCACTACCAATACACATGTATATATTACTATATATAGCACAGCCACTACCAATACACATGTATATATTACTATATATAGCACAGCCACTACCAATACACATGTATATAGTGCTATATATAGCACATCCACTACCAATACACATGTATATAGTGATATATATATGCATAGCCACTACCAACACATGTATATAGTGATATATATAGCATAGCCACTACCAATACACATGTATATAGTGATATATATAGCATAGCCACTACCAATACACATGTATATAGTGCTATATATAGCACAGCCACTACCAATACACATGTATATAGTTCTATATATAGCACAGTCACTACCAATACACATGTATATATATTACTATATATAGCACAGCCACTACCAATACACATGTATATAGTGCTATATATAGCACAGCCACTACCAATACACATGTATATAGTGCTATATATAGCACAGCCACTACCAATACACGTGTATATAGTACTATATATAGCACAGCCACTACCAATACACATGTATATAGTGCTATATATAGCACAGCCACTACCAATACACATGTATATATTACTATATATAGCATAGCCACTACCAATACACATGTATATATTGCTATATATAGCACAGCCACTACCAATACACGTGTATATAGTGCTATATATAGCACAGCCACTACCAATACACATGTATATAGTGCTATATATATAGCACAGCCACTACCAATACACATGTATATAGTGCTATATATAGCATAGCCACTACCAATACACATGTATATAGTGCTATATATAGCACAGCCACTACCAATACACACATATATATATATTACTATATATAGCTCAGCCACTACCAATGCACGTGTATATAGTGCTATATATAGCACAGCCACTACCAATACACATGTATATAGTTATATATATAGAACAGCCACTACCAATGCACATGTAGATAGTGCTATATATAGCACAGCCACTACCAATACACATGCATATAGTGCTATATATAGCACAGCCACTACCAATACACATGTAGATAGTGCTATATATAGCACAGCCACTACCAATACACATGTATATAGTGCTATATATAGCACAGCCACTACCAATACACATGTATATAGTGCTATATAAAGCACAGCTACAACCAATACACATGCATATAGTGCTATATATAGCACAGCCACTACCAATACACATGTATATATTGCTATATATAGCAAAGCCACTACCAATACACATGTATATAGTGCTATTTATAGCACAGCCACTACCAATACACATATATATATATATATATATTACTATATATAGCACAGCCACTACCAATACACGTGTATATAGTGCTATATATAGCACAGCCACTACCAATACACTTGTATATAGTGCTATATATATAGCACAGCCACTACCAATACACATGTATATATTACTATATATTGCACAGCCACTACCAATACACATATATATATAGTGCTATATATAGCACAGCCACTACCAATACACTTGTATATAGTGCTATATATAGCACATCCACTACAAATACGCATATATATATTACTATTTATAGCACAGCCACTACCAATACACATATATATATTACTATTTATAGCACAGCCACTGTCAATACACTTGTATATAGTGCTATATATAGCATAGCCATTACCAATACACATGTATATATTACGATGGATTAAATGCAATTATACCTCGAATCGCGTAGTAAAGCCCTCACTTAGATTTGCGTTGACGAGTAAATTGCCCTGTATGGCAGCTAGGATCCCTATACGTTCCATTTTGAACCGGTGTTTGTTTACATCGGGAAATTGTGAAAAACTTGCATGATGATGACATTACTTAGTTTATACAAATTTATTTCAGCTCGATTGCGAAACAAGTTCTTAAACTTATATTACTTATGACAGTACTTGCTGTTGTCTTACACCAAGCAGAAACTGTGGGTGTGTTATAAGCATATTGTTCTATTCTTGGATGTCCGATTAGCGCAGTGGTTAGCACGCTCGCTTCTCACCAATGCATCCCGGGTTCGATCCTCGGACCGAGAGGTATGTGAGATGGTACGGTGGTCGCCTGATCAGACAGGTGGGTTTTCTCCGGGTACTCTTGTTTCCTCCCACACGAATGACAACATATACGCTTATATCCGCGCCAACGAGAGTGATTAATATAAGTTGTTATAACTTGCTTCGGAATCGTTGTAAAATAAATAAAGTTTAAACTATTCTTGTTCGGAACTGAGACTTTGACTGTGACAGTTCATCGATTTATCATAGCACGAATAAGGAGAAAATACAGTGGTGTGCATCCTATATGGGAAATGTAATTTAGCAGTATTTGGCCTTTGGTTTATTATTTAGTACACATAACTGGTAGTTTTCCATACATCTTGTGACATTGAACTCGGAGCTGTAATTTTAAGTTACTTTGAAGCGATATCGAAAGAGGAAGTCGATCTTTAACGGAATAAAGTAATACAATGGCTACCGGTGGTTGTGAAATGTTTTCGGATGAAATAGTAAACATTAAATGTACCTCTTGTGTTGAGGTAAACAAAAACAGAGACGCAGTAAAGTACTGTGTGGAATGTCAAGGATATTGTTGCCAGTCATGTACAGACATACACATAAGATTTCCGACTTTAAAGGGTCACCAGCTTCTAGATAAATCCAGTTTTAAGTCGACAGGTCTTATTTCCGAGCTTCCGACAGTACCAACGGAGAGATGTGCCAAGCACAATATAAAGGTTATAGATATGTACTGTGGAAACCACGACGCTGTCGGTTGTACGACTTGTATGTCTCTAGAACACAGGTAAATTAATTTAAATACATATTGAAGAATCACTGTCCCTGCCATTGTAGACTGAGGTCGTGAAGTTGGCTTTTAGATAATAGTGTAATCAGGTATACACAGTCAAGTTATGCTGATGTGTAATCAGGAATACACAGTCAAGTTATGCTGATGTGTAGTCTGGAATACACAGTCAAGTTATGC
The DNA here is from genome assembly GCA_014843695.1 of Archivesica marissinica. Taxonomy (NCBI): domain Eukaryota; kingdom Metazoa; phylum Mollusca; class Bivalvia; order Venerida; family Vesicomyidae; genus Archivesica; species Archivesica marissinica. Next base: position 28,467,198 of record CM026387.1, read on the forward strand.
TGATGTGTAATCTGGAATACACAGTCAAGATATGCTGATGTGTAATCAGGAATACACAGTCAAGTTATGCTGATGTGTAATAAGGAATACACAGTCAAGATATGCTGATGTGTAATCAGGAATACACAGTTAAGTTATGCTGATGTGTAATCTGGACTACAGAGTCAATATATGCTGATGAGTAATCAGGAATACACAGTCAAGATATGCTGATGTGTAATCATGAATACACAGTCAAGTTATGCAAATGTGTAATCAGGAATACACAGTCAAGATATGCTGATGTGTAATCAGGAATACACAGTCAATATATGCTGATGTGTAATCAGGTATACACAGTCAAGTTATGCAGATGTGCAATCAGGTATACACAGTCAAGTTATGCAGATGTGTAATCAGGAATACACAGTCAAGATATGCTGATGTGTAATCAGGAATACACAGTCAATTTATGCTGATGTGTAATAAGGAATACACAGTCAAGATATGCTGATGTGTAATCAGGAATACACAGTCAAGTTATGCTGATGTGTAATCTGGACTACAGAGTCAATATATGCTGATGAGTAATCAGGAATACACAGTCAATATATGCTGATGTGTAATCAGGAATACACAGTCAATATATGCTGATGTGTAATCAGGAATACACAGTCAATATATGCTGATGAGTAATCAGGAATACACAGTCAATATATGCTGATGTGTAATCAGGAATACACAGTCAATATATGCTGATGAGTAATCAGGAATACACAGTCAACATATGCGGATGTGTAATCAGGACTACACAGTCAAGTTATGCTGAGGTGTAATCAGAAATACACACCCAGCTGTCTATTCAGATGTTTACCTGCCTATATATATGGGTGTCTATTCGCGATACCAGTAGGCATATAAACATCTGAAATGTGAATAAACATCAATGTATGTATTCGCATGCCCGTATTCGGGGCGGGGGGCGGTTTTTTCATCTTTCACAATGATGTGCATTGTATGGGTGTGGACAGCTCATGTTCGATTTAATTGTCTTTAAATTGCATATTTTGAAGATAAGATGGTTTTGCATCAGAAACTGTCAAGACCCTCTGCCCCTTGCGATTGATCGGGGCCACGGTAGTGTAAACTTGAGTATGAACATATCTGTAACCGGTGCGTATCCTACGCTAGTCAGTAAATACTGTTAAAGTTTTTAGAATAATGTCGGATTATTCTGCTACATAATGAAATTGAGGGGGAATGTACAATTTACCAGCGCGTGTCTGCTTCTAACATCCCCTACTTCTATACGCATTTAATTACGCATTTGTATTTTATACAAAGCAATTCGGTTTAAGTTTTACCAAAAACAGTTTCAATTAGGGAAATGTTCTTTACTTGAAGAAAACCTGACATTGGATATGGTACGTTTGACCTTGACCTATTCATAGTTCATCAGCTACACGGGCTAGTCCGACACCTGCATGAATAAGTAGTTATTAAAATATAATATCCGCGGGCTAACGTGTCACACGCCATGATACTACTGTGCATACAGTCCGCCTCCGTGGTCGAGTGGTTAAGGTCGCTGACCTGTATACAACTGTAACCTATCATCACTGATGGTCATTGGGTTCGAGCTCCGCTCAGACCATGTCTCATTTATATGAAAAGGTTGGCAGTTTCTTACGGAGGTTGGTGCACCCAAGTACTGGTTAACCGCTGGAGCCTGCCCAGGAAAGGTATTGTTAGGTAAACTGCCCGCCGGCGATATAGCCCAAAATGGTGCTGATGCAGGCGTAAAACCCGAAATATAACATGACATAACATAACTGTGCATACAGTGTTTTACTGGGTTGGGGGTAGAGCCACATATAAGCTGTGTATCTGGGTAAATACCCACTTAATTTGCCCAAAAACCCATATAAGCCCAATTAGACCGTTAGGTTTAGTTTATATACATTTATTTTAGCTCGACTGCGAACAAGTTCTCACAACTTATATTAATCACTCTCGATGGAATCCATCGCCACGTGGGAGAGAGAGAGGGGGAGGGAGGGAGCAACGGGGGGACAGGGAGCGAGAGAAGAGAGAGAAGAGGCAACACGTGAACTTGAACGCCTTGCCTAACGGCACAATCGTAACAGATCCAGCGAGGCGCGAACTCCGGACCTTTCGCACCTGAAGCGAACACAATACCTAAGCGCTATCACGACTTCCACCTTTAAGTACACGTAGTGTTATCCCAAATCCCAATTAAATTACCAAATATTGCAGAGTATCGTATTTCAGTGTTTATGTAGATGTCGACAATCGGTTAAAATTGACAAATAATACCGATATTACTGTTAGAATACGAATACAGACGGATCTGTAGTCCAATGGTAACGCGCTGGATTGGTAATCTAGTAGTCTGACAATAATAACATTAAGTCTTTCAGATGGGACGTTAAACCTACGTCTCATGTCAATGCTGTACACCGTGCACGTAAAAGAACCAGAGGATACTCTGGAATGTGTCTCTGTCTGTATCATTGCACTATCCTCCAAATATCTATGAGGATATAATGAGGATGTTTTATAATGTTATATTTGATCACTTAGCACATATTCCATTTATAATTTCCATTAACCAAGTAGCTTATGTGGTCCCAATCCCTGAATGGACCCTGATTAGATGATTGAAATTGTGTCAAGTGTATTATACGAATGCACACTTCAGACATACATTCAATTTCAAGAGTCAGTCCGCAGTACTGAGGAACAATCATAGCTTGTATATTGTGTGTTTTATGTATGTTTATCTGCAGTACTGAGGAACTATCATAGCTCGTATGTTGTGTGTTGTATGTATGTTTATCTGCAGTACTGTGGAACAATCATAGCTTGTATGTTGTGTGTTTTATGTATGTTTATCTGCAGTATTGTGGATCAATCATAGCTTATATGTTGTGTGTTTTATGTATGTTTATCTGCAGTACTGAGGAACAATCATATCTCGTATGTTATATGTTTTATGTATGTTTATCTGCAGTACTGAGGAACAATCATAGCTCGTATGTTATATGTTTTATGTATGTTTATCTGCAGTACTGAGGAACAATCATATCTCGTATGCTGTGTGCTTTATGTATGTGTATCTGCAGTATTGAGGAACAATCATATCTCCTATGCCGTGTGTTGTATGTATGTTTATCTGCAATATTGAGGAACAATCATAGCTTGTATGCTGTGTGGTTTATGTATGTTTATCTGCAGTATTGAGGAACAATCATAGCTTGTATGTTGTGTGTTTATGTATGTTTATCTGCAGTACTGAGGAACAATCATAGCTCGTATGTTATATGTATGTTTATCTGCAGTACTGAGGAACAATCATAGTTTGTATGTTGTGTGTTGTATGTATGTTTATCTGCAGTATTGAGAAACAATCATAGTTTGTATGTTGTGTGTTTTATGTATGTTTATCTGCAGTACTGAGGAACAATCATAGTTTGTATGTTGTGTGTTGTATGTATGTTTAGCTGCAGTATTGAGGAACAATCATAGTTTGTATGATGTGTGTTTTATGTATGTTTAGCTGCAGTATTGAGGAACAATCATAGTTTGTATGATGTGTGTTTTATGTATGTTTATCTGCAGTACTGTGGAACAATCATAGTTTGTATGTTGTGTGTTGTATGTATGTTTAGCTGCAGTATTGAGGAACAATCATATCTCGTATGCCGTGTGTTGTATGTATGTTTATCTGCAATATTGAGGAACAATCATAGCTTGTATGCTGTGTGGTTTATGTATGTTTATCTGCAGTATTGAGGAACAATCATAGCTTGTATGTTGTGTGTTTTATGTATGTTTATCTGCAGTACTGAGGAACAATCATATCTCGTATGCTGTGTGCTTTATATATGTTTATCTGCAGTACTGAGGAACAATCATAGCTTGTATGTTGTGTGTTTTATGTATGTGTATCTGCAGTACTGAGGAACAATCATAGCTCGTATGTTATTTGTTTTATGTATGTTTATCTGCATTACTGAGGAACAATCATAGCTCGTATGTTATATGTTTTATGTATGTTTATCTGCAGTACTGAGGAACAATCATAGCTCGTATGTTATATATTTTATGCCTTTTATCGTCGCTATTTGTTGCAAACGTGCCCGAGGGCTACTGCAGAGATTTGTCATATTACGTTTTTGAGGAACATTCAAATCAATATATACATGAATGACCTTTTTTCAGATAGACAATGGTTCGAACTCCACTGGCACTTAAATTTTATTTTCACATTCTATTTTAATATTTTATTTTATTTGTTTCACAGTTCATACATTTACAAACTTTATAACCACATATCGAAATGTGAAAATAAAAACAACAAATGTAAAAACATTTAAGTGCCAGTGGGGTTCGAACCATTGTCCATCTGAAAAAAACAATTCAAACGCTGACATCCTATCCACCATGCTGATCAGACACATATATACTGTTCAGGCGGTGTATTTTTTTACGTTTATTTATCGTCGCTACCCGTTGCCCATATGAGCGACGCCTCATGAAGAGATTAGTTATTTTAGATTTTGAGGATAGTGCATGATACAGACAGAGACCCATTCCAGAATCTCTTCTGGTTCTATTACGTGCACGGTGTAAAGCACCGACACGAGACATCGGTTTAACGTCCCATCTGAGAGACTGTTAATTTTATTAGGGTCAGACGGGGGATCGAACCTGCGATCCCTGGATTACCAGTCCAGCGTGTTAGCACTGGACTACATATCCGTCTTTGCAGGCGGTGTATCTGTAATCAGACACATATATACTGTTCAGGCGGTTTATCTGTATTGTATACCCCACAACTATCCAATATTGATGTGTTTACATGTGTGATCTATTTTTAAAACCCACAATATTGCCTATTTAATCATGTTCGACACTAATTAGGATATATGTAACCCCAGTATACACACCCGCTCATAAAAGCAGGGGACAAAAACTTCACTCCATACATAGTAATTAGTGTGATTTTGACGTGTATTTATCGTCACTACATGTTGCCCATGCTGAAGCGATTAGCTATGTTAGATTTTGGATGATACACGTAGTGTAATGTTACATACAAAGACCAATTCCAGACTTAGAAATCGGGATAGCGCAGTGGATGCGCGTTCACTTCAGGTGCAGCTAGGTCCGGAGTTCGAGACCCGCTGGAGCCGTTACGATTGTGCCCTTATGCAAGGCATTTAAATTCTTTCCCTCGTGGCGATGGATACCATCAGGAATGAGGTCTCGAGAGTGATTAATATAAATTGTAAGAACTTGTTTCGCAATCGAGCTAAAATAAATTTGTATAAACTAATTCCAGACAATCCTCTGGTTCTTTTATGGGCACGGTATAAGCACCGACACGAGACCTCGGTTTAAAGTCCCATACGGAATACTATGTTAGTATAGTATTGCATAGCGGGAGATCGAATGTGCGTCTCCTAGATTGCAAGAACACACAAGGACTATATAGATGTTTTTAAAGTCTAATTGTTTGTTTCATAACTGCATTTGGGCGACTAAAACACACGTTTTGTTTCTAAGTTTATTTATCGTCGTTACCGGTTGTCCATGTAAGCGACGGGCATTTACCTAACAACACCTTTCCGGTACTTTTTGCACCACTGCCAACGTTTGCATATAATGAGACACGGCTTGGGCGTGTTTTACGTTTATTTATCGTCGCTACCGGTTGTCCACATGAGCGACACCTCCTGAAGAGATTAGTCATTTTAGATTTTTATTTTAAGGGACGAACCCATCAATCATCTAACCAGGGTCCATTCAGGGATTGGGACCACAGAAGCTACTTGGTTAATATAACTTATAAATGGAATATGTTCTAAGTGATCAAATATAACATTATAAAACATCATCATTATATCCTCATAGATATTTGGAGGATAGTGCAATGATACAGACAGAGAAACATTCCAGAGTCTCCTCTAGTTCGTTTACATGCACGGCGTACATCACCGACAGGAGACCTCGGCTTAAAGTCCCTCTGAAAGACTGTTCATTGTATTAGGGTCAGACGAGGGATCGAACCTGCGATCCCTGGATTACCAGTCCAGCGTGTTACCATGAGCTAGGATATACGTAGTTTATATACACCAACCACTAGTGTATATAAAGTACACAATAGTTAAACTATATTATGCTTACTCTGGTAACAAAGGTCTATGTAAAGTAAAAGTAAGTAAAGTGATTATTTATTTATTTAAAAACTTTTTTACGTTTATTTATCGTCGCTACGGTTACCCATATGAGCGCGCCTCCTGAAGAGATTAGTTATTTTAGATTTTGGAGGATAGTGCATGATACAGACAGAGACCCATTCCAGAATCTCCTCTGGTTCTTTTACGTGCACGGTGTAAAGCACCGACACGAGACCTCGGTTTAACGTCCCATCTGAAAGACTGTTAATTTTATTAGGGTCAGACGGGGGATCGAACCTGCGATCCCTGGATTACCAGTCCAGCGTGTTACCACTGGACTACAGATCCGTCTGTTTGTTTATTATAGTGTCACCCCTATTTAAAGGACCAGCCATTTCTGACTTATGAGACACCTCTTTTTTATGAACATCAGTACTTCCCGAATCATATGCTTGTGTGCCAGACGTCAGGCATTATTTAACTAGCTGGCGGGTCACCATCCGGCCCTATCAGAACGAACCTCTGACGAGATTCGAACCTTCGACTATGTGGTGGGGCTATGATATCTGAGCATACTTGTCGTTTTTCTACATGTGTTGTTTCCCTCTAGAAAGCATTCGTTCTTACATTTAAATTGAATTGTAGTATCGATCGATTGTAATGTTGTCATAGCTTGTATATCTGATACAATGTTGAGGGTGGATTGTAATGTTGTCATAGCTTGTATATCTGATACAATGCTAAGGATCGATTGTAATGTTGTCATAGTTGTATATATGATGCAATGTTGAGGGTGGATTGTAATGTTGTCATAGCTTGTATATCTGATACAATGCTAAGGATCGATTGTAATGTTGTCATAGCTTGTATATATGATACAATGCTGAGGGTGGATTGTAATGTTGTCATAGCTTGTATATATGATGCAATGCTAAGGATCGATTGTAATGTTGTCATAGCTTATATATAAGATGCAATGTTGAGGATCGATTGTAATGTTGTCATAGCTTGTATATCTGATGCAATGCTGAGGATCGAGTGTTATGTTGTCATAGTTTGTATATCTGATACAATGCTGAGGATCGATTGTAATGTTGTCATAGCTTGTATATCTGATGCAATGCTGAGGATCGATTGTAATGTTGTCATAGCTTGTATATAATTATGATGCAATGCTGAGGATCGATTGTCATGTTGTCATAGTTTGCCTAATGTTGTTGCATAGTTAATTGAGTGACATATTTCTCCTATCTATTGTTATCCAATGTGTGCTATTTATTAAATTATGATGATTAGCATCTGAAACTATTGGCGGGAATAAGTCATGTAAGTATGTCGGTAGCATTCCAGACCCCCCCCCCCAAGTTTTTTGACGTGACTAACGTTGACATTGTGTATCGGCGGGGTTTCAAACCTAAGCATTTCGTCCAAAAGTATCAATATGTAGACGTTGGGGATATTAGCATTACCTTGATTAAAGTCGTGTCATCCCGCAAAACGTTGGATATGGGTGTAAAAATGTGACCATATGTCTTTAAATGTAGCGACACGATTTAGCTAGAGCATTGCAACATTTAATAGTAATTGGAGATGTCATCGTGTTTAAAATATACATTAAATTCAACCTAGTACATGTCATGCAAAGTAGATATAACGTAGTATTAAAATAAAAAGAACTACTTGTAAATTAATTTTGATATTTATTCCTTCTGTACAGGACATGCACTGACGTGCACTCGATACAAGATGTTGTCGACACCATTTTCGAGACAGACGATGCCAATACAACCTACCAGACAGTGATTGATAAGAAGAACTCGGTGGAGAATATTGGAAAAACAAAGGAACATTTGTTGCAAGAGCTGAACAAATCCAAGACGAAAGCAATGGCAGCGGTAAAATTATTCAGAAGAGAAATCGAAACAATGAATGAAAATCTTGAAAAGCAATCGCTACAAGAAGTGGAACAAGAATTTCTAAGATTAAAGTTCATTTTAGAAGAGGAGAGAAAGCAGGCTGTCAATGAAGCGGATATAATGAAACAAGCTGCAGACGACTTGAGGAAAGCAGAAGGAAACAAAGCCCAACAGTTTGTCTCAATGAACACTGCACAGAAGAAATTGAAAGAAGTAGATGCTATGACATGTTCATTGTATTCTCTTACCGATGTTATGATCGTGTTTACGGCAGATGCAACTATACGTGCCTTCTTTCAACATCTGGACATTCTTGGACGTGTAACTGGAGGTGGAAATACATCCATGCTTGTTCAGCCAAAGACCGACCTCTACAAAGTCAAACAAACGAGAGAAATTAATATTCAAATGCCATATGAGAAATCCATGTGCTGTGCGAATGAATCGTGCATATCAGAAGACGGCAAACTGTTATTAGCCGATTATCATAATAACAAACTGAAACGTTTAAACATTACAAATATGTCTGACATAGGTCACTGCGACATACCCGGTAATCCTGCCGGAGTATGTTGCATCAGTAAACAAGAAGTGGCAGTGAGTGTTTGCAACGGCAAACTTATCCAGTTTGTCTCCCTTGGTAAACAAATGACACGTACACGACAACTGAAGATGAATCATTACTGCTACGGTATTGCCTACCAGAATGACAGATTGTACGTATCTGACAATGCTAGCTCCCTGTATATATATAACATGACAGGTGGCCTGCTGCAGACGGTAACACAAGACAGTTCCGGGAATAGTATATTTAGCCGCAGTAGTCAGATTGCTATCAGTGATAGTGGTGACAGTGTATATGTATCCTCCTTCAACAACAGTAGTTTGATCACTCTCGATGTACAGGGACAACATATCAGTACATTCACCGATTCTCATTTAACATCTGCAACAGGAGTGTGTACAGATGGTAGAGGAAACGTGTTTGTATGTGGATATGCGTCTAACAATGTTATACAACTGGGACAAGACGGAAAGAAGATAGGTGAGATTGCTCTACCGCCATGTGGTGTGAAGAGACAACTGTCAGTATGTTTTAATCCACGGCAGTGTGCGTTATATGTCACCGAATACAATAGCAACACTATCAACATGTTCGAGCTACATTAATGCCAGAGTGGTACGGGTTCTGACAGTGTTAATATTATATGTATATTATATGTATATTATATGTATATTATATGTATATTATATGTATATTATATGTATATTATATGTATTTTATATGTATATTATATGTATATTATATGTATATTATATGTATACTATATGTATATTATATGTATATTATATGTGCACACGGTACGATACTAGTATACAACAATATATAATACATTATATGGAAGTCGTGATAGCGCAGTGGATCGCGTATGCTTCAGGTGCGAAAGGTGCGGAGTTCGAGCCCCGCTGGAGCCGTTACGATTGTACCCTTAAACATGGCATTTAAATTCCACGTTGCCTATTCTCTCTCCCTCGTGGAGATGGATTCCATCGAGAGTGATTAATATAAGTTGTAAGAACTTGTTTCGCAATCGAGCTAAAATAAATTTGTATAAACTATATATTACATTTATACATGTAAACACACTAATAATATGGTATATGTAAAAGTAATTTCTCTATCAGTATCGTATCGTGTTTGTTTGTATGATTATATGGTTTGCAAATATAAGCATTCAATTGCAGACAAGCTGTTAAAAGAAAATTGAATGCATTTGACGTACTTAGTTTCAAAAACGAATGCGAACACTTCTAGAACACGCATAAGCCCTGTCAGCTTTTCAACTCCTGTGAGCGAACAAAGGCATTCATGGCTCTGTTGTTTGCTGATACACATGTACGAAGAGTTGATTGTCCGGACAGTACATCCTGCATGTCTAGTGGAATGTGTTTGTGCAGACAGTAAATCCTGCATGTCTAGTGGAATGTGTTTGTGCAGACAATAAATCCTGAATATCTTTTGGAATGTGTTTGTGCAGACAATAAATCCTGAATATCTATTGGAATGTGTTTGTGCAGACAGTAATTCCTGCATGTCTAGTGGAATGTGTTTGTGCAGACAGTAAATCCTGCATGTCTAGTGGAATGTGTTTGTGCAGACAGTAATTCCTGCATGTCTAGTGGAATGTGTTTGTGCAGACAGTAAATCCTGTTGTGGTGTGTTTGTGGGTATCCTGCATGTCTAGTGGAATGTATTGTGCAGACAGTAAATCCTGCATGTCTAGTGGAATGTGTTTGTACAGACAGTAACTCCTGCATGACTAGTGTAATGTGTTTGTCCAGACAGTAAATCCTGTATGTCTAGTGGAATGTGTTTCTGCAGAAAGTAAATCCTGTATGTCTAGTGGAATGTTTTTGTGCAGACAATAAATCCTGAATATCTATTGGAATGTGTTTGTGCAGACAGTAAATCCTGCATGTCTAGTGGAATGTGTTTGTGCAGACAGTAAATCCTGCATGTCTAGTGGAATGTGTTTGTGCAGACAGTAGATCATGCATGCTTAGTGTAATGTGTTTGTACAGACAGTAAATCATGCATGCTTAGTGTAATGTGTTTGTCCAGACAGTAAAATCTGCATGTCTAGTGGAATGCATTTGTCCAAACAGTAAATCATGCATGCTTAGTGTAATGTGTTTGTCCAGACAGTAAATCCTGCAGGTCTAGTGGAGTGTGTTTGTCCAAACAGTAAATCATGCATGCTTAGTGTAATGTGTTTGTCCAGACAGTAAATCCTGCATGTCTAGTGGAAAGTGTTTGTGCAGACAGTAACTCCTGCATGACTAGTGTAATGTGTTTGTGCAGACAGTAAATCCTGTATGTCTAGTGGAATGTGTTTGTCCGGACAGTAAATCCTGCATGTCTAGTGAAGTGTGTTTGTTCAGACAGTAAATCCTGGATGTCTAGTGGAGTGTGTTTGTCCAGACTATAAATCCTCTATGTCTAATGAAGTGTGTTTGTGCAGACAGTAAATCCTGTATGTCTAGTGGAATGTGTTTGTCCGGACAGTACATCCTGTATGTCTAGTGGAATGTGTTTGTCCGGACAGTACATCCTGTATGTCTAGTGGAATGTGTTTGTGCAAACAGTAAATCCTGCATGTCTAGTGGAATGTGTTTGTGCAGACAGTAAATCCTGTATTTCTAGTGGAATGTGTTTGTGCAGACAGTAAATCCTGCATGTCTAGTGGAATGTATTGTGCAGACAGTAAATCCTGCATGTCTAGTGGAATGTGTTTGTGCAGACAGTAACTCCTGCATGACTAGTGTAATGTGTTTGTCCAGACAGTAAATCCTGTATGTCTAGTGGAATGTGTTTCTGCAGAAAGTAAATCCTGTATGTCTAGTGGAATGTTTTTCTGCAGAAAGTAATTCCTGCATGTCTAGTGGAATGTTTTTGTGCAGACAATAAATCCTGAATATCTATTGGAATGTGTTTGTGCAGACAGTAAATCCTGCATGTCTAGTGGAATGTGTTTGTGCAGACAGTAAATCCTGCATGTCTAGTGGAATGTGTTTGTGCAGACAGTAGATCATGCATGCTTAGTGTAATGTGTTTGTACAGACAGTAAATCATGCATGCTTAGTGTAATGTGTTTGTCCAGACAGTAAAATCTGCATGTCTAGTGGAATGCATTTGTCCAAACAGTAAATCATGCATGCTTAGTGTAATGTGTTTGTCCAGACAGTAAATCCTGCAGGTCTAGTGGAGTGTGTTTGTCCAAACAGTAAATCATGCATGCTTAGTGTAATGTGTTTGTCCAGACAGTAAATCCTGCATGTCTAGTGGAATGTGTTTGTCCAGACAGTAAATCCTGCATGTCTAGTGGAATGTGTTTGTCCAGACAGTAAATACTGCATGTCTGTGGAATGTGTTTGTCCAGACAATAAATCCTGCATGCTTAGTGGAATGTGTTTGTCCTGACAATATATCATGCATTTCTGGTGTAATGTGTTTGTCCAGACAGTAAATCCTGCATTTCTAGTGTAATGTGTTTGTCCAGACAGTAAATCCTGCATGTTGAGTGGAGTGTGTTTGTCCGGACAGTAAATCCTGTATGTCTAGTGGAATGTGTTTGTGCAGACAGTAAATTATGCATGTCTAGCGGAATGTGTTTGTCCGGACAGTAAATCCTGCATGTCTAGTGAAGTGTGTTTGTTCAGACAGTAAATCCTGCATGTCTAGTGGAGTGTGTTTGTCCAGACAACAAATCCTGTATGTCTAGTGAAGTTTGTTTGTGCAGACAGTAAATCCTGTATGTCTAGTGGAATGTGTTTGTGCAGACAGTAAATCCTGCATGTCTAGTGGAATGTGTTTGTCCGGACAGTAAATCCTGTATGTCTAGTGGAATGTGTTTGTCCGGACAGTACATCCTGTATTTCTAGTGGAATGTGTTTGTGCAGACAGTAAATCATGCATGTCTAGTGGAATGTGTTTGTCCAAACATTAAATCCTTCATGTCTAGTGGAGTGTGTTTGTCCAGACAGTAAATCCTGCATGTCTAGTGGAGTGTGGTTATCCAGACAATAAATCCTGTTTGTCTAGTGGAATGTGTTTGTCCAGACAGTAAATCCTGTGTATCTAGTGGAGTGTGTTTGTCCAGACAGTAAATCCTGCATTTCTAGTGTAATGTGTTTGTCCAGACAGTAACTCCTGCATGCTTAGTGGAGTGTGTTTGTCCAGACAGTAAATCCTGCATGTTTAGTGTAATGTGTTTGTCCGGACAGTAAATCCTGTAGGTCTAGTGGAATGTGTTTGTCCGGACAGTAAATCCTGTATGTCTAGTGGAATGTGTTTGTGCAGACAGTAAATCCTGCATGTCTAGGGGAATGTGTTGTGCAGACAGTAAATCCTGCATGTCTATTGGAATGTGTTTGTGCAGACAGTAACTCCTGCATGACTAGTGTAATGTGTTTGTGCAGACAGTAAATCCTGTATGTCTAGTGGAATGTGTTTGTCCGGACAGTAAATCCTGCATGTCTAGTGAAGTGTGTTTGTTCAGACAGTAAATCCTGGATGTCTAGTGGAGTGTGTTTGTCCAGACTATAAATCCTCTATGTCTAATGAAGTGTGTTTGTGCAGACAGTAAATCCTGTATGTCTAGTGGAATGTGTTTGTCCGGACAGTACATCCTGTATGTCTAGTGGAATGTGTTTGTCCGGACAGTACATCCTGTATGTCTAGTGGAATGTGTTTGTGCAAACAGTAAATCCTGCATGTCTAGTGGAATGTGTTTGTGCAGACAGTAACTCCTGCATGACTAGTGTAATGTGTTTGTCCAGACAGTAAATCCTGTATGTCTAGTGGAATGTGTTTCTGCAGAAAGTAAATCCTGTATGTCTAGTGGAATGTGTTTCTGCAGAAAGTAATTCCTGCATGTCTAGTGGAATGTTTTTGTGCAGACAATAAATCCTGAATATCTATTGGAATGTGTTTGTGCAGACAGTAAATCCTGCATGTCTAGTGGAATGTGATTGTGCAGACAGTAAATCCTGCATGTCTAGTGGAATGTGTTTGTGCAGACAGTAGATCATGCATGCTTAGTGTAATGTGTTTGTACAGACAGTAAATCATGCATGCTTAGTGTAATGTGTTTGTCCAGACAGTAAAATCTGCATGTCTAGTGGAATGCATTTGTCCAAACAGTAAATCATGCATGCTTAGTGTAATGTGTTTGTCCAGACAGTAAATCCTACAGGTCTAGTGGAGTGTGTTTGTCCAAACAGTAAATCATGCATGCTTAGTGTAATGTGTTTGTCCAGACAGTAAATCCTGCATGTCTAGTGGAATGTGTTTGTCCAGACAGTAAATCCTGCATGTCTAGTGGAATGTGTTTGTCCAAACAGTAAATCATGCATGCTTAGGGTAATGGGTATGTCCAGACAGTAAATCCTGCAGGTCTAGTGGAGTGTGTTTGTCCAGACAGTAAATCCTGCAGTTCTAGTGGAGTGTGTTTGTCCAGACAGTAAATCATGCATGTCTAGTGGAATATGTTTGTCCAGACATTTAATCCTTCATGTCTAGTGGAATGTGTTTGTCCAGACAGTAAATCCTGCATGTCTAGTGGAATGTGTTTGTCCAGACAGTAAATCATGCATGACTAGTGGAATGTGTTTGTCCAGACAGTAAATCCTGCATGTTTAGTGTAATGTGTTTGTCCGGACAGTAAATCCTGTATGTCTAGTGGAATGTGTTTGTCCGGACAGTAAATCCTGTATGTCTAGTGGAATGTGTTTGTCCGGACAGTACATCCTGTATGTCTAGTGGAATGTGTTTGTGCAGACAGTAAATCCTGCATGTCTAGTGGAATGTGTTTGTGCAGATAGTAAATAATGTATGTCTTCTAGTGGAATCTGTTTGTGCAGAAAGTAAATCCTGCATGTCTAGTGGAATGTGTTTGTGCAGACAGTAAATTATGCATGTCTAGCGGAATGTGTTTGTGCAGACAGTAAATTATGCATGTCTAGCGGAATGTGTTTGTCCGGACAGTAAATCCTGCATGTCTAGTGAAGTGTGTTTGTTCAGACAGTAAATCCTGCATGTCTAGTGGAGTGTGTTTGTCCAGACAACAAATCCTGTATGTCTAGTGAAGTTTGTTTGTGCAGACAGTAAATCGTGTATTTCTAGTGGAATGTGTTTGTGCAGACAGTAAATCCTGCATGTCTAGTGGAATGTGTTTGTCCGGACAGTAAATCCTGTATGTCTAGTGGAATGTGTTTGTCCGGACAGTACATCCTGTATTTCTAGTGGAATGTGTTTGTGCAGACAGTAAATCATGCATGTCTAGTGGAATGTGTTTGTCCAAACATTAAATCCTTCATGTCTAGTGGAGTGTGTTTGTCCAGACAGTAAATCCTGCATGTCTAGTGGAGTGTGGTTATCCAGACAATAAATCCTGTTTGTCTAGTGGAATGTGTTTGTCCAGACAGTAAATCCTGTGTATCTAGTGGAGTGTGTTTGTCCAGACAGTAAATCCTGCATTTCTAGTGTAATGTGTTTGTCCAGACAGTAACTCCTGCATGCTTAGTGGAGTTTGTTTGTCCAGACAGTAAATCCTTCATGTTTAGTGTAATGTGTTTGTCCGGACAGTAAATCCTGTAGGTCTAGTGGAATGTGTTTGTCCGGACAGTAAATCCTGTATGTCTAGTGGAATGTGTTTGTGCAGACAGAAAATCCTGCATGTCTAGGGGAATGTGTTGTGCAGACAGTAAATCCTGCATGTCTATTGGAATGTGTTTGTGCAGACAGTAACTCCTGCATGACTAGTGTAATGTGTTTGTGCAGACAGTAAATCCTGTATGTCTAGTGGAATGTGTTTGTCCGGACAGTACATCCTGTATGTCTAGTGGAATGTGTTTGTCCGGACAGTACATCCTGTATGTCTAGTGGAATGTGTTTGTGCAAACAGTAAATCCTGCATGTCTAGTGGAATGTGTTTGTGCAGACAGTAAATCCTGTATTTCTAGTGGAATGTGTTTGTGCAGACAGTAAATCCTGCATGTCTAGTGGAATGTATTGTGCAGACAGTAAATCCTGCATGTCTAGTGGAATGTGTTTGTGCAGACAGTAACTCCTGCATGACTAGTGTAATGTGTTTGTCCAGACAGTAAATCCTGTATGTCTAGTGGAATGTGTGTCTGCAGAAAGTAAATCCTGTATGTCTAGTGGAATGTGTTTCTGCAGAAAGTAATTCCTGCATGTCTAGTGGAATGTGTTTGTGCAGACAATAAATCCTGAATATCTATTGGAATGTGTTCGTGCAGACAGTAAATCCTGCATGTCTAGTGGAATGTGTTTGTGCAGACAGTAAATCCTACAGGTCTAGTGGAATGCATTTGTTCAAACAGTAAATCATGCATGCTTAGTGTAATGTGTTTGTCCAGACAGTAAATCCTACAGGTCTAGTGGAGTGTGTTTGTCCAAACAGTAAATCATGCATGCTTAGTGTAATGTGTTTGTCCAGACAGTAAATCCTGCATGTCTAGTGGAATGTGTTTGTCCAGACAGTAAATCCTGCATGTCTAGTGGAATGTGTTTGTCCAAACAGTAAATCATTCATGCTTAGGGTAATGGGTATGTCCAGACAGTAAATCCTGCAGGTCTAGTGGAGTGTGTTTGTCCAGACAGTAAATCCTGCAGTTCTAGTGGAGTGTGTTTGTCCAGACAGTAAATCATGCATGTCTAGTGGAATATGTTTGTCCAGACATTAACTCCTGCATGTCTAGTGGAATGTGTTTGTCCAGACAGTAAATCATGCATGACTAGTGGAATGTGTTTGTCCAGACAGTAAATCCTGCATGTTTAGTGTAATGTGTTTGTCCGGACAGTAAATCCTGTATGTCTAGTGGAATGTGTTTGTCCGGACAGTACATCCTGTATGTCTAGTGGAATGTGTTTGTGCAGACAGTAAATCCTGCATGTCTAGTGGAATGTGTTTGTGCAGACAGTAAATCATGTATGTCTTCTAGTGGAATGTGTTTGTGCAGAAAGTAAATCCTGCATGTCTAGTGGAATGTGTTTGTGCAGACAGTAAATCCTGCATGTCTAGTGGAATGTGTTGTGCCGACAGTAAATCCTGCATGTCTAGTGGAATGTGTTTGTTCAGCCAGTAACTCCTGCATGACTAGTGGAATATGTTTGTCGGGACGGTAAATCCTGTATGTCTAGTGGAATGTGTTTGTCCGGACAGTAAATCCTGTATGTCTAGTGGAATGTGTTTGTCCAGACAGTAAATCCTGTTTGTCTAGTGGAATGTGTTTGTCCAGACAGTACATCCTGTGTGTCTAGTGGAGTGTGTTTGTCCAGACAGTAAATCCTGCATTTCTAGTGTAATGTGCTTGTCCAGACAGTAATTCCTGCATGCTTAGTGGAGTGTGTTTGTCCGGACACTAAATCCTGTATGTCTAGTGGAATGTGTTTGTGCAGACAGTAAATCCTGTATGTCTAGTGGAATGTATTTGTCCGGACAGTAAATCCTGCATGTCTAGTGAAGTGTGCTTGTTCAGATAGTAAATCCTGTATGTCTTGTGGAACGTGTTTGTGCAGAGAGTAAATCCTGTATGTCTAGTGAAGTGTGTTTGTGCAGACAGTAAATCCTGTATGTCTAGTGGAACGTGTTTGTGCAGACAGTAAATCCTGCATATCTAGTGGAATGTGTTTGTCCGAACAGTAAATCCTGTATGTTTAGTGGAATGTGTTTTTCCGGACAGTACATCCTGTATTTCTAGTGGAATGTGTTTGTGCAGACAGTAAATCCTGCATATCTAGTGGAATGTGTTTGTGCAGACAGTAATTCCTGCATGTCTAGTGGAATGTGTTTGTGCAGACAGTAAATCCTGTATGTCTAGTGGAATGTGTTTGTGCAGACAGTAAATCCTGTTTGTCTAGTGGAATGTGTTGTGCAGACAGTACATCCTGTGTGTCTAGTGGAGTGTGTTTGTCCAGACAGTAATTCCTGCATTTCTAGTGTAATGTACTTGTCCAGACAGTAACTCCTGCATGCTTAGTGGAGTGTGTTTGTCCGGACACTAAATCCTGTATGTCTAGTGGAATGTGTTTGTGCAGACAGTAAATCCTGTATGTCTAGTGGAATGTGTTTGTCCGGACAGTAAATCCTGCATGTCTAGTGAAGTGTGCTTGTTCAGATAGTAAATCCTGTATGTCTTGTGGAACGTGTTTGTGCAGACAGTATATCCTG
The DNA here is from genome assembly GCA_014843695.1 of Archivesica marissinica. Taxonomy (NCBI): domain Eukaryota; kingdom Metazoa; phylum Mollusca; class Bivalvia; order Venerida; family Vesicomyidae; genus Archivesica; species Archivesica marissinica. The sequence continues at coordinate 28,485,054 of CM026387.1, forward strand.
TATTTCTAGTGGAACGTGTTTGTGCAGACAGTAAATCCTGCATGTCTAGTGGAATGTGTTTGTCCGGACAGTAAATCCTGTATGTCTAGTGGAATGTTTTTTTCCGGACAGTACATCCTGTATTTCTAGTGGAATGTGTTTGTGCAGACAGTAAATCCTGCATGTCTAGTGGAATGTGTTTGTGCAGACAATAAATCCTGCATGTCTAGTGGAATGTGTTTGTCCAGACAGTAAATCCTGTATGTCTAGTGGAATGTGTTTGTGCAGACAGTAAATCCTGCATGTCTAGTGGAATGTGTTGTGCAGACAGTAAATCCTGCATGTCTATTGGGATGTGTTTGTGCAGACAGTAACTCCTGCATGACTAGTGTAATGTGTTTGTCCAGACAGTAAATCCTGCATGTTTAGTGGAGTGTGTTTGTCCGGACAGTAAATCCTGTATGTCTACTGGAATGTGTTTGTGCAGACAGTAAATCCTGTATGTCTAGTGGAATGTGTTTGTCCGGACAGTAAATCCTGCATGTCTAGTGAAGTGTGTTTGTTCAGACAGTAAATCCTGGATGTCTAGTGGAGTGTGTTTGTCCAGACAATAAATCCTCTATGTCTAGTGAAGTGTGTTTGTGCAGACAGTAAATCCTGTATGTCTAGTGGAATGTGTTTGTCCGGAAAGTACATCCTGTATGTCTAGTGGAATGTGTTTGTCCGGACAGTACATCCTGTATGTCTAGTGGAATGTGTTTGTGCAAACAGAAAATCCTGCATGTATAGTGGAATGTGTTTGTGCAGACAGTAAATCCTGTATGTCTAGTGGAATGTGTTTGTGCAGACAGAAAATCATGCATGTCTAGTGGAATGTATTGTGCAGACAGTAAATCCTGCATGTCTAGTGGAATGTGTTTGTGCAGACAGTAACTCCTGCATGATTAGTGTAATGTGTTTGTCCAGACAGTAAATCCTGTATGTCTAGTGGAATGTGTTTCTGCAGAAAGTAAATCCTGTATGTCTAGTGGAATGTGTTTGTGCAGAAAGTAATTCCTGTATGTCTAGTGGAATGTGTTTGTGCAGACAATAAATCCTGAATATCTATTGGAATGTGTTTGTGCAGACAGTAAATCCTGCATGTCTAGTGGAATGTGTTTGTGCAGACAGTAACTCCTGTATGTCTTCTAGTGGAATGTGTTTGTGCAGACAGTAAATCCTGCATGTCTAGTGGAATGTGTTGTGCAGACAGTAAATCCTGCATGTCTAGTGGAATGTGTTTGTTCAGCCAGTAACTCCTGCATGACTAGTGGAATGTGTTTGTCCGGACAGTAAATCCTGTATGTCTAGTGGAATGTGTTTGTCCGGACAGTAAATCCTGCATGTCTAGTGGAATGTGGTTGTCCAGACAATAAATCCTGTTTGTCTAGTGGAATATGTTTGTCCAGACAGTAAATCCTGCATTTCTAGTGTAATGTGTTTGTCCAGACAGTAACTCCTGCATGCTTAGTGGAGTGTGTTTGTCCAGACAGTAAATCCTGCATGTTTAGTGTAATGTGTTTGTCCAGACAGTAAATCCTGCATGTCTAGTGGAATGTGTTTGTCCAGACAGTAATTCATGCATGACTAGTGGTATGTGTTTTTCCAGACAGTAAATCCTGCATGTTTAGTGTAATGTGTTTGTCAGGACAGTAAATCCTGTATGTCTAGTGGAATGTGTTTGTTCGGACAGTAAATCCTGTATGTCTAGTGGAATGTGTTTGTCCGGACAGTACATCCTGTATGTCTAGTTGAATGTGTTTGTCCGGACAGTACATCCTGTATTTCAAGTGGAATGTGTTTGTGCAGACAGTAAATCCTGCATGTCTAGTGGAATGTGTTTGTCCGGACAGTAAATCCTGTATGTCTAGTGGAATGTGTTTGTCCGGACAGTACATCCTGTATGTCTAGTGGAATGTGTTTATGCAGACAGGAAATCATGCATGTCTCGTGGAATGTGTTTGTCCAGACATTAAATCCTTCATGTCTAGTGGAATGTGTTTGTCCAGACAGTAAATCCTGCATGTCTAGTGGAATGTATTTGTCCAGACAGTAAATCATGCATGACTAGTGGAATGTATTTGTCCAGACAGTAAATCCTGCATGTTTAGTGTAATGTGTTTGTCCGGACAGTAAATCCTGTATGTCTAGTGGAATGTGTTTGTGCAGACAGTAAATCCTGTATGTCTTCTAGTGGAATGTGTTTGTGCAGACAGTAAATCCTGCATGTCTAGTGGAATGTGTTGTGCAGACAGTAAATCCTGCATGTCTAGTGGAATGTTTGTTCAGCCAGTAACTCCTGCATGACTAGTGGAATGTGTTTGTCCGGACAGTAAATCCTGTATGTCTAGTGGAATGTGTTTGTCCGGACAGTAAATCCTGCATGTCTAGTGGAGTGTGGTTGTCCAGACAATAAATCCTGTTTGTCTAGTGGAATATGTTTGTCCAGACAGTAAATCCTGTGTATCTAGTGGAGTGTGTTTGTCCAGACAGTAAATCCTGCATTTCTAGTGAAATGTGTTTGTCCAGACAGTAACTCCTGCAGGCTTAGTGGAGTGTGTTTGTCCAGACAGTAAATCCTGCATGTTTAGTGGAATGTGTTTGTCCAGACAGTAAATCCTGCAGGTCTAGTGGAATGTGTTTGTCCAGACAGTAATTCATGCATGACTAGTGGTATGTGTTTGTCCAGACAGTAAATCCTGCATGTTTAGTGTAATGTGTTTGTCAGGACAGTAAATCCTGTATGTCTAGTGGAATGTGTTTGTCCGGACAGTAAATCCTGTATGTCTAGTGGAATGTGTTTGTCCGGACAGTACATCCTGTATGTCTAGTGGAATTTGTTTGTGCAGACAGTAAATCCTGCATGTCTAGTGGAATGTGTTTGTGCAGACAGTAAATCATGTATGTCTTCTAGTGGAATGTGTTTGTGCAGACAGTAAATCCTGCATGTCTAGTGGAATGTGTTTTTGCATACAGTAAATCCTGCATGTCTAGTGGAATGTGTTGTGCCGACAGTAAATCCTGCATGTCTAGTGGAATGTGTTTGTTCAGCCAGTATCTCCTGCATGACTAGTGGAATATGTTTGTCGGGACAGTAAATCCGGTATGTCTAGTGGAATGTGTTTGTCCGGACAGTAAATCCTGCATGTCTAGTGGAGTGTGTTTGTCCAGACAGTAAATCCTGTTTGTCTAGTGGAATGTGTTTGTCCAGACAGTAAATCCTGTGTGTCTAGTGGAGTGTGTTTGTCCTGACAGTAAATCGTGCATTTCTAGTGTAATGTGTTTGTCAAGACAGTAACTCCTGCATGCTTAGTGGAGTGTGTTTGTCCGGACACTAAATCCTGTATGTCTAGTGGAATGTGTTTGTGCAGACAGTAAATCCTGTATGTCTAGTGGAATGTGTTTGTGCAGACAGTAAATCCTGTATGTCTAGTGGAATGTGTTTGTGCAGACAGTAAATCCTGTATGTCTAGTGGAATGTGTTTGTCCAGACAGTAAATCCTGTGTGTCTAGTGGAGTATGTTTGTCCTGACAGTAAATCGTGCATTTCTAGTGTAATGTGTTTGTCAAGACAGTAACTCCTGCATGCTTAGTGGAGTGTGTTTGTCCGGAAACTAAATCCTGTATGTCTAGTGGAATGTGTTTGTGCAGACAGTAAATCCTGTATGTCTAGTGGAATGTGTTTGTGCAGACAGTAAATCCTGCATGTCTAGTGGAATGTGTTTGTGCAGACAGTAACTCCTGTATGTCTAGTGGAATGTGTTTGTCCGGACAGTAAATCCTGCATGTCTAGTGAAGTGTGCTTGTTCAGACAGTAAATCCTGTATGTCTTATGGAACGTGTTTGTGCAGACAGTAAATCCTGTATGTCTAGTGAAGTGTGTTTGTGCAGACAGTAAATCCTGTATGTATAGTGGAACGTGTTTGCGCAGACAGTAAATCATGCATGTCTAGTGGAATGTGTTTGTCCGGACAGTAAATCCTGTATGTCTAGTGGAATGTGTTTTTCCGGACAGTACATCCTGTATTTCTAGTGGAATGTGTTTGTGCAGACAGTAAATCCTGCATGTCTAGTGGAATGTGTTTGTGCAGACAGTAAATCCTGCATGTCTAGTGGAATGAGGTTGTGCAGACAATAAATCCTGCATGTCTAGTGGAATGTGTTTGTTCAGACAGTAAATACTGCATGTCAGTGGAATGTGTTTGTCCAGAAAATAAATCCTGCATGCTTAGTGGAATGTGTTTGTCCTGACAATAAATCATGCATTTCTGGTGTAATGTGTTTATCCAGACAGTAAATCCTGCATTTCTAGTGTAATGTGTTTGTCCAGACAGTAAAATCCTGCATGTTTAGTGAAGTGTGTTTGTCCGGACAGTAAATCCTGTATGTCTATTGGAATGTGTTTGTGCAGACAGTAAATTCTGTATGTCTAGCGGAATGTGTTTGTCCGGACAGTAAATCCTGCATGTCAAGTGAAGTGTGTTTGTTCAGACTGTAAATCCTGCATGTCTAGTGGAATGTGTTTGTCCGGACAGTAAATCCTGTATGTTTAGTGGAATGTGTTTGTCCGGACAGTACATCCTGTATTTCTAGTGGAATGTGTTTGTGCAGACAGTAAATCCTGCATGTCTAGTGGAATGTGTTTGTCCGGACAGTAAATCCTGTATGTCTAGTGGAATGTGTTTGTCCGGACAGTACATCATGTATGTCTAGTGGAATGTGTTTATGCAGACAGTAAATCATGCATGTCTAGTGGAATGTGTTTGTCCAGACATTAAATCCTTCATGTCTAGTGGAATGTGTTTGTTCAGACAGTAAATCCTGCATGTCTAGTGGAATGTATTTGTCCAGACAGTAAATCATGCATGACTAGTGGAATGTGTTTGTCCATACAGTAAATCCTGCATATTTAGTGTAATGTGTTTGTCCGGACAGTAAATCCTGTATGTCTAGTGGAATGTGTTTGTCCGGACAGTAAATCCTGTATGTCTAGTGGAATGTGTTTGTGCAGACAGTAAATCCTGCATGTCTAGTGGAATGTGTTTGTGCAGACAGTAAATCCTGTATGTCTTCTAGTGGAATGTGTTTGTGCAGACAGTAAATCCTGCATGTCTAGTGGAATGTGTTGTGCAGACAGTAAATCCTGCATGTCTATTGGAATGTGTTTGTTCAGCCAGTAACTCCTGCATGACTAGTGGAATGTGTTTGTCCGGACAGTAAATCCTGTATGTCTAGTGGAATGTGTTTGTCCGGACAGTAAATCCTGCATGTCTAGTGGAGTGTGGTTGTCCAGACAGTAAATCCTGTGTATCTAGTGGAGTGTGTTTGTCCAGACAGTAAATCCTGCATTTCTAGTGTAATGTGTTTGTCCAGACAGTAACTCCTGCATGCTTAGTGGAGTGTGTTTGTCCAGACAGTAAATCCTGCATGTTTAGTGTAATGTGTTTGTCCGAACAGTATATCCTGCATGTCTAGTGGAATGTGTTTGTCCGGACAGTATATCCTGTATGTCTGTGGAGTGTGCTTGTTCAGACAGTAAATCCTGTATGTCTAGTGGAATGTGTTTGTCCGGACAGTAAATCCTGCATGTCTAGTAAAGTGTGTTTGTTCAGACAGTAAATCCTGGATGTCTAGTGGATTGTGTTTGTCCAGACAATAAATCCTCTATGTCTAGTGAAGTGTGTTTGTGCAGACAGTAAATCCTGCATGTCTAGTGGAGTGTGTTTGTCCAGACAATAAATCAAGTATGACTAGTGGAATATGTTTGTGCAGACAGTAAATCCTGCATGTCTAGTGGAATGTGTTTGTCCGGACAGTAAATCATGTATGTCTAGTGGAATGTGTTTGTCCGGACAGTACATCCTGTATTTCTAGTGGAATGTGTTTGTGCAGACAGTAAATCCTGCATGTCTAGTGGAATGTGTTTGTCCGGACAGTACATCCTGTATGTCTAGTGGAATGTGTTTGTGCAGACAGTTAATCCTGCATATCTAGTGGAATGTGTTTGTGCAGACAGTAAATCCTGTATGTCTAGTGGAATGTGTTTGTGTAGACAGTAAATCCTGCATGTCTATTGGAATGTGTTGTGATGACAGTAAATATTGCATGTCTAGTGGAATGTGTTTGTGCAGATAGTAACTCCTGTATGACTAGTGGAATGTGTTTGTCCGGACAGTAAATCCTGCATGTCTAGTGGAATGTGTTTGTCCAGACAGTAAATCCTGTATGTCTGTGAGTGTGTTTGTCCGGACTGTAAATCCTGTATGTCTTGTGGAATATGTTTGTGGAGACAGTAAGTCCTGTATGTCTAGTGGAATGTGTTTGTCCAGACAGTAAATCCTGCATGCTTAGTGGAGTGTGTTTGTCCTGACAGTAAGTCCTACATGGCTAGTGGAGTGTGTTTGTGCAGACAGTAAATCCTGTATGTCTAGTGGAATGTGTTTGTCCAGACAGTAAATCCTGTATGTCTAGTGGAATGTGTTTGTCCAGACAGTAAATCCTGTATGTCTAGTGGAATGTGTTTGTGCAGACAGTAAATCCTGCATGTCTAGTGGAATATGTTGTGCAGACAGTAAATCCTGCATGTCTAGTGGAATGTGTTTGTGCAGACAGTAAATCCTGCATGTCTAGTGGAATGTGTTTGTCCTGACAGTAAGTCCTGCATGGCTAGTGGAGTGTGTTTGTGCAGACAGTAAATCCTGTATGTCTAGTGGAATGTGTTTGTCCAGACAGTAAATCCTGCATTTCTAGTGTAATGTGTTTGTCCAGACAGTACCTCCAGCATGTTAGTGGAGTGTGTTTGTCAGGACACTAAATCCTGTATGTCTAGTGGAATGTGTTTGTGCAGACAGTAAATCCTGTATGTCTAGTGGAATGTGTTTGTCCGGACAGTAAATCCGGCAAGTCTAGTGAAGTGTGCTTGTTCAGACAGTAAATCCTGCATGTCTAGTAGAGTGTGTTTGTCCAGACAATAAATCCTGTATGTCTAGTGAAGTCTGTTTGTGCAGAAAGTAAATCCTGTATGTCTAGTGGAACGTGTTTGTGCAGACAGTAAATCCTGCATGTCTAGTGGAATGTGTTTGTCCGGACAGTAAATCCTGTATGTCTAGTGGAATGTGTTTGTACATATAGTAAATTCTGTATGTCTAGTGGAATGTGTTTGTCCGGACAGTAAATCCTGTATGTCTAGTGAAGTGTGTTTGTGCAGACAGTAAATCCTGTATGACTAGTGGAATGTTTTTGTGCAGACAGTAAATCCTGCATGTCTAGTGGAATGTGTTTGTCCGGACAGTAAATCCTGTATGTCTAGTGGAATGTGTTTGTCCGGACAGTACATCCTGTATTTCTAGTGGAATGTGTTTGTGCAGACAGTAAATCCTGCATGTCTAGTGGAATGTGTTTGTCCGGACAGTACATCCTGTATGTCTAGTGGAATGTGTTTGTGCAGACAGTAAATCCTTCATATCTAGTGGAATGTGTTTGTGCAGACAGTAAATCCTGTATGTCTAGTGGAATGTGTTTGTGTAGACAGTAAATCCTGCATATCTATTGGAATGTGTTGTGATGACAGTAGATATTGCATGTCTAGTGGAATGTGTTTGTGCAGATAGTAACTCCTGTATGACTAGTGGAATGTGTTTGTCCGGACAGTAAATCCTGCATGTCTAGTGGAATGTGTTTGTCCAGACAGTAACTCCTGTATGTCTGTGAAGTGTATTTGTCCGGACTGTAAATCCTGTATGTCTTGTGGAATATGTTTGTGGAGACAGTAAGTCCTGTATGTCTAGTGGAATGTGTTTGTCCAGACAGTAAATCCTGCATGCTTAGTGGAGTGTGTTTGTCCTGACAGTAAGTCCTACATGGCTAGTGGAGTGTGTTTGTGCAGACAGTAAATCCTGTATGTCTAGTGGAATGTGTTTGTCCAGACAGTAAATCCTGTATGTCTAGTGGAATGTGTTTGTGCAGACAGTAAATCCTGTATGTCTTCTAGTGGAATGTGTTTGTGCAGACAGTAAATCCTGCATGTCTAGTGGAATATGTTGTGCAGACAGTAAATCCTGCATGTCTAGTGGAATGTGTTTGTGCAGACAGTAACTCCTGCATGACTAGTGGAATGTGTTTGTCCTGACAGTAAGTCCTACATGGCTAGTGGATTGTGTTTGTGCAGACAGTAAATCCTGTATGTCTAGTGGAATGTGTTTGTCCAGACAGTAAATCCTGCATTTCTAGTGTAATGTGTTTGTCCAGACAGTACCTCCAGCATGTTTAGTGGAGTGTGTTTGTCAGGACACTAAATCCTGTATGTCTAGTGGAATGTGTTTGTGCAGACAGTAAATCCTGTATGTCTAGTGGAATGTGTTTGTCCGGACAGTAAATCCGGCATGTCTAGTGAAGTGTGCTTGTTCAGACAGTAAATCCTGCATGTCTAGTGGAGTGTGTTTGTCCAGACAATAAATCCTGTATGTCTAGTGAAGTCTGTTTGTGCAGACAGTAAATCCTGTATGTCTAGTGGAACGTGTTTGTGCAGACAGTAAATCCTGCATGTCTAGTGGAATGTGTTTGTCCGGACAGTAAATCCTGTATGTCTAGTGGAATGTGTTTGTACATTTAGTAAATTCTGTATGTCTAGTGGAATGTGTTTGTCCGGACAGTAAATCCTGTATGTCTAGTGAAGTGTGTTTGTGCAGACAGTAAATCCTGTATGACTAGTGGAATGTTTTTGTGCAGACAGTAAATCCTGCTTGTCTAGTGGAATGTGTTTGTCCGGACAGTAAATCCTGTATGTCTAGTGGAATGTGTTTGTCGGCACAGTACATCCTGTATTTCTAGTGGAATGTGTTTGTGCAGACAGTAAATCCTGCATGTCTAGTGGAATGTGTTTGTCCGGACAGTACATTCTGTATGTCTAGTATAATGTGTTTGTGCAGACAGTAAATCCTGCATGTCTAGTGGAATGTGTTTGTGCAGACAGTAAATCCTGTATGTCTAGTGGAATGTGTTTGTGCAGACAGTAAATCCTGCATGTCTATTGGAATGTCTTGTGATGACAGTAGATCCTGCATGTCTAGTGGAATGTGTTTGTGCAGACAGTAACTCCTGTATGACTAGTGGAATGTGTTTGTCCGGACAGTAAATCCTGCATGTCTAGTGGAATGTGTTTGTCCAGACAGTAAATCCTGTATGTCTGTGGAGTGTATTTGTCCGGACTGTAAATCCTGTATGTCTTGTGGAATATGTTTGTGGAGACAGTAAATCCTGTATGTCTAGTGGAATGTGTTTGTCCAGACAGTAAATCCTGCATGTTTAGTGGAGTGTGTTTGTGCAGACAGTAAATCCTGCATGTGTAGTGGATTGTGTTTGTGCAGACAGTAAATCCTGTATGTCTAGTGGAATGTGTTTGTCCAGACAGTAAATCCTGTATGTCTAGTGGAGTGTGTTTTTCCGGACAGTAAATCCTGCATGGCTAGTGGCGTGTGTTTGTGCAGACAGTAAATCATGCATGTCTAGTGGAATGTGTTTGTCCAGACAGTAAGTCCTACATGGCTAGTGGAGTGTGTTTGTGAAGATAGTAAATCCTGCATGTCTAGTGGAGTGCCTTTGTCCGGACAGTAAATCCTGTATTTCTAGTGGAATGTGTTTGTCCAGACAATAAATCATGCATGTCAAGTGGAATGTGTTTGTCCAGAATAAAATCCATGTTGAGTTATTAATATCCCGAATGTAAGCCTACAGACAACAGCAGTGTTCATTGAATGTGTGAGATATTTCTGCATGCAGTGTGAGATATGTCATCTTGCAGTGTGAGATATATCATCTTGCAGTGGGAGGTATGTCATCATGCAGTGTGAGGTATGTCAGCATGCAATGTGAGATATGTCATCATGCAGTGTGACATATGTCATCTTGCAGTGTGAGATATGTCATCATGCAGTGTGAGATATGACATCATGCAGTGTGAGATATGTCATCTTGCAGTGTGAGATATGTCATCATGCAGTGTGAGATATGTCATTATGCAGTGTGAAATATATCAGCATGCCGTGTGAGGTATGTTATCTTGCAGTGTGAGATATGTCAGCATGTAGTGTGAGATATGTCATCATGTATTGTGAGATATGTCATCATGTAGTGTGAGATATGTCCTCATGCAGTGTGAGGTATGTCAGCATTCAGTGTGAGATATGTCATCATGCATTGTGAGAAATGTCATCTTGCAGTGTGAGATATGTCATCATGCAGTGTGAGATATGTCATCATGTAGTGTGAGATATATCGTCATGCAGTGTGAGATATATCATCATGCAGTGTGAGATATGTCATAATGTAGTGTGAGATATGTCAGCATGTAGTTTGATGTATGTCATCATGCAGTGTGAGATATGTCATCATGTAGTGTGAGATATGTCAGCATGTAGTTTGTGATATGTCAACATGTAGTGTGAGATATATCAGCATTTAGTGTGAGATATGTCATCATGCAGTGTGAGCTATGTCATCTTGCAGTGTGAGATATGTCAGCCTGCAGTGTAAGATATGTCATCATGTATATGTCATCATGCAATGTGAGATATGTCATCAGGTAGTGAGAGATATTTCAGCATGTAGTGTGAGATATGTCATCATGCAGTGTGAGATATGTCAGCATAATGTGTGAGATATGTCAGCATGCAGTGCGAGGTATGTCAGTATGCATTGTGAGATATGTCATCATACAGTGTAAGATATGTCAGCATGCATTGTGAGATATGTCAGCATGCAGTGTGAGATATGTCAGCATGCAGTGTGAGATATGTCAGCTTGTAGTGTGAGATATGTCAGCATGCAGTGTGAGATATGTCAGCATGCATTGTGAGATATATCGGCAGGCAGTGTGAGATATGTCAGCATGCAGTGTGAGATATGTCATCATGCAGTGTGAGATATGTCATCATGTAGTGTTAGATATGTCATCATGCAGTGTGAGATATGTCATCATGTAGTGTGAGATATGTCATCATGTAGTGTGAGATATGTCATCATGCAGTGTGAGATATGTCAGCATGCAGTGTGAGATATGTCATCATGCAGTGTGAGGTATGTCACCATGCAGTGTGAGATATGTCATCATGCAGTGTGAGGTATGTCATCATGCAGTGTGAGGTATGTCATCATGCAGTGTGAGATATGTCATCATGCAGTGTGAGATATGTCATCATGCAGTGTGAGTTATGTCAGCATACAGTGTGAGATATGTCCTCATGTAATGTGAGGTATGTCATCATGCAGTGTGAGATATGTCAGCATGCAGTGTGATGTAGGTCAGCATGCAGTGTGATATATGTCAGCATGTAGTGTGAGATATGTCAGCATGCAGTGTGAGATATGTCATCTTGCAGTGTGAGATATGTCATCAGGCAGTGTTAGATATGACATCATGCAGTGTGAGATATATCATCCTTAGTGGAGTGTGTTTGTCCAGACAGTAAATCCTGCATGTCTAGTGGAATGTGTTTGTGCAGACAGTAAATCCTGCATTGTTAGTGGATTTTGTTTGTGCAGACAGTAAATCTGTATGTCTAGTGGAATGTGTTTGTCCAGACAGTAAATCCTGTATGTCTAGTGGAGTGTGTTTGTCCGGACAGTAAATCCTGCATGGCTAGTGGCGTGTGTTTGTGCAGACAGTAAATCCTGCATGTCTAGTGGAATGTATTTGTCCAGACAGTAAGTCCTACATGGCTAGTGGATTGTGTTTGTGCAGACAGTAAATCCTATATATCTAGTGGAATGTGTTTGTCCAGACAGTAAATCCTGTATGTCTAGTGGAATGCGTTTGTGCAGATAGTTAATCCTGCATGTCTAGTGGAGTGCAGTGTGAGATATGTCAGCATACAGTGTGAGATATGTCATCAGGTAGTGTGAGATATGTCATCATGCAGTGTGAGATATGTCAGCATGTATTGTGAGATATGTCAACATGTAGTGTGAGATATGTCAGCATTTAGTGTGAGATATGTCATCATGCATTGTGAGCTATGTCATATTGCAGTGTGAGCTATGTCAGCCTGCAGTGTAAGATATGTCATCATGTATATGTCATCATGCAGTGTGAGATATGTCATCAGGTAGTTAGAGATATGTCAGCATGTAGTGTGAGATATGTCATCATGCAGTGTGAGATATGTCAGCATAATGTGTGAGATATGTCATCATGTAGTGTGAGATATGTCAGCATACAGTGTGAGATATGTCAGCATGCAGTGTGAGATATGTCAGCATGTAGTGTGAGATATGTCAGCATGCAGTGTGCGGTATGTCAGCATGCATTGTGAGATATGTCATCATACAGTGTGAGATATGTCAGCATGCATTGTGAGATATGTCAGCATGCAGTGTGAGATATATCAGCATGCAGTGTGAGATATGTCAGCATACAGTGTGAGATATGTCATCATGCAGTGTGAGATATATCCTCATGTAATGTGAGGTATGTCATCATGCAGTGTGAGATATGTCAGCATGCAGTGTGATGTAGGTCAGCTTGCAGTGTGATATATGTCAGCATGTAGTGTGAGATATGTCAGCATGCAGTGTGAGATATGTCATCTTGCAGTGTGAGATATATCATCAGGCAGTGTGAGATATGACATCATGCAGTGTGAGATATGTCATCCTTAGTGGAGTGTGTTTGTCCAGACAGTAAATCCTGCATGTCTAGTGGAATGTGTTTGTGCAGACAGTAAATCCTGCATTGTTAGTGGATTGTGTTTGTGCAGACAGTAAATCTGTATGTCTAGTGGAATGTGTTTGTCCAGACAGTAAATCCTGTATGTCTAGTGGAGTGTGTTTGTCCGGACAGTAAATCCTGCATGGCTAGTGGCGTGTGTTTGTGCAGACAGTAAATCCTGCATGTCTAGTGGAATGTATTTGTCCAGACAGTAAGTCCTACATGGCTAGTGGAGTGTGTTTGTGCAGACAGTAAATCCTGTATATCTAGTGGAATGTGTTTGTCCAGACAGTAAATCCTGTATGTCTAGTGGAATGCGTTTGTGCAGATAGTTAATCCTGCATGTCTAGTGGAGTGCAGTGTGAGATATGTCAGCATACAGTGTGAGATATGTCATCAGGTAGTGTGAGATATGTCATCATGCAGTGTGAGATATGTCAGCATGTAGTGTGAGATATGTCAACATGTAGTGTGAGATATGTCAGCATTTAGTGTGAGATATGTCATCATGCAGTGTGAGCTATGTCATATTGCAGTGTGAGCTATGTCAGCCTGCAGTGTAAGATATGTCATCATGTATATGTCATCATGCAGTGTGAGATATGTCATCAGGTAGTGAGAGATATGTCAGCATGTAGTGTGAGATATGTCATCATGCAGTGTGAGATATGTCAGCATAATGTGTGAGATATGTCATCATGTAGTGTGAGATATGTCAGCATACAGTGTGAGATATGTCAGCATGCAGTGTGAGATATGTCAGCATGTAGTGTGAGATATGTCAGCATGCAGTGTGCGGTATGTCAGCATGCATTGTGAGATATGTCATCATACAGTGTGAGATATGTCAGCATGCATTGTGAGATATGTCAGCATGCAGTGTGAGATATATCAGCATGCAGTGTGAGATATGTCAGCATACAGTGTGAGATATGTCATCATGCAGTGTGAGTTATGTCATCATGTAATGTGAGATATGTCATCATGCAGTGTGAGATATGTCAGCATAAAGTGTGAGATATCTCAGCATACAGTGTGAGATATGTCATCATGCAGTTTGGGATATGTCACCATACAGTGTGAGATATGTCATCAGGTAGTGTGAGATATGTCATCATGCAGTGTGAGGTATGCCATCATGCAGTGTGAGATATGTCACCAGGTAGTGAGAGATATGCCATCATGCAGTGTGAGATATGTCAGCATGCAGTGTGATGTAGGTCATCATGCAGTGTGAGATATGTCAGCATGTAGTGTGAGATATGTCAGCATGCAGTGTGAGATATGTCATCATGCAGTGTGAGATATGTCTTCATGCAGTGCGAGATATGTCATCATGCAGTGTGAGGTATGTCAGCAGGCAGTGTGAGAGATGTCATCATGCAGTGTGAGATATGTCAACATGCAGTGTGAGATATGTCAGCATGCAGTGTGATGTAGGTCAGCATGCAGTGTGAGATATGTCAGCATGCAGTGTGAGATATGTCATCATGCAATGTGAGATATATCATCATGCATTATGAGATATGTCAGCATGCAGTGTGATGTAGGTCATCATGCAGTGTGAGATATGTCAGCATGTAGTGTGAGATATGTCAGCATGCAGTGTGATGTAGGTCATCGTGCAGTGTGAGATATGTCTTCATGCAGTGCGAGATATGTCATCATGCAGTGTGAGGTATGTCAGCAGGCAGTGTGAGAGATGTCATCATGCAGTGTGAGATATGTCAACATGCAGTGTGAGATATGTCAGCATGCAGTGTGATGTAGGTCAGCATGCAGTGTGAGATATGTCAGCATGCAGTGTGAGATATGTCATCATGCAGTGTGAGATATGTCATCATGCAGTGCGAAATATGTCATCATGCAGTGTGAGATATGTCATCATGCAGTGTTTAAAACTCAGGAAATATGATAGTTCAAAACAAGTACTTCACTGGCTTCCCATCAGGACCAGAATTGAATTCAAAATTCTTACTGTAATGTATATCTGTTCAAAAGGCCATGCCCCTGCGTATCTTACCAAGTTATTAATTGAAAAGGTACCAAGACGTAGATTTAGATCGTCAGATGTTACTGTTTGTTATGAGGTACCGTATAACAAACAAAAATATTTGGTGACAGGAGATTCAAAACAGTAGGGCCACAGCTATGGAACACTTTACCCGTATATTTGAGAAACTTGGATTCTATAGAAACGTTTAAGAAACACCTTAAAACATTGTTCTTCAGACAATTTTATTCATGGTTTTAAAACATTCATGTATTGACAGACTGAATAGGATAGTTGTAGAATTGGTGTAGTGTTAAAAAAGATTTTAGAAACAATGATATAATTTACCACAAATTATGCTTATAATAATGATTGTTCAAATATTTGTTATTGTGTGGTAACATAATTATTTTTTAGACCAATGTCTTTTTGTAAATAACGAGAATTTTGTTCAGGTTTTTATGTAAGTACATGTCTATATATTTATTTTACTTCTATTGTACAACGCCAGTGAATATACTATGTGTAAAATTAGGCGTTTTATCAAATTAAACAGTTTCAGTTTCAGAGATATGTCATGCAGTGTGAGATATGTCATCATGCAGTGTGAGGTATGTCATCATACAGTGTGAGGTATGTCATCATGCAGTGTGGGATATGTCATCATACAGTGTGAGGTATGTCATCATGCATTGTGAGATATGTCATCATGCACTGTGAGGTATGTCATCATGCAGTGTGAGATATGTCATCATGCAGTGTGAGGTATGTCATCATGCAGTGTGAGGTATGTCATCATGCAGTGTGAGGTATGTCATCATGCAGTGTGAGGTATGTCATCATGCACTGTGAGGTATGTCAACATGCAGTGTGAGGTATGTCATCATGTAGTGTGAGATATGTCATCATGCACTGTGAGGTATGTCATCATGTAGTGTGAGGTATGTCAGCATGCAGTGTGAGGTATGTCAGCATGCAGTGTGAGGTATGTCATCATGCAGTGTGAGGTATGTCAGCATGCAGTGTGAGGTATGTCATCATGCAGTGTGAGGTATGTCATCATGCACTGTGAGGTATGTCATCATGCAGTGTGAGGTATGTCAGCATGTAGTGTGAGATATGTCAGCATGCAGTGTGAGGTATGTCATCATGTAGTGTGAGGTATGTCATCATGCAGTGTGAGGTATGTCATCATGCAGTGTGAGATATGTCATCATGCAGTGTGAGGTATGTCATCATGCAGTGTGAGGTAGGTCATCATGCAGTGTGAGGTATGTCATCATGCAGTGTGAGGTATGTCATCATGCAGTGTGAGGTAGGTCATCATGCAGTGTGAGGTATGTCATCATGCGTGTGAGGAGTCAGCATTTTGTGTGATATGTCATCATGTAGTGTGAGATATGTCATCATGTAGTGTGAGGTATGTCATCATGCAGTGTGAGATATGTCATCATGCAGTGTGAGGTATGTCATCATGCAGTGTGAGGTATGTCATCATGTAGTGTGAGATATGTCATCGTGTAGTGTGAGGTATGACATCATGCAGTGTGCGATATGTCAGCATTCAGTGTGAGATATGTCATCATGCAGTGTGAGGTATGTCATCATGCAGTGTGAGATATGTCATCATGCAGTGTGAGATATGTCATCATGTAGTGTGAGATATGTCAGCATGCAGTGTGAGATATGTCAGCATGTAGTGTGAGATATGTCATCATGTAGTGTGAGGTATGTCATCATGCAGTGTGAGATACGTCATCATGCAGTGTGAGGTATGTCATCATGCAGTGTGAGGTATGTCAGCATGCAGTGTGAGATATGTCAGCATGTAGTGTGAGATATGTCATCATGTAGTGTGAGATATGTCATCATGTAATGTGAGATAGGTCATCATGTAGTGATATTGTGGGCAATATGTACATATAGTATGTGATCATAAACAAATATATTTATGTCGAAACCTCAGTGCTTTTACCCAAGTGCGAACAGTATACGTTTCTCTTGTAAATCCTCTAAAACTCCCAGTTGTCTCATTCTCAAATGTGAATAATACTATCATATTTTACGCACATGCGTGACAAATGTGTTCTGTGAATGTTGCCTTCCGAAATATGATAGTTTTCCTTCCACCTTATTCGATCAAACAGTTATTAAAATACGGTATCATAATACACAGTCACTGTGCAATTTATTTTATTTAAAACAGCCTGAACGACTTTGGTAGCCGGTCACACACGTTTCTCGTGCATAAATACACTGATACCAGAGGATGCTCCAATATCAGAAACACCCGCTGTACTTTTACATGCCCGAGTGTATGACATCGATGCAATGTGCTACCTTGGTTTATAGTCCTATCCGAAATACTGTGCTACCGTTGTCGAACATGCGCTCCCTGGATCGAGCCTACGCTCCTTAGAACGAATATATCCCTGTATAGAACATGCGCTCCCTGAAAAGAGCATGCGCTCCCTGGATAGAACATGCACTCCCTGAAAAGATCATGAGCTCCTTGAAAAGAACATGCGCTCCCTGTATAGAATATGCGCTCCATGTATAGAATATGCGCTCCCTGCATAGAATGTGTGCTCCCTGTATAGAACATGCACTCCCTGTATAGAATATGCGCTCCATGTATAGAATATGCGCTCCCTGTATAAAACATGCGCTCCCTGTATAGAATATGCGCTCCATGTATAGAATATGCGATCTCTGTATAGAATATGCGCTCCCTGTATAGAATATGCGCTCCATGTATAGAATATGCGATCCCTGTATAGAACATGCGCTCCCTGTATAGAATATGCGCTCCATGTATAGAATATGCGCTCCCTGTATAGAATATGCGCTCCCTGTATAGAATATGAGCTCCCTGCATAGAATATGTGCTCACTGTATAGAATATGCGCTCCCTGTAAAGAATATGCGATCCCTGTATAGGATATGCGCTCCCTGTATAGGATATGTGCTCCATGTATAGAACATGCGCTCCATGTATAGAATATGGCTCCATGTATAGAACATGCGCTCCCTGTGTAGAATATGCGCTCCCTGTATAGAACATGCGCTCCCTGTATAGAACATGCGCTCCCTGTGTAGAACATGCGCTCCCTGTATAGAACATGCGATCCTGTGTAGAAATATGCGCTCCCTGTATAGAATATGCGCTCCATGTATAGAACATGCGCTCCCTGTGTAGAATATGCGCTCCATGTATAGAATATGGCTCCATGTATAGAACATGCACTCCCTGTGTAGAATATGCGCTCCCTGTATAGAATATGCGCTCCATGTATAGAACATGCGCTCCCTGTATAGAACATGCGCTCCCTGTGTAGAATATGCACTCCACGAATAGAACAACTATTGTGATATAAGCTTTAACAACTTACAAGTGCGGAAGAATGCGTATATGTGTGGGAAGATACTGGAGAACCCGGTGAACACCCACCTGTTCGAGTTAGCGACTACCGTAGCGTCTCACATACTTCCCGGTCAGAGGATCGAACCCGGATGGCACTTGTGGGAAGCAAAGCGTGTTAACAATTATGCAAATCTGACAGCCCAGAAATAAAACGAATGGGTAATGTGGCTTCCTGTCCAAAGGGTTGATGCTATTGGGAAATCGATACTATAATTAATGAGTCGTAGTTTACTACAAATGGGTGAGGTGCTAGAGATATAGTTATAATTTATATTAGAAGGACACAGTAAAAGATTAGCAATTAAAACACTGTCGTGACGTCATACCTTTGTACCTGCAGTCCATTATTATTAATATTGGACTGACTGGTGTTAAAATGCCAACGTATTATATTAAATACTACGCGTACATGTACGAAATTGACAATTATAATTAGTAGGATATTGTTATATAAGTGTGTGCTTTAAGTACGATATAAGCCTCAAGCAGATCCAATATGTAAAACATTGGTACTTCTTCGGCGCTACGCGCCTCACACCGTCCAATATTTTACATATTTGATCATCTTCGGCTTATATTCCGTACTGAACGGTACAGACTAGTGCTGTGCACTGGAGTTTGAAAACAATTGTGTTTGCATATCCTGTCCAAATAGGGATACATCATAGCAGGAATATATCTAGAGAAAAAGAAAATGGAAAACAAGATGCGTGTCATTATTGGTTAGAGTAGATCTATTCGTGCATAGTATATACAATTGATTGACATTTAATTAAGCTTAGCCATGAGCTATGTCAATCGTCTCACATAATCTGTCTGGCACATTGATGTGTGATGTTGCGGATTGAGTTTATATACACAGATAGGAGGGAGGAATCCGTCCGTGGCCGAGTGGTTACTGTCGTTGGCTTCAAATCACGTGTCCCTCGTCCATGTAGGTTAGAATCCCACGCGAATTATTTCAACTGAGAAAGCTATCCAACTGACTTCGGAAGGTCGGTGGTTCTAACCTGGAGGGAATATATCCATCATTGCTCAGCTCGGGGGGGGGGGAGGCAGCCGTGGTCTTCCTCTTTAAACCCTAGAACAAACAAACAAAACACATGTTCAGATATTGCGGATGTTGTACATGTAGAGCACGGATTAGTGACGGCAGATTACTTCTGGTGTTAGACACCTACCTGGATGCATGTAATATTTAGAGAAATGCTGTTCATAGCCGTTTGTGTTGTAAATATGTCATTGGAAAACATGTGTTAAGTTGGTTAACTGCTATTTCCTTGAAAGCCTAACAACGCCATTATCTCCAATATGTAAATATGCATCAGTTTGGCCGATGCGTATTTATTATTTCACGTGTTTCGTTTCGATTATAAATAGTGTGCCATTGTTGTATATCCGCGAAACCATTGCAAAGGATGCAGTATTTGCTTCAAATAATTCCAAAAGTCCTGGAATTGATCACTTAATAGCTGAGTTGTTCAAGCATTCATTTGATATTATCTCTCCTTTCCCCATGGAATATTAAAATAAAACATTCAATGGTGGCTCAATCATTTCCAGAAAACCTAAGTATTGATGTGTGTGTTTTACGTTTATGTATCGTCGCTACCGGTTGCCCATATGAGCGACGCCTCCTGAAGAGATTAGTTATTTAACTTATCTTTTAGATTTTTGGAGGATAGTGGAATGATACAGACAGAGACCCATTCCAGAGTATCCTGTAGTTCTTTTACGTGCACGGTGTAAAGCACCAACACGAGACCTCGGTTAAAAGTCCCATCTGAAAGACTGTTAATTTTGTTAGGGTCAGACGGGGGATCGAACCTGCGATTACCACTGGACTACAGATCCGTGTTACCACTGGACTACATATCCGTCTGGCATTCTGGTTCCACGAGTTAAGGAAAGATCCCATGAAACCAAACTATTGAGAGGAATCACTCCTAATAATATATTATACAAAATATACTCGATGTTACTAGTTACACGATTGACACACTGGTCGAATAAGCATGATAGCTTGATTGATAACCAGTATGGATTTCGCAGGATTAGAACAACAGTTGATTGTATTTATGTGGCAGTGCTACATGAACTAATATCTAAAACTTTAGCAAGCAAGAAGAAACTGTACCTTGCATTTTTAGACTGGGTGGACATGTTCGACCGGATTGATAGAATACTCCTATGGCACACATAGTTGACTGCTAAGGTTAGTACTAAATTCATTGCAGCCCTTAAGTCCATGTATCCAACTGTCAAATCAATAATACGTTACAAAAAATGCAAATTCGCAACCTATAGCATCCAATATTGGGGTGAAGCAAGGTGATCCTGTTAGTAGTACATTGTATATTCTGTTTATTTTTCCTAAATGACATTTTAAACAATATCAACAGTAACCTAGATGAATTCCCTAATATCGATGGATTGCTGGTAGTCATGCTACTATTTGCAGATGTGTTTTCTAATAATCCAGCCTCCACTCAAGCTAAACTAAATGATATAGAAAAATATTGTAATGAATATGGGCTAGGCCTTAATGCCAATAAAACAAAAATAATGACTTCGAAAAGGGTCGTCACACCAAACATGATTTTACCTTTATAACAGACGGATCGAAGTAGTTAAGTCCTTTAAATATCTGGGGATCTACCTATTTAAAAATGGAAACTGGAATCGAACCCAACAACGTTTATACCAGCGCGCATCCCGTTCACTCCATACTCCATTTATTACATACACTCAACAAAATTCCTAATCGGTTACCTGGTTACCGCGCCAACGAGAATCATTAATAAAAGTTGTTAGAACTTGCTTCGCAATAGCATTTGTATTGATTTGTTCAGTGCTATGTAGGATATTGTATAGTTCTACTTTTATGCCGTTGCTGTTTGTAAGCAAGTTCTAACAACTTATATTAATCACTCTCGTTGGCGCGGATGAAAGCGTAAATGTGGTAATTCGTGTGGGAGGAAACCCACCTGTCCGATCTGACGCCCACCGTACCATCTCACATACTTCACGGTCCGAGAATCGAACCCGTGTTGCATTTGTGAGAAGCGAGCGAGTTAATCGGACAATCATGTATTGAATATAGATTACAATATATATATATATTATTCCTGCGTAAATTAGTAGAAATAATAGTGAATAGCGTTTAGACCACACTATTAAGTATATGATCACATTATATACTATTATGAACTTCACCTCTAATATGTTTAGTGCAATGTTGACATTTGTTTCATTAAACTTCCAACTCCCACTGCCGCACACTATGATTTCTCATTTTTTTTTATAATTAATGTGCATTTTATCAATTTTGAATGATTGATGATTAGTAATTAATTGTGCTGAGGTGATAATTAATTATATATTAAATATTGAGAAAATGTTATTACGAAATCACCAAATTAATATCCTAGATCTAAACCTAAGTGATTTACGATAACCTCAATAATTATAATGTCTATGAAAACCGCGAACAGTTCCACTTATATTGTAAAGTATTGGACAGTCTTTGTAAATCAGTTTTACATCGAATAACAACACTCATATGGTTTTTAATAATAACGGAAGATATTATGTATTTCTAATTAAATGTTGGTGATGCGATCATACCATGTGCAACTTTCGGATAGATGGAAGTCGGGATAGCACAGTGGACGCGCGTTCATTTCAGGTGCAAACGGTCCGGAGTTCGAAACCCACTGGAACCGTTAAGATTGTACCCTTAGGCAAGGCATTTCATTTCCACGTTGCCACTTCTCTCTCCATCATGGCGATGGATTCCACCATGAATGAGGTCTCGAGAGTGATTAATATCAGTTGTAAGAATTTGTTTCGCAATCGAGCTAAAATAAATGTGTATAAACTAACGTACGGCTATAATAAATATATAGTTTCTATGTAAGGGATCTATTTTTAAACCTGACAGAGATACGTTAGTTATGGCTGTATAATAAAACATAAATACATACATTATGCATTTCAATTATTTTATTCAGAGTGAATTATGAACACGGCTATTACAGTGAACGGACAACACTTTAGTGCTATGAATCATCTGTCAATATAACATGCCCCAAGCCTATTACAACATAATACAGATCAAATAAAAGTAAGACTTGTTTGCTTAAAAACGTAGCAACAGTTTAGGTGATATTGCAACTTTGTTGTTTGCTTAAAAACGTAACAACAGCTTAGGTGATATGGCAACTTTGTTGTTTGCTTAAAATCGTAGCAATAGCTTAGGTGATAATTATTGCAATTTCGTTGTTTGCTTAAAAACGTAGCAATAGCTAAGGTGATATGGCAATTTTGTTGTTTGCTTAAAAACGTAGCAATAGCTTTGGTGATATGGCAACTTTGTTGTTTGCTTAAAAACGTAGCAACAGCTTAGGTGATATGGCAACCTTGTTGTTTGCTTAAAAACGTAGCAACAGCTTAGGTGATATGGCAACTATGTTGTTTGCTTAAAAACGTAGCAACAACTTAGGTGATATGGCAACTATGTTGTTTGCTTAAAAACCTAGCAACAGCTTAGGTGATATGGCAACTTTGTTGTTTGCTTAAAAACGTAGCAACGGCTTAGTTGATATGATAACTGTCCTGTTCATATTGGTGCAGGAGGAATACCCCGTGTGCCCCCCAAGCAGTATTGCAAATCCAGGTAGAACCACTACACTTCCAAAAGTATGCTGTGTAATTTAAATGAATACTATTTTATTGCAACTAGTTCGCAATATATGGATAACACCATTTATAATTACATATCACAATACCATCACTGTAAAATCATGAGATTATTCATTTGCCTATATTTAACAGTTTCCATGTGCAAATGGATTTTGGGCTACAGGTTTAGATAACATTAGCAACAGCCCTTTCCAAATGGTCAATTTTGCTGGATAGATTCCTGAACTGAAATACATGTATCTACAACAATGACCCTAACAACTCGGTCATGAAAGCCCCATAACACCCCCCTATCATCCAGTTTGACTATTGCATCAGTTTGTTAATCTGGCATTTGGAACTATACGCACAGCTTCTGATAGCCCACGACACTCATTCTTTTCAGAAATAAGCCGCCGATACTGCTTATGTGGCGATATTTTGATAACTCAAGGACAATTGATGGATATTTGATTAAATTTCGCCAAGAGTAAATCATGGCAAATGATATTTTCCGAATATGATATCAAGACGATATGGGATATATAATACTTCAATTGTAGATAATTCCGATATATCTATACCATCAGTTCAAGCAAAGGAAGCAGAGTCTGAACTTTGTGTGTCATCTATATATTGCATTATCCTCCAATGGCAGCTGTACTACTTGCACAATCCTCCAAATGACAGCTGTATTACTTGCACTATCCTCCAAATGACAGTTGTACTACTTGCACAATCCTCCAAATGTCAGATGTACTAACGTACACTATCCTCCAAATTACAGATGTACTATTTGCAATATCCTCCAAACGATATATACATTACTCACACTATCCTCCAACGGACAACTACACTACTTACACTATCCTCCAAATGATATATACTACTTACAGTATCCTCAAAATTACAGCTATACTACTTGAGCTATCCTCCAAATGGATGTTGTATGACTTACACTATCCTCCAAATTGCAGCTGCACTACTGGATGCGTTCCACGATGTTGCGGGGGGCAACCATTAAATAAACAATCAGTGTTGGACATGACCTACCTACAGGGATAGGATTCGGTAAGTATTGTTGCTCATAAGAGGTGTCTCATAATTTAGAAATGGCTGGCCCTTTCAATAATAAACAAGCACAGTGAATCGACTTTACTTTTTTCCCCAAACAACAGTTGGGTCCCAGTTCTACACACATGTTTAGTTTGTATACACTCTCGAGACCTCATTCCTGATGGAATCCATCGCCACGTTTTTTGTTATATTGCGTGTATATAAAACTGGACACTCGTATACAATTTAGTTTTGTTAACAGGGCTATTTCTTTTATTGCTTTCCAATGATTGATATAGTTTTCTCAGTGTCCATCTTACACCGCTTTAAAGGGTACTTTTGTAATTTAACTATTTTATGACTGATCATGAACAGTTAATTATTAAGTAATATATTATAATGAATTTGTTTTGTCTGTAGTTTATAATTTTGGCATAAGCAGAAAATAAGCATGTTTCTTCCACAGGCGTTCGGCTTTGTGTGACACATTTTTCAGATGGAGAAGATTTTTGTACCAGGGATGTGGTCAACAAAAGAGCCAACATTGTCACTTTCAATGCTCATTTCTTTCAAATCGTTAGAGAATGCGCCAACATCCATGTCTTTAAGCTTTCTTAAAACCACAGTCTTACTGGTTATCTTTTTCTTTCATTACATTTGTTACAATTTTCACAGCACAGTTATCAGAAATATATGACCCTTTTTCACAACAAATCAATTCAATACCATTCACTATTTCTGTTAGCACCATATCCAATATGTTACCACCAGTGTGAGTATTGATGTGTACATGCTGTTGTAAACCCATGGCATACAATGAATTGGTAAATTCTGCTATTGCATTGTTGTCTTCATGGAGGTGTAGGTTAAAGTCTCCCATGATCATGCTATTTGAATAGTGTGGTGTTATTCCCTCTAGATGCGCCAACATCCATGTCTTTAAACTTCTAAATATTGAAAGAAGTCTGTGACAAATTGGGAACTAGTGGACAAATATGGGTCTGTATAGTGATGTTCTTGAAAATCAATTGCCAATCTCCAAATTCAAAACTTTGAGATTTTCCAGCTGAAAATGTACACATGTTCACTCCAGATCTACAAGTCAGTGCAACACCACTACCAACTATATTTGTTATGTTCGTTACACGCAGCTTATAGCCATTTTGATTGAGATGCAAAATCCATCTTTTGTTCCCTTAATAATTGACCAATAAGAACATCATTATGTACTGCATAGCGACAATTTAATGCCAGGCGTGTTAATTTTTCACTATTCAAGGAATTGCACTTTCTGGGATATATAAAATTTACACCTCGAACTATCACTTGTTTACGGTAACTACTACTGCTATTGCTAAAAGCTTGTGTCTTCAGGTGACCAGCTCTTGTTCGTCTATACTGCTTGCTTTAAAGTCCACACATATTTTAATCTTGATAGAACAATAGGCGTTGGTCTACTGTTTGTTGATTGGCCAATTTGTTGTATGGTGCTCCTGTCAAACAGTATTGCATGCACGGATGTGCACCCGAGTAGAACCACCGACCTACTGCATGCCAGTTGAATAGTTCCATACATCCCAGTGGGATTCTAACATACAGCGGTGAGGAGCAAGTGATTTAAAGTGAATGACCATAACCACCTTCGGCAACAGATGTTTATACACCTTTGTATTTTATGTGCACAACAACGTCCCTTTCTGGTGCTACGATCCTAATATGTATGTGACACGATTGGAGTTTATATGTCGAAGAAGAAGACAAAAACATGGAATGGGTATTTTTAAAAATCCATATTTCTCACCAGAAAGTATAAAATGTCACCAACGATCTCTTGGGGTGGGGGTCCAGCTTAATTAAACTTTGATCACTCAAAATATACCTTAAAAGTGGTGTTTTGAATGAAAATCAACTTGCTAGGCAAGTAAAAGAACTATATCTATAGCCCGTCTTTACATGACTGTGTTGGCCATACCTGAGGCCTCCGTCCGTCGCCGAGTGGTTAATGTCGTTGACTCCAAAACAATTGCCGTACACATATGTAGGTTCGATTCCCACTGGGGATGTTGAATTCTTTAATGCGAGGAAGCTATCCAGCTGCCGTGCGGGAGGTCGGTGGGTTTTACCCGGGTGGCAGTACACATGAGCCCGAAACACTGCTAGTATGTCCAACCGTGTTGTTTCTCTCGCTGAGCACCAATAATAACCAGAGAGTCACTTTAATTCATCCAAGAAAGTAACAAAAGAATACAATAAAACTAAGAAAACAACAAATGCTGGCCATGTATTCATACATGCTTTGGCCTGATAGTTGGTTAGTATTGACTAATATATATTACCGTTAAACATTTAAAATGGTGTCTGTTTTACGTTTATTGCATCGTCGCTACAGTTTCCCATATGAGCGACGCCATAGGAAGACATTGGTCAGTGTAGATTTTCGGAGGATAGCGCATTGATACAGACATCCACTCCTGAGTATCCTCTAGTTGTTATACATGCCAGGCGACGAGCACAGACACGATACCTCGGTCTATAGTCCCAATTAAAAACTGTTAATAGAGGTATGGTCAGACGAGGGAGTATTAGAATAATTATGAGTGTATACATATATCTAACTACCACATTACATATATCTAACTACCATATTACATATATCTAACTACCACATTACATATATCTAACTACCACATTACATATATCTAACTGCCACATTACATATATCTAACTACCACATTACATATATCTAACTACCATAATATATTACTGCCACATTACATATATCTAACTACCACATTACATATACCTAACTGCCACATTACATACATCTAACTACCACATTACATATACCTAACTACCACATTACATATATCTAACTACCATATTACATATATCTAACTACTACATTACATATATCTAACTACCATATTACATATATCTAACTACCACATTACATATATCTAACTGCCACATTACATATATCTAACTACCACATTACATATATATACCTACCACATTACATATATCTAACTGCCACATTACATATATCTAACTACAACATTACATATACCTAACTACCACATTACATATATCTAACTACCACATTACATATATCTACCTACCACATTACATATATCTAACTACCACATTACATATATCTAACTACCACATTACATATATCTACCTACCACATTACATATATCTAACTACCACATTACATATATCTACCTACCACATTACATATATCTAACTAACACATTACATATATCTAACTACCACATTACATATATCTAACTACCACATTACATACATCTAACTACCACATTACATATATTCATTGAAACACATTTTAATCACTCCATGCGGCCCGAAGCACTGGGTAGTCCTATTTG
This sequence comes from Archivesica marissinica, assembly GCA_014843695.1. Lineage (NCBI taxonomy): Eukaryota > Metazoa > Mollusca > Bivalvia > Venerida > Vesicomyidae > Archivesica > Archivesica marissinica. The sequence continues at coordinate 28,512,320 of CM026387.1, forward strand.
CGCTGCTTGTTGGAACTGAACATGAAACTCGATTGAAACAACTGAAGGTCTGTTGTAATTATCTCTAGTTAGATTGCGTGACTCATCACTGATAACATGCAATAGAAAGGTTTGCACGTGTATACCTGAGTATGTAATGTCATAATACAGAGGGATATGTAGTCCATATCTACACTGGACTGGTAATCCAGGGATCGCAGGTTCGAACCCCCGTCTGACCCTAATAAAATTAACAAGCTTTCAGATGTGACTTTAAACCGATGTCTCGTGTCGGTGCTTTACATCGTGCATGTAAAAGAATCAGAGGAGAATCTGGAATATATCTCTGTCTGTAGCATTGTACTATCCTCCAAATATCTAAAACGACTAATCTCTTCAGGAGGCGTCGCACATGTGGGCAACCGGTAGCGACGATAAATACACGTAAAACACGCACATAATGTCATGATACATGTGTGAACGTTCCAAGTAATGTTATTTAGTTTAAGCTTTATTTATTTTACAACGATTGCCAAGCAAATTTAACAACTTATATTAATCACTCTCGTTGGCGCGGATGAATGCGTAAATGTGGTCATTCGTGTGGAACGAAACCAGAGTAACCAACCTGTCCGATATGGCGACCAACGTACTATTTCACATACTTTCCGGTCCGAGGATCGAACCCGGGTTGCATTGGTGAGAAGCGAGCGCGGTAACCACTGCGCTAATCGGACAGCCTAATAACAGTAATGTTATTTGATCTGTATATTGATGACTTCATGTAATATTTCTGTTTTTCTGAAATGTATAACTGAGGTAGAAAGTTAATGGTGAAACTATTGTATCTGGAGTTTCGTATTAAAATATGCAAAACAACAGCAACATGCGACACACATTATACCCCCTTACAACAGATCAAACATAAATCTTAAAACAGTTCCATATAATACATCTGTTTGCATATGGCCGACAAATAATTAACATTTCACAATTAATGAGTATCATTATCACATCTGAATAATTACATAAGTTAAACATTGTGGAAGTCGTGATAGCGCGTTCGCTTCAGGTGCGAAAGGCCCGGAGTTTGAGCCACGCTGGAGCCATTATGATTGCGCCTTTAGGTAAGGCATATATACATTGCCTCTTCTCTCTCCGCCGTGGCGATGTATTCCACCAGGAATGAGGTTTCGAGAGTGATTAATATAAGTTGTACGAACTTGTTTCGCACCGACACGAGGCCTCGGTTTGAAGTCCCATCTGAAAAACGGTTAATTTTATTAGGGTCAGACGGGGGATCCTGCGATCCCTGGATTCCCAGTCCAACGTGTTAACCATTGGATTACGAATCAGTCTGCATGTTTCTTTTCTCTCTTATGGTTTGCTTTTATAACGTTTCATCCTTGTATTATCTCTGCGGTTTAACGAGCATCATGTCTACATCACCCACGATATCACAATAGTTTGTCATGCATATGGTATAACCTCATAGACGCATAATGACACTGCGTCTCGTAATCGTAACATAGTAGAGTAGTGGAACCTATGATCGGCGTAAATCCCACATATAATGGCCAGTAAAAAGGTTAATTGCACGTGCCGTATATTATTATCTCATGAAAACAGCGTTCAAAACGCTGTTGACAGCTTTAGCTTTATCACGTGACATTGCAATTCAGGGCACATATGCACGGCGTACTTGTTATTTTTTATTTATGCACCAGAACGTGTTGAATATCTTATTTATATATAGTAACAACATTGAATAAACACGTGTATTGGTGTTAATCAGAAATGTTAGAGAAACTATGTTTCGGGTTAGTTGTAGATTGTTTAAATTAGGATAGCTACATGAATGAGATACATTGTTCAGTTACTGCCCCTGAATACTCTCTCATAAAGTATGTAGGTCCTCGTAATTTGTTTCCTCTGTTGTTATCGTTGTTTCCTTTGCACAACATGCTATATATTTCCTTCCACTTTTCCTTTTACAATTATTATGTTGCTATATCTCGACAGATACCCTACATTATATCCAATCAAGTAATTAACATGATTTGGATAACATCACATTTATCACAACCAACATCTGGTTAGGGAACAACTGTAAAACAAAGGATTCCACCTGAAAGAACCGCTATACATTTAGGATAAATCGGACTCTATCTACCAAGGGAGGTAATGGAAAAAACGAGCGACGTCCCCCATTGCTCATACACCGTATCAGTTTCGGTGGAAATATTCTCCCAATTATATGTTTGTTTATATTCGCCTATTGGACCAGTCTCGTGACAGTTACATCAGGCATCCGATACACGAAACGGAATGCTATCGAACCATGCCTCAGCTCCATCAACGAAATTAGCCTAGAACTATATAAATATTTTAAATACGGATGGAAATGGACAAATACGTCGAGCATAGGAATACGCCGAGCATAGGTTCCACGACTCTACGTGTGACCCCACTTGCATACACTCTACGTGTGATCCCCTACTTACATAGGTTCCACCACTCTATGTGTGACCCCCACTTGCATAGGTTCCACCACTCTACGCGTGACTCCACTTACATAGGTTATACCACTCTATGTATGACCCCCACTTGCATAGGTTCCACCACTCTACGTGTGACACCACTTGCATATGTTCCACCATTCTACATGTGATCCCACTTGCATAGGTTCCACCACTCTACCTGTGATCCCACTTGCATAGGTTCCACCACTCTACGTGTGACACCACTTGCATAGGTTCCACCACTCTACATGTGATCCCACTTATATAGGTTCCACCACTCTACATGTGATCCCACTTATATAGGTTCCACCACTCTACGTGTGATCCCCCACTTACATAGGTTCCACCACTCTACATGTGACCACATTTATATAGGTTCCACCACTCTACATGTGATCCCACTTATATAGGTTCCACCACTCTACATGTGATCCCACTTATATGGTTCCACCACTCTACCTGTGATCACACTTATACCATGCCTACATGTGAACCCACTTGCATACACTCAACGTGTGACCCCACTTGCATAGGTTCCACCACTCTACGTGTGACCCCACTTGTATATGTTCCACTACTCTATGTGTGCTTGCATAGGTTCCACCACTCTACGTGTGACCCCAATTGCATAGGTTCCACCACTCTACATGTGATCCCCACTTCCATAGGTTCCACCACTCTAGGTGTGATCCCACTTGCATAAGTTCCACCACTCTACGTGTGACCCCACTTGCATAGGTTCCTCCACTCTACCTGTGATCCCACTTGCATAGGTTTCACCACACTACGTGTGACCCCAATTGCATATGTTCCACCACTCTACGTGTGACCCAATTGCAGAGGTTCCACCACTCTACGTGCGACCCCACTTGCATAGGTTCCACCACTCAACATGTGACCACACTTGCATAGGTTCCACCACTCAACATGTGATCCCACTTGCATAGGTTTCACCACTCTACGTGTGACCCCAATTGCATATGTTCCACCACTCTACGTGTGACCCCATTTGCATAGGTTCCACCACTCTACATGTGACCACACTTGCATAGGTTCCACCACTCTAGGTGTGACCCCACTTGCATAGGTTCACCACTCAACATGTGACCCACACTTGCATAGGTTCACCACTCAACACATGTGACCACATCTAGGTTCCACCACTCAACATGTGACACACTTGCATAGGTTCCCCCACTCAACATGTGACCACACTTGAATAGGTTCCACCCACTCAACATGTGACCACACTTATATAGGTTCCCCCACTCAACATGTGACCACACTTGCATAGGTTCCCCCACTCAACATGTGACCACACTTGCATAGGTTCCCCCACTCAACATGTGACCACACTTGCATAGGTTCCACCACTCAACATGTGACCACACTTGCATAGGTTCCCCCACTCAACATGTGACCACACAGGGGGAATTGGTTCCTAGAAAGTAGTCTTTGCAATCAAACATTTCATAATATGATGATGTTTTACTATAGAAACAGAGAATATTTGCATGTTTTATTGTGATTGTGGTGCATCTGTGGCATGGTTGTTCAGTTGATATTTTGTGAATTTATTTCAGTACTACTTGCTCCTGCGCATTGATGAGTAAACAGCCATATATGACAGCTAGGATCCTTACGCGGTCCATTTTGAACCGTTTGGAAATTGTGAAAAACGTTCATGATGATGACATTATTTGCTGCAGAAATTCTGGGGTTTACAGAACTGCGTGTGTTATAAGTATATTGTTCTATTCTTGGATGTCCGATTAGCGCAGTGGTTAGCACGCTCGCTTCTCACCAATGCAACCCGGGTTCGATCCTCAGACGGAGAAGTATGTGAGATTGTACGGTGGTCGCCTGATCAGACAGGTGGGTTTTCTCCGGGTACTCCGGTTTCCTCCCACACGAATGACAATATATACGCTTATATCCGCGCCAACGAGAGTGATTAATATAAATTGTTATAACTTGCTTGGGAATCATTGTGAAATAAATAAAGTTTAATATATTCTTGTTTGGAACTGAGACTTTGACTGTGACAGTTCATCGATTTATCATAGCACGAATAAGGCCAAAATACAGTGATGTGCATCCTATATGGGAAATGTAATTTAGCAGTATTTGGCCTTTATTTTGGTTTATTATTCAGTACATCTACTTGGTAGTTTTCCATACATCTTGTGACATTGGACTTGGTGCTGTAATTGTAAGTTACTGTGAAGCGATATCGAAAGAGGAAGTCGATCTTTAACGGAATAAAGTAATACAATGGCTACCGGTGGTTGTGAACTGTATTCGGATGAAATAGTAAACATTAAATGTACCTCTTGTGCTGAGGTAAACAAAAACAGAGATGCAGTAAAGTACTGTGTGGAATGTCAAGGATATTGTTGTCAGTCATGTACAGACATGCACAAACGATTTCCGGCTTTAAAGGGTCACCAGCTTCTAGATAAATCCAGTTTTAAGTCGACAGGTCCTACTTCCGAGCTTCCGACAGTACCGACGGAGAGATGTGTTAAGCACAAGATAAAGGTTATAGATATGTACTGTGGAAACCACGACGCTGTCGGTTGTACGACTTGTATGTCTGTAGAACACAGGTAAATTAATTTAAATACATATTGAAGAATCACTGTCCCTGCTATTGTAGCCTAACAAGCAAACTGAGGTCGTGAAGTTGGCTTTTAGATAATAGTTAGTTATACAGATGTGTAATCTGGACTACACAGTCAAGTTATGCTGATGTGTAATCTGGAATACACAGTCAAGATATGCTGGTGTGTAATCAGGACTACACAGTCAAGTTATGCTGATGTGTAATCAGGAATACACAGTCAAGTTATGCTGATGTGTAATCAGGAATACACAGTCAAGTTATGCTGATGTGTAATCTGGAATACACAGTCAAGTTATGCTGATGTGTAATCAGGACTACACAGTCAAGATATGCTGATGTGTAATCAGGACTACATAGTCAAGATATGCTGATGTGTAATCTGGAATACACAGTCAAGTTATGCTGATGTGTAATCAGGCATACACAGTCAAGTT